>JANIJH010000005.1:43056640-43072537 GCA_024520975.1 Erythroxylum areolatum | reverse complement strand
TTGATCATTCAACTATCTCCATATAGTTCATGCTACATCCAATGACTACCGTTTAAATGATCTTTGATAAAATAGATTACAAGTAGTATCAAAACATAGCAATCCCTATACACGATAACTTTGATGGTCTCAAGTTAAAGAATCACTTATAAAATCGTCACAATAAAAATTTCATAGACATACAAGTAATGTTTCAAATAGATTTCTAATATCGGATCTGTTAAGTGAACTTGTTCTCTAGCAAGCACCCATACGTTTGTTTAAGTATCTCTATATTTTAGCCTATGAGATCGACTACTTCCTTCATAAGGAAAAACAAAATGTGTGCTAGTCTTTTTACGTTTTATTAATGTCCAATCTTAATAGAACAATGACTAGGAACATTTTAGAAATAATACATAAATGCAATATGAACTTTATAATTATAATCTTATTATAATTTCATTTGCAATGTACAATTATTTCATGAACTTTATCATATACATCTAAACATGTACAAGATAAAAAATGCCTTTAAATAATTTGTCACCAAACTACAACCAGAGTGATTGGCTATAGGGCATAAACCAACACACATTAAAACAAACAAAAGTAGAAAAAAGACGTAAAAGTTTGTAAATTTGAAAATGTTGGAACAATTCCAGGAAATAATATATACCCATGAGAGACTGTCACGGTGAGAGAAGATTGATATTAGACGTAATTGAATGTTTCGTAATCGTCCGACTTTACTCTCAAGAAGCATGTCAACAAATCAATCAAATAAAGGATAAGATTACATTAAAAAAACGAGAACACAGATCCACGCCCACAATAAAACTAAACCGGTGCCCATGGTCGCCTAAGACCCTGTAAATACCAGAATGCCCATTCCTCAAGAGCTCTACATTACTTCTATTTAACTAATGAAAAAGACACAGGCTGCGACTTAATTGCTGCTTTGGATTAACAGACAAACAATGTTGGCCGTATTTCACAAAGCTTTTGCTCACCCACCCGAGGAGCTCAAAAGCCCTTCTAAAAATGGCTCCAAAAAGCCTAAGCTCCCTGAGGAAACTCTCAGAGAGTTCCTATCTCATTATCCTAACAACAATTTCTCTATGAGCTTTGCTGATGCTGCTGTGCTTGCCTACGTTCGTCCTCACAATCCTTTCTCTATTCAGCAAAGGTGCACTTTCGTTTAGATTGTTGTTGCTGTTATTACCTCAATTATACGACTGTGCCATACAACACTGTGCATGGGAAGGATGGTATGAAGTTGATTTCTATGGATTTGCAGGTTATTCTGTGGGATCGATGAAATATATTGCCTTTTCTTGGGGAACTTGAACAACTTGTTCATGCTGAATAAGCAATATGGATTAGGCAAGGGCACTAATGAGGCCATGTTCCTTATTGAAGCTTATCGAACCCTTCGTGATCGAGGTCCATACCCTGCTGACCAAGTTATTAAGGATCTTGATGGAAGCTTTGCCTTCGTCATCTATGACAGCAAAGCTGGCACTGTCTTTGTTTCATTGGTATCGCAGAAAAGCTCACTTTTTTTGAATGAATTTCCCAGAAATTTTCCTTAATTACCATTTCCGTTAGGCATCCACCAGTTGAGTTATATCACATACTTTAACTGTAGAGAATGAAGACCGTTTGTATACTTTGCTTTAAAGGGTAAATACATCATTTCAAGATTCTTAAGCTCGTAGGGAACATGGTTATTTTCTTAGCTTCTGGAATAAGTTGGCATAATTTTTTTAAGAGATCAAAGGTGAAACTGGTTTTGGTTTGCAGGGTTCTGATGGTGGAGTGAAACTGTACTGGGGTATTGCAGCAGATGGCTCTGTGGTTATATCAGATGATCTAGAGGTCATCAAAGCAGGTTGTGCCAAATCATTTGCCCCGTTCCCGGCAGGTAAACTGACCCTTTCTTAGTAGCTGGATGACAAAATTAAGGCGCCGAGCCGACTCAAATTTATAACCTATTCTTGGCTGTTTGGCTAATATATCCACAGACCCATTGACAGTTGGTGAAGTAACATCAGCAGTCATAATCTTTTATATTATAAACTGTGGGCTTATAAATATTAAAAGGGTTAAGCACTAAGATAAGGGTGTGAATAAACATGAATGGTGACGTGAACATTTTCAGGATTCATGTTCCATAGCGAAGGAGGTTTGATGAGCTTTGAGCATCCAATAAATAAAATTAGAGCAATGCCCAGAGTTGATAGTGAAGGGGCGCTATGTGGGGCAAATTTCAAAGTAGATGTGTACACAAGGATCAACAGTCTTCCTCGAAGAGGAAGTGCAGCCTTGGACTGAGTGGGACTCTCACAACTAAAATACCCGTATAACTTCCAAGTCATTTGTAAAAAAACGCCATCCGTTTTCTTTGACCTGTCCTTCCTATTTCGTTCTGTAGAATACAGTTTTATGTATTTGTTATTTGGCCAAGTTAACTGTAAATTATATGATTTCCAAGTTCCAACAGTTAATTTGACATGTTTGTCCAACATTTTTGTTTGATTTATAATTTATTCGTTTATGTTTGTAACGAACTTGATTCGATCCTCTTAGTAGCCTGCAAGATGAGCAAGTGAAGGCATAATGCACCAAGATCGTACATGGGACGCTAAAAGTATGAATTGCGCTCTCGTTCCTTTGAAAGTTTAAATTTCTACCGTTATCTATAATATTAAGTTACACTAAATTTTAAAATAGTTTTGTTCTCTTATCAATATAATCTTACAACTAGGTTATTTGGACACATAATATGGCGTGATCTTAATTAAACTTGTGATTTTCACCTTAATGCTTACAAAATGGTAAGATTTTGCCAGATCTACGTAACAACACCATTAACTTCGGATATATGGTATGCCAAAGACCTGGCTGTTTACGAAATTTATTTTTTAATTTGATCAATATTTTATTTTTAAATTATTAAATATTTTTATTTTCTTAAATGCAACAAAATTTTGGTGACAAAATATACTCCTTGTTTTAAATTAATATATGTAAAAAATTGGAGAAATACTTTAATATGTATTTATAAAAAAGATTTCATATTCATTAAAATATATATATTTATTATAGGTTATTATATTTTTGAGAAATTAAATTAATAAATATATTAACTATAGTAAAAATAAAGTTGACTAATACACTCCTTAGTTAACAATGAGAATGCCCATAAATTAACCCCTAAAGCACAGGGTAGCTCACTCCTCTGTACTTGTCATTCTTAGAACAAATGTCCAATGCGACTGCATGTTGCATATGCACTTTAGAGCTGGTAAGTCCTTACTTTCCTTTATGCCATCTTGTTAGCTCTTTCTACATAGCAATGTGTTATGGGAAGATTTGACAACTCCTTTACCAATAGTTGCAGGACATAATTATAAAGAGCTTTTAAGTCTTCCTTCATTTACACTGGTTGTGTAAGTTTCCTTTTCTCACTTTTTCGCCATACTATCCCTAAGTTCATCTTAGGTTTAATGATGTTTGGCATACTAATGTGTGCTTAATTTTGATTATGAATTTATTTCATAACATTTACTGTTTATTGATATGAAATGCTTACAACATTCACTTTATTTATATTTAATTTTAGGTACAATTTGGAAGTGAAAGAGCTAAACTGAGTCGAAAGCAAAATATTTGAGTCATTTTTTGAAAATTCACGATCCTTTGTCATCATAAAGCAAGAAGAAGAAGATTAAAAGCAAGGGAAGAAAAGAAAATGCCAACAAAGATGAGAGAAATGTTGAACACTTCAAAAGGAGGAATGAAGAAATAGCTCACGACCATGCACTAGTTGCATGGGCGTGAGATTAGATGCAACATTCACAACTGTGAGAGCTATGCATGGCTGTGAGAAGTCGTGCACTGTAGTGACACATGATGCATGGCCATGAGAAGTGGCCAGCTCACTTAAACCCTACTTTTTAGCATAAAATCATCGTTTTTGTGATGACATAAGCTATGTTTTCGTTGGGAAAAAGAGTGAGGTCTTGATTTTTGAGGTTTTGGGAGAATGAAGAGGGGCAAACCTCTCATCCTTTAGAGACCCATGGAGGGCTAGGCTTTTTTACGCCAATTCAGGGGTGATATCAATGCTGAAGAACTCTACTAAGTATTTTTCTCATTGTTTATTATTCTTTTTCTTAGGGATTGATTATGTTATCCTATGTTAAATGTTTGGGTGTTGTGTAAGAATAATTGAATGGTCTATTTGATTGTTTTTATGTAAGAACCCATTGTTAGAATCTTCAATATAATCCATAATTGTTATGTTGAAATTCGTTTGTGGCAACTAGTAGTTTCTAATCATTAGGGATAACATAACCTAAGTTAAATGACCCAAGCTTGTGTGGTTGTTGCCTTAATTGATATGTTTTTCTAATTCATAATGCGACTGTCCAATTAAATCTAGAGAACTTATTATAGGTTGTTCGATAGATAGGTTTAATTAACGAGCTCTTTTTAATTAAACAAGACCTAAGAAAAAACTGAGGTTAACAGAGCTTATTGTTAACCTACAATTAATAGTTGCAAGGAGAGGTATAAGAACAACAATTCAATGAAATATGTTCAATCATGTGTAGGTCGAGATTGAATCAATGACTAGATCCTTGACGAATTCATTACTTTCGTCATTTTTAGGTTGTTTGATTTAATTTGCTTTTGTTAGTTTAGTTTCATTTTATTTTCTTGTTTGAAAACCAAAACCAACCCCTCCCCCCATAACCTAAACACCAATTTTCTTGTGGGATCACCCTAGACTCACCACTACTATAGTTATAGGTTTAGTTATTTTGGGTAGTATTATAACACGCTATGTCAAAATTTGGTGTCTTTTCCAGGGAGTGTGGTGTTTTAGTTTTTGTTCTTGATTTTAATTTATGATTTCTATATATTTGATTATCATTTATTTATTTATTTATCTTTTAACATTTGATTGTATTTGTTTAAAAAAAGAAAAAGAAAAGAAAAGAGAGACACTGTAAAGGGAGGATATCATTGCAAGAGTATTTCAATTTTGCCTACAGCCTATATTCCCAATCCTATAACCAAGCTTGGAGTGATCAACCAAAATTAGCTTATTGGGATAGCTAGCAAGACTATTACTTGGATGAGCTACAGTGTGCACAACAATTCTTATATATACTACAAGCTTCTTATTATGACTCAGGTACATCTCTAGAAAATTTGCTTAATATTGACTACTAATAATATTCAATGTCAATAAAGTGTATAAGAGTTCCAACATGATGTAAGGCAATTTTTGCAAGATATAGGGTCTAGTGTCCAAGATTAGGAGTGGAAAAATACTCAAGTACATCTCTAAAAGAATTAGTTAATGTTTGTGTTACTAATACTTTGCGATTACAAGAGGAAGAGATGCAATTCCAGCAAGAAACAAGTTTTAGGATTAAGAACTTAGCAAGCCAGATAGGTCAGTTAACTGAAGCTCTCGACCACCTAGCATCACAACATGAATAAATGCAACTAAATCAATCTGAGAAGTACCCAAGGGACGTTAGTGCAAAGACCTTATAGAGTGAAAAGGAGCTTGAGAATCTTGAGAGAACTACTTAAGGAATTGCTTGTGTGGAAGAAGTGGAGAAGGAGCTCGAAGTAGAAAATGAAATATCATTTAGCTTAGAGGTAAA
The DNA here is from genome assembly GCA_024520975.1 of Erythroxylum areolatum. Lineage (NCBI taxonomy): Eukaryota > Viridiplantae > Streptophyta > Magnoliopsida > Malpighiales > Erythroxylaceae > Erythroxylum > Erythroxylum areolatum. The sequence goes on along the minus strand of JANIJH010000005.1, from coordinate 43,066,868 downwards.
TGTTGAGCCCCTTATTGTCTTTAATATTAATCTTTCACCTTTACATAGTAGATTGAAGGAATTAATCGAGGAGGAAAAAGTTGAATAGACATTTGAGATCTTTCCAGAGTGCAAGGCCTCAGTAGAGATTAAAAATTTGAAGATAGGTAATACGTTGTATATGAATGATCATCAACTTAGACCCTATCCTGAAAAACCTCATGTGGAGGAAGCATAAACTGTGACACCTGAAGATCATAATTTTGTCCTGTGAGGAGAAACAAGGAGTTGAGCTAGTGACATAAAACAAAGGCACTTCTTAGGAAGCAATCTAAGGGAAGTTTACTTCTTGTCTTTACATTTCCGCTTTTCTTTCTGCAACCTAAGGGAAGTTTACTTATTGTCTTTACATTTCCTCTTTTCTTTCTTAGATGCACGTGTGTTTTAAATTTGTTTATTCTTACTTGTTTTTAAGTTTTCAACAACAAGAGAGAGAGAATCAATCAAACAAACAAACATTCTCTTTTTCTGTTGCTTCTAAGATTATAAAGTCATGAGTAGAGTAAAAATTGACTGGAGAATTTCGTGGCAACTTTAGTTTGTGTTTTTGCTCTTATGATTGGTCGATATGCGTTATCTTTAGAAGAGTAGTGACTAGTGATAGACAAAAGTTAGTGAGATTTTGATCCTTGTTAGATTGACACATCCACATCAGTTTCATTGTCTTATGCTTATGTGTGACCTTCATAACATGTACATCCTAACTTTTCTTTGATTTTCTATTCAAGACCACATTTTTATCACACACATTAACATGGAAATGATATAGGCATTCTTGGTTTCATGAGCTACGTTAGCCAAATAGCCTACCCATTAATATGAATTTTCTTTGTTAAGCCCCCTTGAGATTCAATTGCCTTTCTTTTTGCATTAAATATATTACATGTTATTAAACTTAAACAAATGTCTTACCCAAGCCATAAAGCTAGTGGAGAATTTGTTAATTGTTGATTATGGATGTACAAAAGTCTAAGTGTAGTGGTGTGCATATATGTGAGTTGGTTATATTTGTTAGAATGTCATGTTATAAATTCCATTATTATTTTAGCTTCTTTTGATTTTTATATTAAAAAAGAAAAAGAAAGAAAAAAGAGAAAAGAAAAAGAAAAAGAAAAAATGTTTGAATAAAAATATCAAGGAGGATATATATTTGTTTTGAAACATTGTTCATGATTAGTTTCTCCTTCTAAAATTATATTGAATGGGTGATTTTCTTATAATGTATATGAGGTAGATGTGGCTTCGAAGGATCAATCCTTATAGTTGCAATGTATTGGTTTCATCGATTTTTATGAGTGATTCCTTCTAATTGTTTATACTTCATGTGGTTTGTGGTGTAAGAACTTGAATTTAAGCTAGGAAACATGGTTTTTGCATTCATCATAATTGATGTAAACAACTGTAAGTGAATGTTGGTTTTTGTGCTTGATGTTATTGTTATACCTAAAAATAAATTCTAAACATACCTAGGCTATCCTACTCGTAAGTATACGAGATAGTTGTAGTTGATTATCTAGGGTCGTCTCTTACTGAGGTGAAATTGGTTCACTTAAACTAATATTGAATAAAAATAACAAAAACTGATGTAATCCTAAACATTATGTCCCAATTTGTTTAGTGAAGGTTCTAAAGAAAATTATGCAACTAGACTTGATAGCAACTGATTCAACCAAAAGAAAAAATGAATAGATTAATCAAAGTGAAAAACTCTTAAGAATTAATTTTGCTAATTTAATCTCCTATGCCTGATTAAGGGAAAACTATTGGATAGTTGTCTTACTAAAATTAAAAATTGGTTCCTAGGATCAACTCAAATAATAAACTAGACCTCACTTTCGTATTCGAAATCTGAATTAATTTCAAAAACTCGACTACTAATTACCACGTAAGTTAATATATTTCTAATTCTTAACCTAAGCGTCCATAATTTCTTGTCCTATATTAAACTTCTTCTCTCGACCCCTTCATTTAATACCAAAATGATGCAAAGTTTGATTATTCTATTATATCCATTCAGTTCATAAACTATAACAAACATAAGACAATAACATAGCCCCTCAATCATGCATATTTGATTAAAAATAGTTACATTAATCCTCAAGAAAAAGAGATCAGCCTATCACAAAAATGATAAGATTTATCATCTTTAAATACCTCAATCTTATCTTTATCAATATACGAGAAGAATTTAAGCAATAAACCAAGTAAATGAGCAAATAAACAATAAAAAATAACAGAATAAGGCAATAAGTTCAGTTAACAATAGAGAAATAAACACAGGGAAATAATAGAACAAATGAACAAAATAAGGAAATAAATATTGGACAAGAGAGTTGCGATGGTCTCCTGTGACTCTCAAGGTAACATACCACTCCTATAGTGCATATACCCGAACATACCACTAGATATTCGGGACTATACTCTACAGAAATGATACGTTGGATAATCACATTAATACTCCTCATTTCTTTCATAATCATAATAAGTCATTTATGACATTAACATTCGAAATTCAAATAGTCAATACACAACAGTTTTGAACTTAATCCTAGTACATCATACAATACAAAAATTACACACTAGAGACAATGTGTGTCATAACATGGAATGCTAATACAAAAGACATCTATCTAGACTTCACAGATATCAACTCACATACCTTTGAGCTATTCTTTCCCCCAAAATAACATTACTAGAATTCTATTAGATTTCTTTAGAAGCTAGAACTCCCTTGAACTTGAAAATCAACGTTACAATTTTAATGAGTTTGCAAACTCAGTGAGTGAACCATCATCAATGTGCTCACTCAAGTTAGAACACCAAAATAAATTACATAACTTAATTCATCAAGTGTATTACAAAATCTAGTATCGGATACCACATCACATTTTGTCATATTTCAACAAGTACTATATACCAACATTGCATATCACAATTTTAGAACAATTCAATAATTTCATCACAATCATTCATACAATACATGTATAATTCTATATGCAAATGAACATTTGATTTCTTTCTTATTTTTCTTTGTTATGAGTGAGCACCTATTAACCCAATATTGTCCCATATCTATTGTGAATACCAGGCTTATTATTATTTAAGCTTATGGGTCTTTCCACACAATGGCTACTCCAGTCACAACTCTATTATTTAATCATGCATTTCAATGTAATGAGATGTATCAATTCAAATATCATGCTTTCAGTACTTTTCATTCAATGTGCTCGTGTCCTAAATCAAAATCTTCATATCTAAGTCTGAGATTCATCATTCAGTTGTTCACACATTCCATAATACATATACAATTCTAACGAAAGCACATATAATTGAATTTACACATCTAGGTTAACTCATATTACTCCCCAGGATAGCTATTGCCTTGATGATTTGGCAATATGTAGATGTTGGCGATGCCATGCAATACACACATAGTTCACAATCCCTAATTTGTTCAATCATATGGACATACAATCACACACACACACACACACACACACACACACATATATATATGTCTTATGTTCAATGCATTTTCAATTTTTCAGATATGAATTCTTCTTCACAAATCTTGACCATTCAATTATTATAGTTTGTATATTACCATTTTGTATTCAGGTTTATACCTTGAGTAAGTTTGATTACTCTAAATTCATCAATCATACATTCATCATCCTTTTCTATCAATATACATTCATACAGTCTTCCAAATCTCATTCATTCATACCTAATACACCATACTTATATCCTTTGGATCATATTTGCATTCATAAGAACACCTTTATTCCTTTAACAACTCATAATTTTCATATTTAAATACATTGATATCAAGATAATCCATTCTTTAAGTAATGAAATCAATTAACAACCTAAACTTATCGAACCCTTAATCGATTAATTAAGCAACAATCTAGGTTCATTTTAATCCTTAATCAAGTCCAAATCCACTAATGTAGAGTGAATTATCCTCATTTGGTTCAACAAATTCACAAAACTGAAATTATCATTTCAAAGCTTTGGTTGTGATCGTGGGGGACCTTCCCGCGATCATAAGATGAGTTCCCCAAAGTTCACTATCCAATTTCCCTTAATTCCCATATTCAAACACCTTTATAACAATCCATTGATTATAACTCAAGTATACATTAATTATACTTCAATTCCTTATTAGTTTCATCTTAATTTCCAACTCAAAATCATTCATTTAATAGCTTATAAACTATTGTCTTTCACACATGCAAAAGCAAACATAAACTTATTGGAGTTATGTATAGTGCCCTGGAAAGCAAGTGTATTTACATTTAACTTAATTTTCTTCCAGTTATAGTTTTGTAATGAAAATATCTATTATTAATGCAACAAAAGAGTTTGGTTTTATGTGTATGAGCATTATATATCAGTCAAAAGGTACTGAAATTCTTTTGTAAGTAATAGACATATACATAAAGATGTATGAGAAACATATATATTATTAGAATCTAAATTAATTGATTTACAGTTGAATAATCAAGTTAGTCACTTGATTATGATTTAGATTGTAGTGTTGCAATTTATCTCCATGTAAGTAAAGGAGTTTATTCCAATGGAATGATGAGTTTCATATCATGATAGTAGTTGACTATCAATGATTGCACTATTAAATAAATCTGGAATCAAGTATGTTTTAAAGAATAAAGTAGGCCGTTACTTTAATCTTAAAACATACAACTTAAGCATTTGTTTATTATGGACCACAATCTTGATGAGTGGTGAGCTCATATGTATTTCATTATAATTCTTGATATGATCATAATGGATTTTTATAAATTATTAATCCAGTGTCTGCATATTAGAATTATTAATTAGAATATGTATAACGGACATTCACTCAAATAAAGAGTTTATAGTGATATCATCACTTCTAGATGTTTTAAGGAGAATTGGTGATTAAACTGGCACCAGTAGTTTGATGGACTAGCTACCCATCAAGTCTTAACACCAAGATGAGATCTTGTGTATTAATCACCATATAAAGTAAAATGGGAGATCTAGAAGGAAAAACCAACATAAGGGTAAAACAGTAATTTTACCCTTTATTGTGTAGATGGCTATAACAAGATTCATGATAGGGTTTGCAATTGGACAAATTATTTGAAATATGTGTTCTCATAATATTTAGTAATTCAAGAGTTCAACAAATTGTCATTAGTAGAATGACATTTAGTTAATAAGCTAAAATTTATTTTAATGAGATTAAATTAATTCTGGGCTTATTGGAGCTTGAATTATCTAAGTCCAATAATAGTCCCCACTTGGCTTCAAGAAATGTTATCAAGCAAAGTAAGAATTATAAATGGAGGTTTTAGAAGCCCATAATTGAATGTTGGGCTTGCACTAATCAATAGTTAATTAGAAGCCCAAATGTATATTTAGAAATGGGCTAGACTTTAGTTTAATTTAATTAATTTGATTAATTAAATTAAAACAAAATTTTTAAGAAAGTAAAGTGCAATTTTGTTTTTCATTAGGGCTGAATGTGTAGCTACACAAATTAACAAACTAACACAATTCTAACCTAAATATATATTAAACAATTAAATTAATAGTTAAATACATATTAAACTAAGCCCTAAAATATGATGCAATTTACACTTATCACAAGAAAGAGGAGAGAAGAAGGGAGAAGAGGAGAGAGGAGGAGGAGTTGCTACTACTTTAGTCACTTCGAGTCCAATCTAAGTCATCTCTCATTCCATCATATTATTTCTTTCATTTGATATAGAAGATGGATATGATGATGAAGAATTCTTTTAGGGATTTATTCTTAAATAAAAGTTAATTTGATTGCTTTGATGTTAATAAGTTGGGCATTGTTATTTTTTTTGTATTTGCATGCTTTGGTAATAAATGAAGAAAGTGAATTGATAGCAAAAAGATTATATTGGAGGACCTAGTTATCTATTAGAGTGCCTAAGATCTAATTGGATGTGTAGGTTGTTTGCTAAATGAGAGATTGTAAATTCCTTAATTCATTTCAATTAGGGTTTACGATTTAAGGTTTAATGATTATAATTCGAGTAAGAGTAATCCACCTTTCGAAAGTTTAGGACCAATACCGAATTAACTCGAAAGTGATTAAGTAAGCATTAGATGATAGGATAAATCCCCTTCTCTCATAATTGGTTGATCTTCCTTATATAAATTTTCAATTGTTAATTGGTTGTGCTTAATTTTGATTTCTTTGTGTTAAGTTTACAATTTAACTTTCATTCAATCCATATTCAATTGCTTAATTTTCTATTCATTTTTATTTTCATTTTAGTTAGACTTTAGGCATTAGACAAATTAGGATTCGATTAATTCACTAATTCCTCATGGGATCGACACCTCATATACTACGCTTATGACTTGTGTGCCTATAGAATATTAAGAGTTTATAAGATTAAAAATTGCTCAACCTAAGAGACTATCTACAATTAATCGTCATTTGTAAAATAGGGGATGGGAAATATGCAACAATATGGTATGATAATTAGTAATCAGTTAGCCATCTAGTTTATTCACCCCTTATAGAATCATTAATCCTTTAATTTCCTAAACATAGCAAGGTAGAATCAGTACTTTACGATGGGGAGTGGCAATATGACTTCTTAAAAAACTTTAGAAATCCTAATCCTTTGTCTTCTTCTAATTTTAGAGCAACTACTCATATGTCTAGATAAAATACCAATAAGGCGTATTTACTAACTCATCTTATAAAAAACTCTTTTGTCCTGAACTTTCGAATCAACTATAGGCTCAATTAATGCGGAGCAAGTATCTACTTTCCCCTAATTAGAAGTTATGATACAAGAAGCCATGGCAATGAAGATCAAGGTGCAACACGCCAAGATAAGCTTACTTTGCCAAGTGGACCTATTACAAGGCAACGTATAGCAAGGCTTAAACAAGCAATTCAAGGGTTTGTTCAAAGTCATATTACATCTCAACTTGATGACAAGACTGAACCATCCATGGAGAATTCAAGTGGAGTAGTCAAGCTTGTGATTCTTCTAAAGAGGGCATGTGGAGGGGCTAATACTTAGCCAAATTTCAAGACAAGTTTAATTATTCTTATGGACTTATTTTAATACATTAGGCTTGTTATTAATCCTTTTTTTATTAGGTCCAAAGAGACTTGTTATGGGCTAGGTATTTAGTAGTACTTGCCTTAGTTTATTTAAAGCTAGTTTCGGACAACCATGCGTGTGGGCCTAAGTAGAGTGATCCATTAGGCCCATCTACCTCCCTTAGGTTTATTTAAGTTATTTTGGTCTTGTTTAAGTTAGTTTAGCCCAATCCTAAGTGGATTAGGATTAGATTGCATTATTAGGCTATAAACTCCAAAACTAGTTAGGATTAGGCTTGTTTTAGCATTAAATGGGTCTTGTAACCTATTCCTTTTAGGTTTAGGTCATGGACAAGGGTATAAATAATACCTTATTTTATCCTTGTAAACATCATATTTGGTTGATTAACAAAATTGAGAGATATTCTCTTCAAGAAAGGTGTGTTCTTCTTATTGTTACTTCAAGGATTGCATCACTTATCAAGGAAACCACTTGTGGCGTGTTCAATTCTTTTATTTTCTTTGGGTTTGGGTCTCAATTTCATATAATTGGGGTTTGAACTAGCATGTTCTTAGAATAGAAAAATTGGGGTTTTGATTCAATAGGATTAGGGGGTTTCAAGAAAAGGGTTTTCTTGAGGTTTCTGTATTAAGTTATGTACAAGCCTCATATTTTGGATAAACTTTTATTCCTTAACATCCACAATAGATGCACCATGTGTCTACAATAACCTATATTTTTATTGCACTACTCCAAAGCCATATGGAATGATGTCAAGTTCCTCTATGTCTTGGGGTCAAGGAGCTTTGAGTCTCAAGCCCCTCTTAACTGCGTTATTTCATCATCTTAGCTAGAACTAAAATCCACTAGTATGATAGTCGTAGGGTGCGTAATGTACTCTATTTGGAACAAAAGGAACTCAAGGATTTTAAAATTATAGCTAGAATTAGCAATAAACTAGTAATGAAGCTCATGGTTTGGTTAAAGGAGCAACTTTTTATTTACGACCTTCAACATTAAACATAGTAACTGTGAAGTCAAGCTCACTTTTATGATATCTTCCTTAGTCATTAATCATTGTAAAGGAAAAGAACTGTTTTGGTTATAGTAAGGAAATTATTATGGCTTTGAAACTAAACTAGTTAAAGCTTCAAACAAAAACACCAAAATTCATAAGCATGCTTATAGCTCTAACAACAATCAGATTAATCCTGGAACTACTAATATTAGGTACAAAATTTAAAATGAAGGAATGATAACTTATAGGATTCTAAATGGGTTAATTCCAATCTAAGCTTAGGATATTGATGCATCTACTCTAGAAAATAGCATATGAAAGAGAAAGAGCTAAGAAGGAGTTAGCATATAGGAACATGAAAGAAAAAAAATCTAAATAAGAAAACAAAAAAATGCATGAAACATCCTAGTTCAAAGCAACTACTTTGGAATAATGCATGCAAATAGAAAGAGAAGGAACAGAGAGCTAGCAGAAAATGAAGCTTGAAGAGAAGGATGGTAAAGGGAATTGAGAAACGCAACAAATAAGTCCAAGATTGGAGTAAGACACCTATCACTAGAAGACTTAGTGAGTCAGGTGAGTGGTAGTGTGTTGTTGTTTAAATAGTAGGCTTTTCCTATGTGCTATACTTAAGGACTAGGTAAATATGAGATAGTTAGCCCCATGTTCAATCTTAGTATCAACCATAGTCGGTGTTGGTTTTTTTGACATTTTTTAGCTTAAGCTTTTTATTGTATTGGCATTAAGTTAAATGAATTATTTAAATTTCTATTAAAAAAACTTTATACTTGGTTCAAATTTAATGGAATGATTTTATTTATGTTCACTTATTCACACTTTCTTAGTGGGATGTTAAAAATAATTAAAAAGAATTCATTTCTAACTCAATTATATGTCAAAATTATGTTTAAAAAATATAATATTGCATATTAAGTATCTATTTTTAAAATTAATGAAAACTAAAAGTAGTTTAATCATCAATCCTTATGATTATTTGCCTAAACAAACTAAATCACTTTTGTAAATCAAACTTACTATAAATTATCTTAATCGATACTTCTCCAAAGTTAATTTTTCCAAAAAATATTCCTATTAAGATAATTATAAGCAATTGATAAATATAAGTAATTAATTATCTCCCCCACATTTGATTTGTACATTATCCTTAATGTACATGATATACAAAACCAATAAAAAACTAAAAAATAAAGGATGAAAGAGGAAATTAATATAATTAGTACTCCCTTAATAATAAAAGATTCCCACCCTTACTCAATACCATATATAATCTTTAATCTATAACTAAAGTTTCTCAATTGCTATCTCACTCTAATTGTTAAGTCAGAATGACTTTACTTAAATATGATTTTGATGTATAACAAAAAGAAACAAAATTTAAGTAGTTAGAAAAGCAGACGCAGCAAAACAGACGAAGAAAAACAAAAGCAGACGTAGACACAGACGCAGACGCAGACGCAAAGCAAACGCAGACGCAGACGCAGACGCAAAGCAGACGCAGACGCAAAGCAGACGCAGACGCAAAATGAAGCAGACGCAAAGTAAAACAGACGAATATGTGAATAGTAAATCAGATGCAGAAGAAGAAAAGAAAGCAGACACATCAGACGCGGAAGAAGAAAAGAAAGCAGACGCAAGAGTCAGTTCGGGTTAGTTACAGAACTCAACTGATTAATCGTTTCTTTCAATATCAAAGAAGCAAGATTCAAGAAGCAGTTGAAGACAAAGTCTATAAATACAAGACGAAGTCGAAGATTACAAAGTTAGCCAAAAAGAAAGAGCAAAAGCATAAACGCTAGTGAATTACGTGATCAAGCATTTTTAGAGATTATTCTGAAAATTAGCCGAGAGCTAATATTGCTGTAACAAGTTCTTTTTCATATACTTTTGAAAAAAGTAGAGCAAATAGCCTGCAAAGGCTAAGTGTGAAAGAATACTGATTGTAGAGACCTGAAGAGGCTCGGGAAAAGAATACTTGTGAAAGTTCGAGAGATAGTGAAATCTTAGAAAGAATTCTGAGGACTGGACGTAGCCCACAGTTTGGGGTGAACCAGGATAAATCTCT
>JANIJH010000005.1:43015642-43028127 GCA_024520975.1 Erythroxylum areolatum | reverse complement strand
CCCATGCATACGTAAAGACTTAAACCTAGCAACCATCCCATATATAAGGTATAGTTTCGCCATGATACGGGTACGTGGTCAGAACCCTAGTTTCTATATTCATAGCTATCAAACCCTCACCAAAAAGACTAACTTGAGCGTCAGAGGGGCCTGCCAGTGAACAACCCCGGTGTGCCTTGCTTTGTTTTGCAGGAACTTTTGTTAGAGACAGTCAAGTTCATAGATCCAAACGGCAACGTGCAACCTCGTCAGAATCTGGCTGAACCACTTTGAAACCTTCAAGTTTATTAAACACATTGGAGCAGCGGCGTATCAACTGAAACTACCACATGTCAATCGAATTCATGGTACGTTTCATATTTCTTAGTTGAAAAAAAGAATTTCAAATGATATTCTAATATACACCTCCTTCTCTACGAGTACCCATTCATAATAAACATCTTGCCCAAATTTTGATTCAATGGTCACCGGTGAACGCTAATAACAAATCCAGGGAATATCTCTCTGACAATCAAATGCATTCTCCCGATGCCAACTTTATGGACAAAGTTGTCAAAGAAAGGGGTAATGTTGAAAGAAGTACACTGAGTAAGAAGACGAAAAGAAACGTTGACGTTTAACAAAATGAAGAAACATTGTTGTGTAAGAGGCAGCAAGTTACATCACGAAGAGTAAGGACGTCGTTCACTAGGGTAGCATTAATCAAAGAGCATAAAACACAATGCCATTGGTGGCTGAAAGGAGAAAACAGAACATAATTAACTACATCTTCTTTATCTCTCTCTATTCAATTTCTTTCTCCCTCTCTCTTGATTCTTGAATTATAATTTAATAAGTATTCTAACCTTAAAGGGACGTTTGGTTCGCATGAGACAATGATAATAAGAATAAGAATGAATATAGTGAAAATATAAAAATAAATATTATCATTATAATTATGATGGTTAATTATGATGAAGGAATGATTACCGTTACTTTTGGTAATGGTTAGTTTGTAAAAAATATTTAAAAATAAAAATTTATTATATAAAATTTATTATATTATAATTAATTAATTACAATCTTTTAATTAATAAATAAATTATATTTTAATTAATTATATTGTAACGAATTAATTAATTATTGTTTTAATTAATTACAATGTAATTAATTAATGATAACATTTTAATTAATTATATTGTAATTAATTATATTTTAATTAATTAATTAATTCTAATTAATGAACTAATTATATTTTAATCAATCAATTAATAATTATATTTTAATTAATCATATTTTAATCGATCAATTAATAATTATATTTTAATTAATTATAATATAATAAATAAATATATTATTTTATTTTAATTAATTAATTAATTATGATATTTTAATTAATTAGTATTAAAAATATTTTTTAAAAAAAAGAGCCACTGTTAAGAAATAAAATTCATTCCTCTATTATATTAAATAAAGAGTATGGAAGATTTCTCAAAAATAAAATATTAAACTATTATCTTTATAATAATAATTATCAACTAATTACTTACTTTTTTTTTTCCTCAAAAAGAAAAAGATTAGTCCACAAGAACTTCACGTCTCTTAATTAAGCCAAACCAAGAAGTTCCTCGCTGAGCTCCCATACTTCACGAGCTTTTTCCGGATCACTAGCTTCTTGACACAACTGGTTCTCAAATGATGCTGAATCCTTGTTCCAACTCCAGGAGATACCAGACTTTGTCAACCTTGGATCGCTAACGACCTAACCCAAAAGGAACGGACAATATTAAATTATTAATGGAAAATAAGCTTATAAAATATAAAAAATCTTCCTATCTGAGTATGTTGATGGTAGGTACCTGAGCAAGTCTTTTTCCAGCATCATATTCAGAGACATCGGCCTTAGTGATATACATTTGGAATGGAGGGAATAGAAGTCTGAACAAGGGAACATGCGCCCTAAACAAGCCTGTTGTAGCAATGCAACCTGGGTAAAGGGATGCAAAGGTGATGCCCGTTTCCTCGTGGAAACGCCTATGGAACTCTTGCATGGTGAGCATGTTGCAGACTTTGCTATCTTTGTAGGCTTTGGCACCATCAAAGTCTCCACCGTCAATCATGGAAGAGCTGTTTAGTCCATTCAAGCCCACTGCAAGTCCCTTCATGTCGCCGAGGTTCGCCTTAGGAGGTACAATTCCAGCCAACGTATTTGTGTTACCTACATATCACATGGAAACAATAACAATTCAGCAAAATGAATTGCCTTTGTGAAAATCGAAATTGAAGAAAATGCAGACCTTTTTTTAAAGAAAATATGCGTATCCTGTAGCTTTAACATTATCAGGGTATCATTACTTTGGTGTTGTTATACATGTAATTGAGCCAACGATTATAAAACGCTTGGATGGATAATCAGATTTCTTCAAGTCCTCAAGCAACAACCTTGAAAGGAGGAAGTGACCAAGGTGGTTAGTTCCAACACTAAGTTCAAATCCTTCAGCAGTGAATGTAGGCTCCTTTCCAGTTAGCAGGTAAACTGCAGCGTTGCAAACCAAAACATCGACTGGCTTCCCTGATCGTCTAAAGTTGTCAATGAATTGGCGCACGCTGTCAAGTGAAGCAAGGTCTAAGTGCATAACTGTATAGTTTTCCTTTGCAATGCCTGCAGATTTAGCAGCTTTCTCAGCCTTGAGAAAGTCCCTGCAGGCCATAATTGTATCCCATTTCCCAGTATCAGCAAGAGCCTTTGAGGTGGCAAGACACCAATTATGATAACACTGCCCTTCCTTAGCGTTTTCATTCCTTCAGAGGCAGACCTGCTGACTGGTGGACTAGCCGTAGCCATTGTCTGAGCTCTCACAGCCCCAACTCTTCGAATGAAGTCCATCTTCAATGAATTGAAATAAGAATACGTATGAAATAGTAAATTCCGAGTTACCATCGATTCCAAAAAAGAAACTAGAGGCAAAGATCATGTAAATGGCTGCCAATATCCATGAGTACTTGCATATGAGCACCAACCTTTTACTTCACATGATTTATTGGAAATTTCAAATAAAGCAAGTTAAAATTCTAAAATTTCTAATGTTTAAGATTTGAGCAGCACAATGCTCATTCTATTGGCTTGTGAGTTTTGAGACATTCACAGTAAGACAAAAATATTAGGGACAGTCGGCCATCAAAACAAGTATTATACAATCAAGAAACCACCTTGCACCTCAAAGCAGAAGAGCTTAAGTCAGCTATGAGGCTGTCTGAGAGTGAAACACCAAATAAGCTTGAATCCTCGAAAGAACCATTGGACTTTCCCTGCAAAAGCAAAGGAACCACCCTTAGATTCAACACCATAAGGGTTTATTAGTTTGTCTAGGGAGCTAGCCAAGTGAAACCCAATTTAGCAAGGAACCTCTCTAGGAGCAAGAAAAGTAGAGAAAACCAAAGAAGCACCCTGGAGAGCCATTCCCGCTTGCAAATCACTAGGAAAGGGATTCTCAGATAAGGGTTCACCGTGCTAGCAAAGCGCGTAAATGTAATGCAAAGAGTGTCTGAAAAAGAGAAACTCGGGCTCTTGTGTTATACAGGTGGCAGAGAAGATCATATAAATAGAGGCACGCCGCACATGTGATGTGTTTAGCCACATCAACTTAAAGCGGGCCAATGAGATACAGAGTTTAGATTTCTTGTGATATACTTGAACCATCTTTACTACTGCATAACTGGGGTTTGCATAGGAATGGAAGGGATGGTAACTTTTTTTAAAGGAAAGTGATATTAGGTAACGTTCTGAATACTATACTGTACAATCTACAGCGATAAGAAGTTTAAAATGATCGTTATGGTTCAGTAAAATCAAAATCAGTGTTAAAAGAATTTCATTTTAAAATCAATAAGCTCATAACTCTACAGTTTCCGACATGATAAATACATTGATTGCTTCTTTTTTTCCTAATTTGGAGGTGTACTGTTTTTCTTCTCTTTTGTCACAATCCAAATTCTTTTCAACCCCCAATCGGAATTGTAACCATCTGCATTCAATTGTCCGATGAGCAGAAGCTTTGACAAGGAAACGAAAACAAAACTCGCTACTATTACACATCTCTGTACACATCTAACCAAGGGGCGACGACATGTTCAACCTTGCGTCCCTTAAATAGAACTGAATCCAAAATTTTGGAAAGTTCTAATTTCCCCTCTAAGTCCAGCGGTTACAATAACCATACCGTAGGCTGACATACTTTGGTTGGAGAAATCGATACTGGTACGAGGACTCCGAGTTCTGGTGGCCAAATTCAGTTTTTCCTCTGGCCATGTTGCTGAGATTCTGTCAAAGAAATAACCATTGGTCGCACTTGAAATTATCCCATTTACAGAATTGATGGTGCACCCTCTTACTGACCGTGAATCCTCATTGCCACTCATTTCTTCAACTGGTGTTGGAGGATGATTGGCGATGGAGACCTCATCAAGATGACTATCAAACCATTCTTCAGAATAATGTTCATCAAGTCCCCAAGTTTCACCCATCCCAGGCCAGGGGATAGCAACCGAGACATCTTGGCAGTGAAAATGTTCATACGAGTGCGTGACCGTAACGCCTTTGCTCCTGCTAGGTTGGGAATCAGCCTCATGATTCCATACATATACATAAGAATCTGCACTTGCAGCAACCACATACTTCCCGTTGGCTGTGAGGGTCGCTGAAATTTGACTCTTACTATTGCTAAACCCTGTTACAGAATTATTCATTAACTTCAACTGTAAGAATTATGAGTTCACTAGATGTTTAGTTATTCTGCATGCAGAATAAACTGCATTAGAACTTTAATCATTGAATGAATTGTTGTTAACATCCTTAAAAAAAAATGCGTATTATGAACCATAACCCATATTCACCAGTGATGCAGATTAGGCAATATAAGTACATTGTCCATGCAACGCATGCCAAGATCTGAATCCTTCTGTCAGTCTTACCTTGAGCCGACTTCTAGAAAAAGAATAAAGCATCAATTGAAAATGAGAAATTTTTGCCACCGTCAAATACACTATTACAAATCCACTAAGCAGATGATGTCAACAAGATTATCATAATTAGATCAGAATCACATCCACCAATAGATCTGAAAACTTTGCCATCTTCACTGCCAACCATCTCAATCGTTCTTATTTTATTCAATGCTCCAAAAACTTTGCAGACAATAGCGATAATCTGTCCCCAAGAGTGAGGCGGATTGAATTGAAACACATTGTACATGTCCCGTGACAAATATTGCCCTTATTCTAGTTCGCCGTAGCAGTTATACTAGAGCTATCAATGCTTCCTAAAACTGAAATCTGATGAGATTCTAATTTTTCCTCAATCAAGCCAATATGTGACTGATCCTCATTCAAGCCAATATGTGACTGATCCTCATGCCCAATTTCATGAATGTATCATGTTTAATCGAGGGTCCTCTACCTTAATGCCTCACTCGTACTTCATTTGGCCAAATAGATAGATGGGGAAAAGAAATAACAATAAATTTAATTTATCTTCTCAAATTCCCAAGTAACTGGTTGTCCTTGAGAAATGTAGCAACAATTGTTGCAGCAAACAATGAGCAGCTACTATCTCATTAAAGACGCATATAAATAATTGGAATAAAAAAGTGAAAACAGAAAATACGAGACCCCCAAAGACAAGGATAGATGTAAGCATACAAGAGTTGTTCAACCTATCTATAAACCCAAAACTAACATGCGGAATTATCCACAAGTAACAACACTGAAGGAGCGCCACACCATTCCATGGAAGATTTGTTATCATATCTAAAGCCATAGTCAGAATTTAGTGCCACATGTTTCACAGTTACAGCATAACCATATAGTTTCTTCCTTGTCAATTATGCAATTCAATATGCATGAGACGAGTGAGTGAGCGAAATACGCAAGAGTGACTCCAGTGACTGGTGAGAGCAAGGCAGACGCGAGGCAAGCGTTGCGTGAAGGAGTTCACCTTAGATTAATTTTAATTAATCTACAATGACATGGAACACTTGCTAACCAACTCGGATGAACAAAGGTTCTATGGAAACCTCTAAGGGAGGCTCCACTCCCTTGGAAGCACTGCAGACCCACTTACCCACCATTCAGAAGAATTAGAAAGTAACAGTGCGAGGGATTTGTCCCAAAATGAAAACTAGACTGCAGTGAAGTCTTGGAGTAAGGTAGTTGCTGCTGAATCTTTCATAGCAAAGCTTAAGTTCTTCTCTTCCACCTTGATTGATGGTGTGGTCTCCAAGGAGAACACGAGCAATTGCAAGAAGGTGCTAAGCTTTGGTGTAATACTCTATTTGGTTTCTTCCTTAACAAGAGACCAATCTTCCCTTCCATGCAAATATGGGCACAATCAAAATAGGTAGCAAGTGACTAGACAGAATTCTGCTCACTGAGAAGGATATTTTCGTTTTCAAATTTTCAGATGTCAATAGTATGTCTAAAATCTTAGAAGCTGGCCCTTGGCATGTAGGTGGACAACCCATATTCATCCACAAATGGGTTCGACTTGAATTTGACAAGAACAGCGTTGAAGTCATACCTTTGTGGATTAATATCCACAACATACCTTTTTAGTATTTGTTGATAGTATGGAAATAATCAGATAAATAGATAATTAGCTGATATTCTATTAATTAGTTGAGATTTTATTGCTTAGAGAATAAATAGATTCTTTTTAGTATAAGGAGGTAAAATTATATTAATTAGTTGAAATTTTATCACTTAGAGAATAAATAGATTTTTCTTAGTTCAAGGAGGTAAATAGTATTGTATTATCCTATATATTCCTTGTACTATTCACAGACTGAAAAATTAAGGAAGAATTACTTTGTCTTCTTTCTTCAGTATTGGTCCTTAGATGGATTAAGTTCTTTTAAACCAGTGGCTTTTGACTCAGCCACTGCTAAACTTGAAAAGGTGTTATGCTCGAGTGTGTGTAGAAATCAATCCCAAGAAACCTCTACCCGAAGTCTTGTCAATTATGAAACTTAATGCTGCCAGTGAGTTGGTGAAAGCTGAAATTTAGCTATCCTATAATTGGAAGCCTCAGATGGGACAGAAAGTTTGGAGACCAATTAGGAAAATGTCATCAAAGGGCATTATAACAAGTTAATGGGCATAGTGGAAGAACCAGAAGCTCCAATTACAGATAATGGATCTAATACAGTACTCCAGAATGCAAATGAAGAAGCGTGGAACAACCTGAAAATCTTGTAAATGCCTTAGCCAAGGATAGCTAGCATTGAACATACTGAAGATGAATAGAAGGAGACGGCTACTCAACAAGAACTTTCTGATGAAATTCTTAAGCTAAATGATCAATTTACTCCAGCATCTAGTAGGAGATCCGGTAGGAAAAGAATAAAACCCAAAAGGCGGTTGGTGAAACACCCTCTCCTTTGCCTAAATACTTGTGATCTTTTAGAATATTAGAGGCTTTAATGAGCCTCATAAAGGTCAAGCTGTTAAGGATCTGTTAAGGGAAAAGAAACCAATTTTGTTGGGGCCTCTGGAAACAAGAATAAAAGCTCAAAAACTTTACAATGCTACGAAATATTTGGGGGAAAGCTGAAAATATGAATCAAACCACAAGCATCATTACAATGGTAGAATCTTGATTGCTTATAACAATAAAAAATTGCAGGTTTCAGTGAGCAGTAACTTCAGATTAGTTTATTCATCTGTGGTGCAAACTCTATGAAACAGGAGATGAGATGGAAATCACAATCATCTTTGCAGTTAACTTCGAATTTTAGAAAACCAAGCTACGGGAGCATCTACTCTCTATTCATTCATCTATAAATTTGTCTTGGCTTATTGCAGGAGACATGAACTGTATACTACATCCCTCTGAAGCTCAGGGAGATAGAATCAACACTTCAAATCTTGGCAGAGAACTGGACGGTGTTGTTACCAAACTACAAATGGCTGACCTCTTTCTTCACCTGGAGTCATTAAGCATCGTGGGACTGCCTTATCAGATAGAAACTGGATAGAATATTGGTTAACAAACTATGGATGAGCCAATTTCCCAATCCATATGCTCACTTTGGTGCCCCTCTACATTCTGATCACTCTACTAGAGAGGTACTAAATCTCAATTCCCCAGCTTCTTGCAATTCTCCTTTCAAAATTTTCAACTTTCTAACAAGGGATGGTTTTATGGAGTTGGTACAAGAGGTCCAGAATGTCAGAATTACAGGATGTAAAGCCTAAGAAGCTCCACTTAGTTAGAAACAAACTGAAAATTTTCTGCAAAGCAGATCAGTCCACCACCTTTATCAAGCTACAAGAAGCCAAGAGAGAGTTGAGAAGTGCTCAAGAGGCTTGTTACACTCATCTAGATAACCCTACTTACAGAAATACTGAGGCTGCTAAACTGGAGATGTACAAAATTGCTCTTCGAGAGCACGATTCACTACTTATGCAGAAGGCTAGAATTACTTAGTTGAGAGAGGGGGACTTCAACACTAAATTCTATCACAATACAATCCTGACAAGGAGAAACATAAACAAGATAACTTGTCTGCATAATTCAAATGGCCAGATAATTTCAGACAATAATTCTTTAAGGAATTTGATAGTCAACTACTTTGAATCATTGCTTGGTGCTCCAAACTCTCCTGATCTTACTAATGTTCAACTGCTGGCAGATCTTATTGGCCCTCCTTCTCAAGAGACGCTAATAAAGCTTCAGCAACCTTTTACCATGCAGGAGATCAAAGATGTTGTTAGGAATAAAGGTCACAGAGAAAAAGAGTGGATAGTTTATACACGGAGAAAGCAGTAGAGTTATTATAGTTAAATAGTGACAGTAGTAGTTAGATAGGGACATACTATATCAGGTTGTTAGCAGGAGATAGATAATCGTAGCAGTAGATAATCGTAGCAGTTAGTTAGAATAAGGAGACCAAAAAGTATAGTTTATGAGTGAAGAGGGATAGGCAGTAGATTGATAAGAATTCTCGATAGTTTTCCAGAGATCGTAAGGGAGTTGTCCCTTGTGCAAAAGGTTCTACCTTCTAGTTTTTGAATAATATTGAGCTATTGCCGTTAATTGGAGTTATCTAATGCATCAGTACGTTACATTAAATAGTTACCTAACAATTTGGTCCGACCTGCCAGATCCATGGAGGCACGTGTAAGAAAGCTAGAAGGCTTTGTTGCCAGAATTGAGAACACTATGGGGGAGCAAGTCGCAAACTTGACAGAAGTCAAGAACGGCATGGGCCGTTTGGAAGCCATCTTGACTCACATGATGCAACGTCAAGGGTCGAGCAACAAAGCATCTTCGGAGGCCAGCGAAACGGAGGACAATGAAAGTGAGAAGGATCACGAGAGTCACCCTTGGGTCAAGAAAGTCGAACTCCCCATTTTCGACGGAATGGATCCGTTGGGTTGGGTGGCTCGTGCAGAGAAGTTTTTTTAGGTCCACCGCGTCAAGGAGGATGAAAAGATGCGACTAACCTTCATTAGCATGGAAGGAGTGGCAGTGCATTGGTTTCGCTTCCTGCGCAAGATTAGTCCGATGTTGACATGGAACATGCTTATTCCCACTTTGCTGCAGCGTTTTGGAGAAGGCAGTCAGGGAAACGTTTATGAAAGATTAACGTCCGTGCAACAAGTTGGGTCGATGGAGGAATATTTGCGGGCGTTCGAAATGTTGGTGGCACAAATACCCGAGGCTTCAAAGGAGCAATTGTTAGGATATTTTTGAGTGGCCTCAAACCAAAAGTGAGGTGTCGGGTCCGATCAATGCGACCTACTACAATCTTACGTGCGATGGAAATTGCTCGAGATATCGAGGATGAACTGTAGGTGATGTATGAAGGGAATTCTTCCATGATTGGCAATTTTACGAATTGCATACAGACACGCGATAGTATAGTTTCCAAGGTTCAAGGAATAACGACCATTGGTGGGTCAGTTAGTGGGACAACGAGTAATGACCCGAGTAAGGGCACGGGCGGAATGGAGCGGGGATCCTTCAACCCGAACCGTAGTGGGTCATCGGTGGGTCTAATTCTCATAATGGGACTTACAGGAACTTAGGATCACGCAACAACCCCGGGACCATGCAGCTTCCCTATCCAAAATTTTTAAAGAGGAAGGAGGAAGGGAGGTGTTTTTGTTGTGGATTGACTTTTGGTCCGGGACATAAATGTCCGGAGAAAAGTTTAAGAGTGACCATTTTAGGAGAAGGTGAAGAGGTGGCTTCAAAGGTAGAAGAAGGCTTGGACTCCCACGAAATGTCAAGGAAGGTTGCTGAAGAAGCTCAGTGCGACTGGATGGAACTTTCACAAGTTTCAGCCGATGGATGGACGCAACCCAAAACTATGAAGCTTTGGGGGAAGATTGATGGAACATCGGTTGTCGTGTTGATTGACAGTGGCGCAAGTCACAATTTCGTGTCCAAAGAGATGGCCTTGAAACAGGGCTGGAAGGTGCAGACCACTACGAGCTTTGGAGTGAGGATGGGAAACGGATGGAAACAAGATTCTCAAGGTTGCTGCAAAGGGTTAAATATGGAAATGCAAATTTATGTGTATTCAGGAGATTTCTTTCTCTTTGAGTTAAGGGGAGTGGACATTATTTTGGGGATGACTTGGTTGGTTTCATTAGGTAAGGTCCAACACAATTGGAAAGATCTTTCCATGAGTTTTTCGCAGTCGGGATCAACAGTCACGGTTAAAGGGGATCTTAATCTTTTGAGATCTCTAATTTCCATCAAGGCACTAAGGAAGATAGCTGAAATTGAGGTAACGGTTATGGTATTTTTTGGTTCAGAGAAATCTGAGAAGGATGACAACGGCTGCAACAACATGGGAGAAACACTCAACTACCACCAGCAACACCAATTACAGCAGGTGTTGGCCGAATTTCAGTCAATTTTTTCACACCCGATAGGCCTTCCTCCCAACAGACCAGTTGATCATAAAATCCCAATTAAGGCTAGGGTTGATCCAATAAATGTGAGATCTTATCATTATCCTCATTTACAAAAAAATGAGATTGAGACACAAGTTTTGGAAATGCTAGCTTCGGGGGTTATCAGACCTAGTAACAACCCATATTCAAATCCAGTGATTCTTGTAAAGAAGAAGGACGGTAGTTGGCGGTTTTGTGTTGATTATCGAGCTTTGAATAAAGCCACAATACCAGACAAATTTCCTATACCAGTAATTGAAGAACTCTTAGATGAATTGTTCAGAGCCATGTATTTCTCAAAGATCGATTTACGGACAGGATACCATCAAATACGCATCATTGAAGAGGACATTCCCAAGACGGCTTTTCGACCACATCATGGCCACTATGAGTCGCTCGTCATGCTATTTGGTCTTACCAACTCACCGGCCACTTTCCAATGAGCCATGAATTCTATTTTACAACCTTACCTCAGAAAGTTTTAGTTTTTTTTTATGACATATTGGTCTATAGCGTTGATTGGGACAGCCACATTGCTCACCTAAGAAAGGTATTACACACGTTATAGCATCATCATTTTTATGCGAATACAAAAAATGCTCCTTTGGGAAATTAAGAATTGAATACTTGGGACACATCATTTCCAAAGATGGCATGGCTATGGATCCCAAGAAGATTGAAGCCATTTTACAATGGCCTATTCCAACATCTCTCAAAGCTTTAAGAGGGTCTTGGGGCTAACTGGGTATTATCGAAGATTTGTGAAAGATTACAGGAACATAGCACAACCTCTACAGAAATAGCATTTAGGCAACTTCAGAACACTCTAACCAGTGCTCTAGTTTTGATGTTACCAAATTTCAGTAACCCTTTTTCGGTGGAGTGTGATGCATCAGGTAAAGGCGTTGGAGCTGTGTTGATACAAGGGAAAAAACCAATGGCGCTTTTCAGCAAAGCACTAGCTGAATCATCACTAAATAAATCCATATATGAAAAGGAACTCATGGCACTAGTGTTAGCCATTCAACATTGTAGACTGTATTTGGTGGTAAGAAGATTTATAGTCTATACGGATCAAAAAAGCCTCAAACATTTGCTAGAATAGAGAATTACAACTCAAAATCAACAAAATTGGTTGGCAAAATTGCTAGGATATGATTTTGAGATTGTTTACAAGGCAGGAACTTCCAATGGGGCAGCGGATGCACTATCAAGTATGTGAGGACAAGGAGTTGCAGGTTATTTCTAGGCCATTTTGGCAAGATCCGGAACAGATTGATAAGGAGGTGAAGGCAGATCCACAGTTGAGCCGAATCATTGAAGAAATTAAGAGGGAATCGAATTCTCATCCTTCTTGTACCTTGGAAAATGGGAGGTTATATTATAAAGGATGGTTTGTAGTTTCAGCATCCTCAGAATGGATTCCCAAGCTTTTACAAGAGTTTCACACAACCCCTACTGGGGTACACTCAGGAATTTACAAGACTTATAAGAGGATAGCTCAATCTATTTTTTGGAATTGCATGAAAAGGGCTGTAATTGAT
>JANIJH010000005.1:42977084-42995320 GCA_024520975.1 Erythroxylum areolatum | reverse complement strand
TTTAAGTTATCTTTGTAAAATGCAAGGATTAGTCACATTTCAAGAATATGTAGTTCATGTAACTTTTATAGTTTGAGTTTTGGATTATATTGTAAAATGGCTTGAAAAGCCATTATAGCTTTGTAAGACCCTTTTGTTTTGAGGGTATTGAAATGTAAATGACGAAAAATTATTTGTATGTAATGTATATAAGAGTATGATGTAGTAAAGATACGCTCAAGTCTTCTAATATTTGTAAGAGGTTGGGTTCCCGCAAACGAGTCCCAACATAGGATGTCTATACTTTACAGTGATTTTGTTGATGGCTCGGCAATTAATACACATCCTCTATGTCCCATCCTTTTTAGGCATAAGTAACACCAGAACAATACATGGACTCATACTTTCCCTCACATATCCATTAGCCATGGGTTCCTCCACTTATTGTTGAAGTTCCTTTGTTTCCTTATGATTACTTCAATAAGATGGTCGGTTTGGAATTGAAGCACTATGGATGAAATCAATTTGGTGTTCTATTCCCCAAATTGGTGGCAAACCACTTGGAACTGCCTTAGGGAACACATCGTCAAAATCTTGCAAAAGAGAAACTATAACACTTGGAAAAGAAGAGTTAATGTCATTAGTGTTGATTAATGTCTCTTTGTACAACAGTACAAACATAGGTTATTTAGAATAAAAAGCTCTCTTGACATCACTTTCTTTTGCAAAGAAACTCTCTTGTTTTCTCTTTTTCTCTTTTGCACTCACTTGCTGCCTTTTCTTTCTGTTTTGGCATTTTCTCTTTTTGCACTCACTTGTACTCCTTTCTTTCCACTACACTCAGTTTCCCACTCTCTTTTCTTTATGCTCTCATTTTAGTTCTCATATGATCCTTATACACTTATTAAGGTGTTAATGGTATAAGAGTGATTGATTTTCCATTCATTGAAAAAGAGTATTGAATTTTGAACCCATCATGCATCACATGTCGATCAAACTACCACTGCCTAAAAGAATATGAATGGCTTGCATTGGCACCACATCATACAAAACCTCATCAGGATATTTGCCAATACAAAATGAACCAAAACCTATTTGTCTACTTTCATTTCTCCATTATCTTTCAACTATTAAAGAGTATATGGTTTAGGATGCCTAGTGGTAGGCAAATTCAATTTTGATACCATCACTTCATTAGCTACATTAGTGCAACTCCCTCCATCTAGGTCATGCTACAGACCTTTCCTTGAATATGACATCGAGTGTGAAAGATGTTCTCGCGTCGCACATCGTCTTCCTCCTTCTCTTGCACACGCAATGCTTGCCTTATGACTAAGGCCTCTCCCTCCACTAGATATTGTTCTCCATCACTCTTATCATCATTTGGTGGTAATTCATCATCAGGTTCACTATTGGACTCAATGTCTTCATTTCCCTTTAAGATCCTGGTACGTTGATTTGGACATTGTGATGCGATATGCCCCTTGCCCAAACACTTAAAACACTTGATATCTCTATTTTGAGTTTGAAAATCAGAATTACCTTTCTCCTTACTAGAGCTCACTTCCTTTCTCTTGGAAGACTCAAATTTAGGCTTGTTATCACTCTTGGAATTATGGTTTACCTTCTCCTCCTTTTTGTTCCAATTTGATTTCTAAGGGAAACTAGCACTCGAATTCTGCCCAACTCATTGCTTCTCCACCTTCATAGTCATATGAACCATATCCTCAAGCTCTACATAATGTTGTAACTAAAAAACATTAGGTGTGTCCCTATTTAACCTATGTAAAAATCATGCCATGGTTGCCTCTCTATCCTCCTTAGCATTTGATCTAATCATGGCAATCTCCATCTCTTTATAATAATCCTCAAACTTTTGCTGCCTTGAGTAAGTCTCAATTTTTGATACAATTCCCTATAGTATTGATTGGGAATGAATCTCTTTCTCATGATAGTCTTCATTTTTGCCCATGTACGAATAGGTCTCTTATGGTTTCTTCTTCTAGCTGAAACAATATAATCCCACCAAATAATTGCATAGTCGGTGAATTCAATAGCTGCAAGCATAACTTTCTTCTTTTCAGAATAGTCATGACAATCAAAGACTAACTTCACTTTCTTTTCCCACTTTAAATAGGCTTTAGGATCATTCTTCCCTTGAAATGATGGAATGTTCATCTTAATGCTTCCCAACTCATGATC
Organism: Erythroxylum areolatum; assembly: GCA_024520975.1. Classification (NCBI taxonomy): domain Eukaryota; kingdom Viridiplantae; phylum Streptophyta; class Magnoliopsida; order Malpighiales; family Erythroxylaceae; genus Erythroxylum; species Erythroxylum areolatum. The sequence goes on along the minus strand of JANIJH010000005.1, from coordinate 42,993,139 downwards.
ATATGCATCATGTCTTCCACCAATTCTCCTTCTACTTCTATTATTGTTAAATTTGTCCAATAAGTCATCATCATCAAAATCAACATCATCCCCTTTATTATCATCATAAAACTCACTCAACATTCGTGTTTTCTCTCTTAAATTGGCTTTTGTTATAATGAGCTCACCCTCCCGCCTTTTACCACTCAAATTTGCTCTTTAGGCTATTTAAAGAACTAACCAAACAAAACCAATATAATTTAACTTGAAGCGACGAACTCACAAGAATGTAACAAATTGACAAATTTAAAATGATTGATAAGAACTCAGAAAACACAGTAGGAATGATAAACTAATAGGTGTTCACTCAATAAGATAGTGACAACTGTGCTTAAGAAACAAAAAAGCTAGTCTGGTTATGTTTGTAAGAAGAAACTTAGAAAGATAATCTGATCAACTAGTGTTTAAGTTTTAATATGGCTAACCAAATTCTGATTTGCACCTTTCTTTCTTTATTTCTTTTTTGTTTTTTTTACAAATTAGAATATAATAACTTGAGTAGGAATCTGCACAATGTTACCCAAAATTTGAACCCAATAATTAAATGTTGGAATGAGTTAGAGCACAAATAAACACTTAAGGATATGAAGAGTCACAAACAAACAAAGAACACAAATGGAGGATTTGCCCAGAAATTGAATCTGACCAGAAAATGCATAACTAACAATGGGAAAATGAAAAGACACAAAGAATCAAGAACACAATCTACAGAATCTGCCTAGAAAAATGAATCCAAATAGAAAATAAAGAACTAACAATGGGAAAACAAAAAGACACAATCTGCAGAATTTTTTTTAATAGATAAGAAGAAAGAGTGAATCCAACCTGATTTAGAGGCCAAAGCTCTGATACCATCTGATGTAAACCCCAAAATGACTAAATGTGGATAGCCACAAAGCAAGACAGATTCTACTTCGAAGAAAGCTAAATCAAGTCACAACAAACACAAATAAAGATAAAAAGAAGGATATGGATGCCACACTCCAAAATAGAAGAGAAAAGGGAGTGATAAGTCAGGTTTGAACCCCATAAGATTGAATCAATCTTGATAAGTTTTGCAGTTCAATGAAGAACCCAAGAGAAGTTTACCTCAATTCTCATAAAAAGATGTCAAAAGATGTTTCTAAATACATAAGATGCATATTTACATGCCCTAGGTCTAAACCTAACAAAAGAAGTGAAAACAAGTTTGTTTGGTATTCCCATTAGCTCAAAATTCGTAATACATAGCCTTAGTGGGCTAATAAGCCCATTTAAGACCCAACTGACTCTAATATATGCCCACTAAGTACTTGGACCTCATTAATAATACTTGGGCTATACGATCCACCTTAAAGGCTTCTTTTTTGGCCCAAAATAACTTGTTTGGTACAAATATCTTTTATCAGCCCATTAAGTGCTTCCTTCATCTTCTTAACCTTTGACCTTATAATTGGACCATTTGGAATATACAAAGGGTCTTTAATAACTGTCCGCACATTGGCTCCTTGATTCTTATCATAAAAACTTACATATATTAATAAAGTAGATAAGATGAAACCAAATTTATTAATTATAGTAATCTTAATTTTACAAAATTGATTGTCCAAATTATTTTACAAAAAATGATACAATTTGAAAAAATCAAGATAAAAACATGATGGAGAATGGAGAGTGGAGAAGGTAAAGACTGGATAGACTAAGAGAGTAGCTAATCATTGTAGCCAAGATCATCAATAGTTTGCATCATTTCATTCGTATATGTAATCATTATATTTAGTAATGTAATATTAAAATTAAGGGAACATTAAGGACATGACAATATTTAATAAAAAATTAAATATACCTTCATTTTCAAATATTTTATCAAAATATTGTCCACTTAATCGATGAGTATGAGTAGTCAACTCTGCATTAATACATGTGGCTATATTAAAGGAAAATTAAAAAATATTAAGATAATATAAAAAAAGACAAAATTGATATATACAAAAACGAATTTACAATCAGTATCTTCATCATCTAACCAACTTCAGGCATATTTATAAGGGCTTACACAGTACGACAATGAAGTCGAGCATGATGAAGACTAATAACCTGACCACTAGTACTAAAAGCAGACTCCAAAGCAACAACAGATGATGGAATTGCTAATAAGTCTCATGTAATTACTTGCATGATTGAAAAAGTTATTTCCTCAACTCTTCCACCATAATAATACATCAAATTGCACATCATCAACTTCGAGCACAAAATCTTTAGTTAAATATTTATCTAACTTCATCTTATTGTACAAAGTCCTAACCATTCTTTCGTTCATAAATTTTGAAAGTGAAAGTAACAAACTACTTTTAAAAAATGATCTTGAACCTGAAACTAAAGCCAGAGTTGAACACTTGAACTAATGTTATCTAGATCATCAATTTTGTCCATTCAGATTTGATAGTCATTAAACAATTCATACCAAAATGTTTTAATGACATCTATGTGCACTTGGGCTAGATCATTATATAACACATTATATATAAAAGTAACCTCTCCATCTTATATATCTTAGGTCCAACATAAATAAGACTACAACAATATGTCTAACCATATACTGATAAGAATTCATCTGCTCTATCATAACCAAAATAACCTCATTGAAATCAAACATTCAATTAGATAAAGCACTCTTTATCTCACACATAATGCTAAAGCAATAGTGTGAAGTTGGATATTTTGTTCCTAAGAACAATTCAGTCACATTATAAAATAATTCCAACGCATAAAGTTCTTTAGCCAACTCCCACTACTCTTCTGTAGGCATGCAAGTGTACTAAGAGTCTTTTTGTCTTAGCCTAGTAAACAAAATATCATATTGGATTGCTGACTCCAACATCTTGAAGGTTGAGTTCCATCTAGTTGGATAATCCAAATCTAACATCTTCGTACTTAGAATGCATAGAAATTGTGCAATTTCTTCAATGTTCTCAACTCTTTTAGGTGTTTCATTTCAATATACTACACTATTCCGAATTGAATCTATGCCTTCCTTTATGACATCCAATCCATCCTTTATAATCAAGTTTAGAATATATGCAAAACAATGCATATGGAATAACTTGCCACCAACCAACAATCTCCCAACCTATATCTTATTCTTTAGTTTTTCAACCATAACATAATTCGTGCTACAATTATTGACTATTATGGTGGAAAATTTGCTGTTGATATTAAAATCCATCAAACAGTCTCCGAACATGACTACTAACCTTTCAGTTGTATTTTGTTCTGATATATAAATGAACATATCATGTACAAATATTACCAACATTAATCATAATATAATGAAAAAGTAAATGATAACAATATTAAAGAATATAAATTATCTGAAAAGTTTATTGTATAAAGTCTGATCACTGTCAACATAATATGTCGTCATATAACCCTTCTTTTGTCTATCGATTGTCCACATGTCTGTTGTAAAGGCAATCCATCCTTCATTACTCGATAATGCTTTTAAAACCTTTTTCTTCTTATCCTCGTATATCTTTATAATGTCCTTCTTTAATATATTCTAACTTGGATCCTTAAAGGTTGATTGTAGTGAGTTGCAAAACATCCTAGATCTTTTAATGCCAACCCTATATAATGGACGTTTATCAACAATTACCATAGAAGCTATAAAAAAACCTTGATTTGTTTCTATCATAAGATGTTGCAGTCATTTCATTCTTCCCTCTCGTAAGGTTAGGGGTTAAAAATGTTTGAGGTCCTAATACGATCTTCCTTTTACTACTCAAATCCACATGTCTCTTTAAATGAGAGGTTCCACCTTTTGAACTCTTGACCAATATCTTATGATAATATTTAGATCCAGCTTTTTCTACTCCATCCATCAAGCTAGTCTTATTGAAATGATTCCAAACTTCACTTTTAATTGAGTTTGAGTTTTAACTTCTATTTTTAACTTCTATCATCACTTGGTACGGAATTAAAAGTTTGCACTGCTATCTTCGGTACTAGATTAGAGCTCTCTACTGCAGGAATATGCTTATCCATCTGAAACAATCATCATATAATTGCTTTAAGGTTAAAAACAATCAACATATAAATGCTTGGGGTTAAAAACAATCAATATATAAATGTTTGAGGTTAGAAACAATCAACAAAAAATTTCACGAGGTTAAATTATTTTGTTGCTTCCGTGGTGTTTTATATGGATGTCCATATAAGCATCAATAAAATGAGGGTATATAAATATCAAGACAATTACCTCTTACTTTTTCTTAAATAAAATAAACCTAGATCAAAACGCATTGCTTGAATGGAATGATATATTAACATTGCCTAGCAAATGAAGACATGTTAAAAGCACCTATTCATGTAACTCTACATATTAGAAATTAGAAAAGAGTCTTACAAAAAGAGAACAACTTTTTTATAAGCAAAACATTGATCATCTAATTTCTTCTAAACTAAAAATCAACTATAGAGACTATAAATTTTTACCTAATTTAATACCAATAATTAGGGAATTATGTTTAGTTAATTTTGGTAAGCCTAATGATTGCTTGTATAACCCTTTTACAGCTATCTAATCTTAAGAGGCCCAAGATGTAACACCCACATACCCCTAAAAGGATATGCAGATATCACCTCAGAAAGGACTGAAATATACTAAGTTATATTTGATTTAAAATAGAATTTATCCAGTACACTGAGTTTATCCAACACACGCTTCAATTCCAAAACCATTCTGAATTAAGGTTATCACATTACAATCCATTAACAAAATAGTACATATCATAAAGATGGTGTTTACAAACTTAAGTTCAAATCAACCATGTAAAACAATGTTTACAAACTTTTGAAAAAACTACATCAAGTCATATATTACATTACTTATAACTCAAACAACCCAAAACAAACTGATCAACTTAAACAAAACACAATCTTCATTGACCACTGCGGCTGTCTTTATCCCAGTCTTTATACCTTTTATCTGAACGTACAGTGGGCAAATCCACTGTGCTAAGCATATACCTTAGTGGGGAATAAATAAACAGGATACATAATGACAGTTGTCTCTAACATTTGATTGATGTTGACATATACAAATCAGATCACATTTCGAGCAATATGCATCTCATATCAAAATAAATCAAATTAGAGTAGAATGTATCTGCTTCAGGGTAAAAATCACAAGTATCAGAATATAATAACATAATATCAAAAATAGAATTTTAAAGTATCAGAACAGAACTTGTCTGTATCAAAATAGAATTTGTTTATATCAAAACAGAGCTTAGTCATTTAGAACAGAGCTGAGAAAATAATAAAATTCAAAACAAGTTAGCCTACTAATCCGTTTTATAGAAGGGTGTAACTAGACCAAAACAGAAGATATTGGTATCTAAAACAAAAGAGACTTAAGTCTCTGAAATAGAAGACACAAAAGTGTCTGGAATCAGAAGACAATGAAGTTTCTGATCAAAGATGACACCTTAGTGTCTAATTACAGAAGCAATTGCTAACCCTTCTAGGCATGTCCATTTACCCACGACTAGGACCCAGGCAGTTTTAAAGCAAACCATTTCAGATTTTAGGATTTTATGCAAAAGATGAAGTGTATATGTCATTATTCTATTTGGTTTCAATTGAACTTATTCATTGAGTCATCACACTTTATGTATAGGCACATAATTAGAAAGCACTTCCAATTCAACCCTATCTATCAAACTCCTTGGACAACTGATGGTATGGAATTATCACAATATTATCGCAGAAATTCCCAATTCCCAAATAGCCATATCCAATTTATAATACATAAGCCTTTGGAGCTCATTCATTCATGATCACACCAAGCAATTGAACACTGTATTCATCATTATTAAACCATACATCCTTTACGTTACCATCTCAATTAATAATGCATAATTAAACTAACTATTACTCAATTGCATCGAATACCAATTTAAGTTCAAACATACCTTAAACAAGTCCATTTAAGTCCTATTGTACCTAATAAATTAACTAAACCTTATATAGTTCATCAATTGCACAAAACTCCCTTTTTCACCTTCCTAACCATTTCCCACAATTGTGGGATAAGTGACCCAAAACCTTCAAATAGTTGTTTTCATAGGACAAGTTTTTAGATCAGTTTTGTATGGCCATTCTGACCTAGAAACTGACGTTTTTAGACAATATGTTCTTTTAAACAAATGCTCTTCTATGTATTAAGTTTCAAAAAAATAAAGTTAATGCAATTTGGTTCATTATTCTGAGAGTTATACCCAAAATAATATAGACTGTTCTTAACAGTGGACAACAACCAAAACCCCACTTCAAGCCAAATTTCAAAACCCTTAGTGACAAAAATCAAATTCGATTCCTTCATAAAAGTTGTAGATTATATATCTAATTTAATATGAATTTAAAATTATCCCATTTTGATGTCTACAGTCAAGATATCACTATAATACCAATGCTTGTTTAGTAGACCCACTCCTTCTGACAAGTATTCAGCATTTATTAAGTTTTTAACCTCAATTCTTCATTAATTTAGTACACATTTTATCCACGTCAAACATCAAACAATACATGTTCTAATATGATACCAAGTATAGTATTACCTTACCTCTTTAAACTTCAAAGAACAACTCCAAATCACTTCAAATATCTAACTACACCAACACTTCCTAGCAATAAGCTCTTATCTAAGATTAAAGTACAACTTTCAACACCAATAAGATAATAACACATAAAATTACAAGACCATCTTTATGATAAAATAACTTACAAAGTTTCCAAGTGTTGATGATTCAAACTTCAGCAAAATTCTAGAAGTTGAGAGGAAGAGAGAGTGGTTTTCGGTTGACAAAATGCAATAGTGGAGAGAGTGCCACAGAATCACCAAATGACTTAGGTGATTTAGCGCTTATTAGTTCTAGGTGTCATTACCACCATATGACACTTAACACCACAACATAAAGTCCATTTACCCACTATTTAAGCTGCATTTGTAACACTTTAATTAAGGCACTTGTCTTTTTATTATGCTACCAAATATCACACAATGGATGATCCCAAATGTCAATGTAGAAACTATGCCAAATGTCACTAACTTATAGGCTTAATCATTCTAATTTTCATGTACCAACTTAACTTGTCTCTTGACCATTTTTCTAGTCTAGATGTGTATTTAAATACCTTAATTCTCTAATGACTTCAATTAATTCCAATTCACTAACTATGGTCCATGAATACCAAAATTCAAGTCACTTGCCTTTCATTTTCAAATCATAGCACAAATTTAACTCATATCGTATATGTACTTTCATAAATAAATACCATTTCATCTAAGGTATATTTTGGGGCTTTAAAATTCTCTTCTCTTTGAAACAAATTTCACCCTCGAAATTCATACCTAATTAAAATAGTTGAGGATACTAAGGTCTCATGATCTCTTTTGGTTCCTATATTGCTTCTTTAAGTCTATAGTATTGCTAGAGTACTTTCACGAAAGGTATTTGCTTGTTCCTGAGGTATCTGACATCGCTGGCTAACATAGACATAGGCCCTTCTTCATAAGACAAAATTCGATTGTACTTGAATTTCTTGCACAGGAATCTTATGTGTATCATCAGACTGATATCTTCTCAATATGGAAACATGAAATACATTATGTAACTTGGCCAATTCTTCAGGAAGAGCTAATTGATAAGCTACTGGTCCGATTCTCTTAAGAATCTCATATGGACCAATATATCACGGACTGAGCTTACCTTTCTTACCAAACCAAAGTATATTCTTCCACAGTGACACTTTCAAGAACACCTTATCACTTACTTGATATTCAATACCTTTCCTTTTTAGATCAGCATAGGACTTCTGCCTATCATTGGCAGTTTTTAACCTATGTTGAATAAATTGAATTTTATCTTCAATATCTTTCACAATACCAGGCTCAATCATCTTGTTTTCACTTAATTTAGTCCAACACACCGGAGTTCTATACCTTTTACCATACAACACTTCATAAGGCACCACGCCAATGCTAGTCTGATAACTATTGTTGTAAGCAAACTCTATCAGAGCCAGATAATTATCCCAACTTCCTGAAAACTCTAACACACAACCCTGAAGCGTATCTTCTAATATCTGTATAACCTGTTCATATTGTAAATCTATTTAGGGATGGAAAGCAATACTGAACTTAACTTGAGTACCTAAAGACTTTTGTAGTCTTTTTTCTAGAATCTCGAAGTAAATCAAGGATCACGATCAGAAATAATGGATATCAGTACTCCGTGCAGTCTCACTATTTCATTCATATATAAGTCCACAAGCCTATCTAAAGAATAGTTAGTAAAAATAGACAAAAATGAGCAGACTTGGTGAACTTATCCACAATCACCAATACAACATCATGCTTCCTTTTGAGTAAGAGAAAGTCCAATGAAAAAATCCATAGTAATGTTATTCCATTTCCATTGAGTAATAGAAATAGGATGTAACAAACAAGATGGAACTTGATGTTTAACTTTAATTTTTTAACATGTCAAACACTTAGCTACGTAATACACAACATCTCGTTTCATACCCGACCACCAGTAATGCTACTTTAGATCTTAATTCATCTTATTTTCACTAGGATGCATAGTGAAAACAATATTGTGAGCCTCAAATAACAACTTCTTTTTTAGTTCATCTTTAGTTGGCACACATAACCGACCTTTATAATACAATTCACTATCTCCATTCACAAAAAATCAAGCTGTTTACCTTCCTGAGTAGCCAAGATAAGTTGTTGTAACTTATCATTAGCCCTCTGAGCATTACAAATCTCTTGTCTCAAACTTGGCCTAGCTTTCAATTGAGCTATTGAAGCTCCATCAGATACAAGTTCCCATTCACTCTATTGCATTGATAATGCTGAAATGGTCTTCTAATCAAGGCATCAACTATGACATTAAACTTACCTAAATGGTAGTCCACAATACAATTAGTCTTTAAACAGTTCCAACTAACATCGTTGTCTCAGATTGAGTTCTTTTGGGTAAGTAGATAATTTAAACTCTTATGATCTGTGAAAATTCTGTAGCTTTCACCATACAAGTAGTGCCGTCAAATTTTCAAGGCTGTTGTGAGCTCCAAATCATATATAGGGTAATTTTGTTCATGTGACTTTAGTTTTCCATCCTACATCAAAACATAACCCAAACCATTTATAGATGCATTACTAAATATAACATACTCCTTACTAGAAGTAGGTTGAGCCAATACAGAAGCTTCAGTAAGTATACTTTTTAGTTGATCAAAACTATTCAGACATCTATCAGACCATTCATACTTCACTCCTTTTTGTAATAGTTTAGTTAAAGGGGATACTATCATTGAGAACCCCTTCACAAACTGGTGATAATAATAATCTAAACCTAGAAAACTTCTCACTTCTATCGCATTCCGTGGTGCCTTCAGGTTAACAATTGCTTCCATCTTACTAGGATCAACTCCAACCCCTTAAGCAGAGATAACATGTCCTAGAAAAGATAACTCTTGAAGCCAGAAATCATACTTGCTCAGCTTAGCATACAACTGCACTTCCCACAGGGTCTATAACACAATTCGAAGATGCTAAGTATGGTTATGTTCATTCTTAGAATAGACCAAGATATCATCTATAAAGACCATAACAAACTGGTCTAAATAAGGCCTAAATACTCTATTAATTAGATCCATAAATGTCACTGGTGCATTAGTTAAACCGAATGGCATTACCAAGAATTCATAATGTCCATAACTGGTCCTAAATGCGGTCTTTGATATGTCCACTTCCTTTACTCAAAGTTAATAGTACCCCGATCATAGATCTATCTTTGAAAACACTCCTATATCTTTCAACTGATCAAATAGGTCTTCAATCCTTAGCAACGGATACTTGTTCTTTACTGTGACACTATTCAATTGCCTGTAATCGATGCACATCCGTAGTGTAACATCCTTCTTTTTAAAAAATAACACCGGTGCTCCCCATGATGAGACAATGGGTCGAATGAACCCTTTATCCAGAAGCTTTTGTGACTGCACCTTTAACTCCTTCAATTTAGTAGGAGTCGTTTCGTACGGTGCTCTGGATATAGAAGTAATGCCAAGCATGACTTCAATAGACAACTCCACTTCCCTTTCAAGAGGGAGTCCAGGTAATTCCTTAGGAAACACATTTGGAAATTCATTCACCACCTTCCTTCTTAGAATCAACACAAAAGCTAGATAAGCTTCACGTCTCTTCCTAAGGAGCTTTTGGGCTTGCATAATAGATACCACATTAGCTAAAGAACTAGTGCGGATGCCATGTAATACTATTTCAAGTTGATCAGGCTTCCTAAGCATAACTCTCTTAACATTACAATCAACCACTGCCTGATGATTGGACAACCAGTCCATACCTAGAATGAAATAAAATTCATGACAAGGCATTCTATTCAGATTTTCTACATATTCATTTCCTTGGATCATAATAGGACAATTCCTACACACCTAATTAGTCAACACACTACTACCTAGAGGATTAGTCACATGAATAATATCATACTTTAACTGCTCTATAGGCATCTCATTATCAGACATTTCTCCTATACAAATATAAGAATGAGTGGATCCAGGATCAATGAAAGCATACATTTCAGAATTAAAGAGAGAAACAATACCAACAATGACTTCAGGTGCGTCATGATCCTTGCGAGCTTTCAATTCATAAGCTCGAGCTGAAGTAGAAGGCACAACTGGTCGATCCACAGTTTTTTGATTAGGTACTTGGATTAGGTCTGAACTGACTAGATCCTCCATAACCTCTACGTTGTCCTCTGATTCTAGCAGAATATGAGAGACCTCCCTATATTAGCTTGCAATGTTTGGGACTGTCTTATAGGGCAGTTAGCTATCAACTACTCCATGCTGCCATATCTGAGACATGCACCTATAGTCCTTTAATAGGTTCTCTAATGGTATTTGGAGTAATGAGGACACTTCATAATACTAGAACCTTAGCCCACAGAGGAACCCCTACCAGAAATGGTTAGTAAAGGAAAATTCTGTCGCCTTCCCCAAATTACAGGTCTCTAAGTAAAGTCCGGTGCAAAGGAAACACCTTCATGACTTTAGTTGCTCGAGGATGGACTTCGTCTAGTAAAGCCCTTTCGTAACCCCTTTCTCTCCTATCCATCTCATGCCTCTCTATTTTCATTGCAGCTTACACCAGTTGATGGTAGTTCACTTGTTGCAGTAAAGTGAATGTGGCAAGATGCTCCTTGATCATATCTTTCAAACCATCCTAGAGTTGATGACACCGGAACCCCTCAGTAAGTTCCATTTTAGGGGCATACTTACTGAGTCATTTAAATTCCTTATCTTACTCAGCAATAGATAAGTTTCTCTACTTCAGGTTCAGAAATTGCTTCCATTTCTCCTTTCTGTAAGCCTCCATAACTTACCTAGCTTTAAACTCTTGGGAAAAGAAATCCCAAGTTAGAGGCATCGATAGCTAAGGATTCCTCAACACGAACTTCCACCACTCATAGGCTACTCCCTAAAGAAGAGAGACGACACAGTGCACCATTTGGTATGATAGATAGCTGATTTCATCTAATACCCTCTTTACTTTCTCTATCCAAAAATCAACCCTTTCAGATTCCTCCAATGATGTTCCAGAAAATTCCTTAGCACCATACTTCCGCAGCTGATCAATCGAAGCCTTGGCTGTAGTCATACGATGTAGTAACGTCATCATATCCTGAGACAACTTAATTAAAGCCTCTCCCTGAGTTAGAGGAGGAGGTGGCACCTTAGCTTCACCTTGATTGACCCCAAAGGGTCCAGATATCGATGGACAAGATCATTCAGGATTATTACTCTTAGTAACCTCATCAACAGCTTCGTGAGATCTTTCCATCTTTATTCTATAACCAAAACATGGGACAAACCGCATTAGGCCAAAATATAACTTTTACACTTCAGTATAAGCAATAGTTAAGCACTGGTTAAACCAGAATTGCCTAAACCATGCTCTGATACCAAAAGATATAACACCCACATACTCCTTGGAAGGATATGCAAGTGTCACCTTAGACAGGATTGAAACATACCAAGCATTTCATTTATATTTGACTTAAAACAAAATTTAACTAGTACACTGAGTTTATCCAACCAAAAGATGTAACACCCATATACCCCTTGGAAGGATATGCAGATGCCACCTCAGATAGGACTAAAACATACCAAGAATTTCATTTATATTTGACTTAAAATATAGTTTAAATAGTACATTGAGTTTATCCAACCAAAAGATATAACACCTACATACCCCCTAGAAGGATATGCAGATGTCACCTCAGACAGGACTAAAACATACCAAGAATTTCATTTATATTTGACTTAAAATAGATTTAACCAACACACTGAGTTTATCCAACACATGCTTCAACTACAAAACCATTATGAATTCAAGTTATCACATTACAAAGCATTAACAAAACAATACATATCATAAAGATGGTGTTTTACAAAATACATAACTTAAGTTCAAATCCACCCTGTAATACAATGTTTACAAACTTTTGAACAAACTACATCAAGTCATATATTACATTATTTATAACTCAAACAACCTAAAACAAACTGATCAACTTAAACAAAACACAATCTTCATCAGCCACTGCAGCTGTCTTTATCCCAGTCTACCCTTCTATCTAACCTACATGGGGCAAATCCACCATGCTAAGCATATAGCTTAGTGGGGAATAACTAAATAGGATAAATAATGACAGTTATCTCTAACAGTCTTTTAATGTTCACATATACTGTTAAGTCAAAATGACTTTATATCTAATAATTTTGGTGACAATCAAATAATAATAATATTAGAAAGAAATGACCTGTTTTGATAAGTGTGTTAAGTGTGAAGAAAACACAGAAGGAAGAAAACACAGAAGAAGTGAGAACACAAAAGAAGCAGTTTGAGTTAGTTACAGAACTCAACTAAATAATGATTTCTACAAGAAGCAAGAAGCAAGAAATAGTTATCAAGAAGCAAGAAGCAGTTGAAGACTTAGGCTATAAAAACTAGTTGTAGTCAAAGACTGAACAATCTTTTAGCTTTCTAGTAATTACTTACAAAAATTTTGTATTCATTGTGCAAAACACGAGAGCTATCTTTACTGTAACAAAAGCTCACAATATCTTTCCAGTGAGAGAAAGTAAAAGCTGAGAGCCTGAAGAGGCTAAAAGAGCAAAAAATAATACTCGGTGTAAGAGACCTAAAGAGGCTCTGTAGAGAAAGAATACTTGTACATTTTGAGAAGAATAGTGAAATCTCAGAAGAATTCTGAGGACTAGATTTAGCCCAAGGTTTGGGGTGAATCAGGATCAAATCGTTATGTCCATCTTCTAACTCTCTACTTTAATTTCTATTGTTCTTATATAAGTATATAGAAGTTATTTGCAATTTAATCACGAAGATATTTTCGTATAAACATTGTGATATTCATTTAATAGCTTTGAAAAAGTTAGTTTTCAAAGAAATATCAAAGGGGTTTGTATTCACGAAAAGAATACATAATTCAACCCCCTTCTTGTGCATTTTGTATATTGTACGTAAAAACTATACTAACATGTGATTTACTTCATAAACAAATTAGATCACATTTTGAACAATATACATCTCAGATAAGAATAAAATCATATCAGAGTAAAATATATCTGCTTCAGGGTAAAACTCAGAAGTATCATAATAGAATAACATAATATCAAAAAAAGAATTTTAATGTATTAGAACATAACTTGTCTGTATCAAAATAGAATTTGTTTATATCAGAACATAGCTTAGTCATTTTAGAATAGAGCTTAATTATAACATAGCTAAGAAAATAATAAAATACAAACACAGGTTAGCCTACTAATCCTTTTTATAAAAGTGAGTAACAGGACCAAAATATAAGATACCATGATGGGTATCTAAAACAGAAGAGACTTAAGTCTCTAAAATAGAAGACACAAAAGTGTCTAGAATCAGAAGACGTCAAAGTGTCTGATCACAGAAGACACCTTAGTGTCTAATTATAGAAGCAGCTGCTAACCCTTCTTGGCATGCCTATTTACCCACAACTAGGACTCAGCAGTTTTAAAACAAACCATTTCATATTTCAAGATTTTATGAAAAAATGAAGTACAATATATGTCTTTATTATATTTTGCTCCAATTGAATTTATTCATTGACATTTACATAGCATACCTTATAAATACAAACATGTGAAATTATACATCAATAGAAGTGTTAATTCATCACACATTATATATATGCACACAATTAGAAAGCACTTCTAATTCAATCCTAACTATCAAACTCGTTGGACAACTGATGGTCCAGAATTATCACAATATTATCGCAAAAATTCCTAATTCACAAACATCCATATCCATTCATAATACCTAATCCTTTAGAACTCATTGATCATGATCACACCAAGCAATTCAACATTGTATTCATCATTATTAAACCATACATGTTTTACATTATCATCTCAGTTAATAATGCATAATTAAACTAACTATTACTTAATTACATCGAATACCAATTTAAGTTTCAATACACCTTAAACAAGTCCATTTAAGTCCTATTGTACCCAATAAATTAACTAAACCTTATATAGTTCATCAATTGCACAAAACCCCTTTTTTTCACCTTCCTAACCATTTCCCACAATTGTGGGATAAGTGACCCGAAACCTTCAAACAACTGTTTTTGTGAGACAGGTTTTTGGATCAGTTTTGTATCGCCATTCTGACCTAGAAACTTACGTTTTTAGACAATATGTTCTTCTAAACAAATGTTCCTATATGTATTAAGTTTCAAAAGAAATAAAGTTAATGCAATTTGGATCATTATTCTGAGAGTTATTCCCAAAATACTACAGACTCTTCTTAACTGTGGACAGCAACCAGAACTACAATTCAAGCCAAATTTCAAAACCCTTAATGACAGAAATCAAATTATATTCCTTCATGAAAGTCGAAGATATATTTTAATCTGAATTTAAAATCATCCCATTTTGATGTCTACAGGTTAAGATATGGCTATAATATCGATGCCTGTTTAGTAGACCCGTTACTTCTAACAAATATCCAGCATGTATCAATTTTCTAACCTCAATTCTTCATTAATTCAGTACATATTTTATCCACTTTAAACATCAAACAATACATGTTCTAACATGATATCAAGTTTAGTATTCCCTTACCTCTTTAAACTTCAAAGAACAACTCCAAATCATTTCAAAGATCTAGCTACACCAACACTTCCAATTTGATTGTTGGCTGGTTAGGTTGGCTGATTCCGCCCAACCAGCTAAGTTTATAGAAGCTGCTTATAAGTAGTGTTTACGTAACAATTCATTAACCTTTCCTATAATGTCCTTCACTCTCTACTTTTCTCACACTCTGGTCTAGTCGCACTTCTCTGCCCTATCTCACTCATGCATGGGGGTGACTAATTAAGTCACCCTCGTGACTACCATTTAATAAGTCCCTCGGGGTGACTATTATTCCCCCCTATGACTAGAGTCATGCACGGTGGTGCATGACTCACTTATGTCCTTTGCTTAAATTTTTAAAAGTTCAATAATATATACTTATGATATTGATATGACGTTTCGGATTATTAATCTATATTTTGAGGATTATAAACTTAATTTTTATAGAATTAAATATCTAAAATCTAAATTCCTATAAGAATATTCAATGAAGTACTAAGATACATAATAGTTATAACTTTTGTAAAATTTTTAAAGTCATGTCTTCATAAGTCATTTTACACATAAATAGCTAATACTAAACGACTAATTTTACCAAATATCAAATGACAAACAGTGATTCGAAGCCTTCTATTCTTACCCTTGGAGGTCAAATCAAAAATTTATTTCTAAGGATTGCAGTATAAAATGCAACCTCGGGTCATCTCACTTAATCGGAACCTGATCAATGGAACTAAGCTAGC
>JANIJH010000005.1:42951655-42965778 GCA_024520975.1 Erythroxylum areolatum | reverse complement strand
GAGACTCTTCTCATTTGTTTTAAGATGGCTATATGAAAAGACCAATAACCTAAAATGACATGTCAATTTCAGTTTTAATGATGAAAGAAGGAAGATCATCCATCAAATACACCTCTTTCATCTGTAATCAAATGAATGCTAAAAGGTTACATTACATGCCATCATTAAAAGACAACCGTTAAACCATTTAATGGTAAGATCATTACTCCATTTAATGATGATAAAGCATAATAAATACCATCTTTATTTAGCATTTCAATGCTAAATGTGCAGCTGCATATTCAGCCCTAATAAAATCAAAATTGCACCTTCCAATTCTTTAAGAATTTTGTTTTAATTTAATTGTTCTAATTAATCAAATTAAACCAAAGTCTAGCCCATTTCTAAATATGCATTTGGGTTTCTAATTAACCATTAATTAGTGTAAGCTTAACATTCAATCATAGACTTTAAAATCTCCATTTATATTTGTTACTTTGCTTAATAACCTTCTTTGAAGCCAAGTGGAGAATCTTATTGGACTTAGATAATTCAAGCTCTAATAAGCCCATAATTAATTTAATCTCGTTAGAATTAATTCTAGCTTATTAACTAAATGTCATTCCACTAAAGACAATTAGTTGAACTTTTGAATTACTAAATATTATTAGAACACATATTTTAAATAAGATGCCAATTGCAAACCCTATTATGAACCTTATTATAGCCATCCGCACAACAAATGATAAAATTACCATTTTGCCCTTATATTGGTTATTCCTTCTAGATCTTCTATTTTACATTATATGGTGATTAACATACAAGATCTCATCTTGGTGTTAAGACTTGATGGGTAGCTAGTCCATCAAACTCCTGGAGCCAGTTTAATCACTAATCTTTATAAAACATCTATAAGTGATGATATCATTATAAACTCTTTATTTGAGTAAATGTTCCCCGATACATGTTTCAATTAATAATTCTAACATGTAGACACTAGATTAATACTCTGTAAAAATTCATTTCGACCATTTCAAGAATTAAAATGAAACACGTAGGAGTTCACTACTCATCAAGATTGTGGTCCATAATAAGCAAATGCTAAAATGTATGTTTTAAGACTAAAGTAATGGCCTACTTTATTCTTTAAAACATACTTGATTCTAGATTAATTTAGTAGTTCCATTATCAATAGTCCACTACTATCATGATATGAAACTCATCATTCCCTTGAAGTAAACTCCTTTACTTACATGGAGATAAATCGCAACACTACAGTTCAAACCATAATTAAGCGACTTGATTATTCAATTGTGAATTATAGTTTAGATTATAATAATATACATGTTTTCAATACATCTTCATGTATATGTATATTATTTACAAAAGAATCTTGGTTCTTTATGACTATATTATGCTTATACAAATAAGACCAAACTCTTTTGTTTTATGAATAATAAATATTTTCATTACAAAACTGCAACTATAAGAAGATTAAGTTACATGTAAATACACTTGATTTCCAGGGCATTATATTTATATAACTCCAACAAAAGGTACTATAATTTGTATAAGTTTCTACTGGGAAAGATGAAGTTGATTTATACTGGGTTGGTTCTATCGAATAAAAATATTAATAGAAATAATACTGGATAAAAGGCATAATTGTATTTTATTTTGGAATATATGTATCTTAATAAATTAGTAGATAATTCTAGTATTCTCCTTATAAGTTTCTACTCTCAAAGATGTATTAGTGGGAGGCGATGTAGAGATCAGAAGTAAGGAGATTATCCTAGTTTTAATTAAATAGATTAATGTTGTTAGCAAGGAGATTATCCTTTAGTTTATTTTATGTTAGTTTGTCCTCCACAACCAATGAATTGGTTGTAGTTTAGTGACATAATGAAAGTTCATGGGAAAATGTACACTGTAAATAAAACTATGCTGATATTATAATTATAAGATTCATATTGGATTTATATATTATCCCTAGATTGTTTTTAGTCATTTTTCTAATAAAATTGGATAGTAATAGAGTGTAAAAAAACTAGTACATATTATGTTTCTTCCATATGAAGGAAGTATTCAATCTTATGATTGAAGTATGTAGATACTTAAACAAATGTGTAAGTTATTGTTAAAGAACAAGTTCACCGAACTGACCCCATATGAAAATTCCTTTTAGAACTTTATTTGTATGTCTATATCTTTTGATACTACTTATGACCTATTCTAATCAATGTTAGTTTAATCGGCATTCATTTGGTATAACATCAATTATATGGTGGTAGTTGAGTGATCAATACAGGATTCATCATTCTAAAGTGACTAGAGAGAATTTTCCATTGTTCTCGATCAGTATTGATTCAAAAACTTCTTGGCTAAGGTGGAATTACACTTTGCAAAATAATCATTAAATGTCATTAATGGAATCAATTACTAATGATAGAGAACTAATATAATTAAACTAAAATAGAGTAGAAATCAACTCTATACTCTATGTCTAATCATAATATTATATGATAAAGAGATTGAATTATATAGAAAAATCATATATAGAAAGATTAGTCAAAACTATTTTGACATTCTTAAATATTTATGTAGTCACAGTTTTGGTGACCCTATCTCTCTCCATATAATCTCTCCTCTTCTTTAGTTGCTTTACCTACAATATCACTGTAATGAATTGGTAAGTCTTATACTCTTCTACCAAATAGGGGCATTAGCCCATTTCCTTTATCTATGATCCATTGCCTTGTTGATGTTCTTATTATTATTATTATTTAGTTGTTTTTCTTGTTGTTTAGAAATGAAATCGTATTGATCTATGACTGATCTAGTTTTTTAAGTCAAACCTAGTCAAATTGATCTATTTTGTGTTCATTTCTGTTTCTTCAGTTATGTTTTAGATGATTATGTGATTTGCATATATAGATTCATGCTCTGATTTCTCTAATGGTGATCCTTTTTTGTGATGCATGAAATGAATTTTTTTAATAACGAATGAACTGTAAAATTTGGGATTTTCTATTTTCTATTGTTTATATCATCAATCAGTTCATTTTAGCATTTACATTCGGTGGCTATGAGTTTCTAGATTTTTCATGTGTTATTGAAATTTCTAGGATTTATAATCCTAAATTACTAATTTGTCGATTTAAGGTTCATTAATATTAATCCGAAACTTTTCAGATTTAAGCTGCAAACCTTTTGCTATCAAATAATTATAATCAATAGCCTTCAAACATATTTTAATTAAGTTATAGAATTTAAGTCAGCTATGATATCATTATTGGGAAATCAAGGGTGAGATGTGATCTCGAACATAGCAGAGTGATAACAAAACATTTTCATTTTCATTTCCCAGAAGCCAATATCACTTTAAATTCTATAAAATGATTAACATATAAATAATAATAAAGCATGAATCATATTTTGTTCCTTATTTTGAAGCTTGATTCTTTTCTTGTAGTATCCCTCAAACCGTTTTCAAAACTGACTCATTTCAACCATCGTAATCACACAAATTTCTAACCTCTAATGATATCTATAGGATGTGTTAAGAGAACTCTGTAACTATTATAGAGAGGGTCAGGAAGGAGAGCTAATACTCTTAAAACTTAGGCCTATTTATAATAGGATTTGAACATTTTAGTAATTTAGTTGAAATTAAATTTTAATTTCAATTAAACTTTATTTGCAATTACAAATAATTCTAATTAAATACCAATTATGCCCAAATAAGAACCAATATCTCATATTGATCCTTATTTATTAAATTCTAACATTTAATTATACAATTTCTCAAACTTTACAATTAAGTCCAAATTAATTAAAATATTTTTTCTCTCTTCAACCTATTCTTTGATTGTGAACTATTAGGTTCTTAAATATATTGGCAATTTATATAAATTATATCCCTAAATCATATTTACATAAATTAAACTACTTTCATTTTCTATTTAAATAATTTATATCCATTGATCAAGCTTTGTGTCTAGCAACACTTTAAGATAATCCAAATATTTAAAAATGTCAAAGTGGTTTTGATTAATCTTTTCGTGCATGATTTTTCGTATAATTCAATCATTTAATCATACAATGTTCTAATTAGACATAGAGTATGAAATTAATGTCTATGTTATTTAGAGTTCAATCATGCTAGTTCTTTACCATTAGCTACTGATTTACTTAATGAAATTTATAAATTATTTTACAAAGTGTTAATCCATCTTGTCCAAGGATTTTACAAATCAATACTAATCGAGAACAATGAAATATTCTACCTAATTACTTTAGGATGATGAATCTTATATTATCACTTAACTACTACCATATAGTTTATGTTACATTCAGTGACTACTAACTAAGTTATTCTTAACTATAACATGTCATAAGTAGTATGAAAACATAGCAATTTGGAGATCTCAAGTGAGAGGATCATTTATACAATCATCACAATGAGAATTTCCATAGACCTACAAGTAATATTACAAATGGATTTCTCATATATGTCAGCTCAGTGAACTTGTTCTCTAATAAGCATTTACACATTTGTTTAAGTATCTCCATACTTTAGTCTATAAGATTGACTATTTCCTTTATAAGGGAAAAAATAACTTGTGCTAGTCCTTTTACATAATATTAACGCTTAGTTTTAATAGAATAATAACTACAAATAATTTAGGGTTAATATAAAAATGTTGATAAATAATTATTCGACTATATTTATATACCCATATTCAGTGTGTTTTGCTTGTTATTTAGTGGTTGATAGTATTTTTGGTACTTATTTAGCCTCAATTTTATTTGAAGGTGATAACTGGTATTTTTGGTACTTATTTAGCTTCAATTTTATTTGTAGGTGATAACTGTCTTCAAAAACCAAAAGGAGAAGAATTAAAACGAAAATGTGGTAAAGAACAAAGATTTGAAGCAATTGTTAACTTACATGAACATGGACAATGACTATGTAAGTCTTTGTAAACATATAGAGCTTTAACAACATAATTTCTGCTTGTGTGGAGTTACACGCCCATGTATGTTGACATATACGATCATATATGTTGCTTGTGTAAGTCACTATGCTCATGTGAAATTGTAAATTTTGGTGCTTTTGGAGATACAATATCACCTACACAACTGTGTAAGAGTATATTCCAAAACCCTAGTTTTTACGATAAAAGGATGTTATCAAAGGCATATCAAGAAGGGGTGAGATTAGAAGCATTTTTTAATGTTAAGAAACCCAGAGAAGAGGTAGTTTTGAATAGAGGATGAAGAAAACATAAAGATTACGATACAATATCTAGTAGAGATTACGATACAATATCTAGTAGAGAGCATTATCCAATCCAAATTGTAAGAAGATTCATTAGAGACAAAAGAGAGATTTAGAATATAAATTCTTTGATTTCTATTTGTTCTTATGAATATTTGTTATTGATTTTTTCTTCTATATGTAGAAACTAAATTTTTTAGAGCCTAAGTGTGATGAACCCTAAGTTATGATGATAATATGATTTAATTTTTTGTTCAATGCAATTTTATTGATTGATTTTTTGTTATTCAATTATGCATTATAGTCTTGAACTAATATATCCAAAATGTTAGTCCATTATTTGATTTCATATGATTGATATCAAGATTGACAAATCCTTTTGTGTGAATAGATCTATCATAGCAAATCTAGAGATAGGTTGACAAAAATCTTTTAGAGATAGGAATTTCTACAATTTAACAATCTATAGTTTAATTGCATGATAAAAGGGTTAGTGTTTATGAATTCTTAGGGGGATTCATCACCTAACAATCTTTTTGTTAATATTATGTTCTTTCTATGTTATGTAAGTACTCTTTGGTTGACTTGAGCTACACTAATATGCTTAGATTCTTTCACCATATCGAGGTGAAAGATATCGTTTACGAGATAATAGAGGCAAAGGAAGATCTCAAGGTCTACAGGAATTGTTTAACTACAGGAATTCTTCATTAAGAAATATTATTGAAAGATGTTTTGGCATTTTAAAAGGAAGATTCTTTATACTTAAAAATATGTCGAGTTATGATATGAAAAAAAATACATCATTATTTTTTATTGTTTTATATGTAAATATATTAGAATGTGTTGACAAAGCAATGAATTATTTGAAAGTTGTGTTAAAAATGAAGAACAAATTAGTGGAAGTGAAAATGAAGATGCAAGTTCTCAAGTGGAGTATAGTATCACTCTAGCACAACTTCGAGATATGTCTTGGAAACAAGATGAAATTGCTAGACAAATGTGAAATGATTATATTATCTCTAATTGATTTATGTTTCTTTTTGTAAATGATAGTACTACTATTTTTTCAAGAATTATAGTATGATGGACACATTTTATTGATTAGAACGACTTAATATAATTTCTAATTTATTTAATTTTGTAATTAATGTGTAATTTTTTAATAATATTTGATTTTCATATATTTAATGTTAGCTATAATGATAATTAAATAATTTTAAAATATAATATAATATATTATAATTATTACATATAAAAGTATAATTACAAAAAAATAGAAACATAATAATAAAACCAAACATGTTTTTGTTTTCAGTTTTTTATTAGAAATCTCTACTAAATATATTTTTGTTTTCAGTTTTTATATTACAAATCTCAACCAAACAAGTTTTCTTTTTTTAGGAAAAAAACAGAAACAAAAAATAGGAAACAAAAACTAAAAACAATAACAGAAAAACAGAAATGAAACCAAACGGCCCCAAACTAAAGACCTGCTTTTATGTTGTTTTTAGTTTCTATTTCTATTTTTTGTTTCTGTTTTTTCCTTAAAAAATGAAAACTTGTTTTTTTTATATATATATTTGTAATATAAAAACTGATAACAAAAATCTATTTGGTTGAGATTTCTAATAAAAACTGAAAACAAAAAATATGTTTAGTTTTATTATCTTGTTTCAATTTTTTGTAATTATACTATTATGTGTAATAATTATAATATAATACATTATATTTTTAAATTAATTATTTATCATTATAGCTAAAATTAAATATATCCAAATCAAATATTATTAAAAATTACACATTAATTGTATATAATAAAATTACATAAATTAGAAATTATATTAAGTCGTTCTAATCAATAAAATATGTCCATCATAATTATAAAAAAATAAAATATGTCCATCATACTATAATTCTTGAAAATATAATACTACTATCATTTACAAAAAGAAATATAAATGAAATTAGAAATAATATAATCACTCCACATTTGTCTAGCAATTTTATCTCGCTTCCAAGACATACCTCAAAGTTGTGCTGGAGTGATATTATACTCCACTTGAGAACTTGCATTATCATTTTCACTTCAATTAATTTGTTCTTTATTTTCAGCATAATTTTCAAATAATTCATCGCTTTGTCAACATATTCTAATATAGTTGTGTATAACACAACAAGCACTAACGATGTAATAACATATAAGTGACATCAATCACAATAATATTTACAAAGTATTAAATGCTAAATATAGTTTAAAATAAACATGTGACAATGCATTGTACTCCATACTAGAAAAAAACATCCGTTCTCTACATTAATAAGAGTTATTACGTGAAGATAATAAAGTCATGTGACAGAGTAAGCTCACTTCTGTAACAATAGGAAGACAATATATGACAGAAAGAGAACCTTTTTCTACTTTTGTTTAGTTAGAACTTAATGAAAGATGATGACAACGGCTACATATATATCAAATTCAACTCTATGTTTCAATTCTCAAGTCTCCATGCTTATAAGCTACCGTACAAATATTTAGTCTTTCAGTTCGTAAAGACAAGAATGTCTTCAGGATAAAGCCTCTATTAAATGCCTCCTCATGCCACATTAAATGACATGAAGACAAGAATAGTACTTTGCGCTATGTTACATTAAAGAGACGTGAAGATGAGAAGAAAATAAGGCTTCACAACAAATACGCGAAGATAAGAATGTCTTTATAAGGATAAAGCCTCCATTAAATGCCTCCACGCCACATTAAATGACGTGAAGACAATAATAATTATAAAGTCATGTGCTCCATCCACTCTATGCAAAGAACGATGTAAATTTCAAGAATAAAAATAGCTACGAAACCGTGAGAAAGAAGAAAACAACTATAGCTGTCTCTGCTTTAAATGACGCAAGGATCAAGAAAATAGCTATAACGTTATTTCACACGATTGCTCTGTGTTGGTTCTTTATAAGAACCGGTTTATCGCAAAAAAAATGAAGTTTCGTTATGTTTAGCAGGAGGTGAAGCAAAAAGTAACACCTGTAACACTTCGCACGAAAATTATTCAGAGGAAGAGCACGAAAATTATTTAGAGGAAGCGTGAGAGTGTATCTCTTCTTTATCATCACAAAAAATGCAGAAGTTTATGTTTAAAGCAGAAATTTTACATGTTGCTTTTAGTATGACTACTGTTATTTTCTTCATATCTCTCTTCCTGTTTATAATTCTATGTTGATTCATATAGCATAAAAAAACAAACCTAGAAATATTGGGTGAAGATAAAGAAGCAAAAGACAAAGTCACAGTATAAAGGAGAGAATGTTTTGTCAAAAAAAGGTTTCAAAATAGATGAAAAGCTATTTTCAAAAAATACAAAAATATTGTTTTTACAATTTTGTAAAATAATTATCATTTTTATTTTTTTAAAGATGCAAATGTGTTTAACTAAACACTATTTTAGGAGTTGTTTCTAAATTTACAAAAATTACAACAAAAAATTTTAAAAAAACGAAAACAAACAATCCTGAAAGTTTTTCTTTAAATTCAATTTTCTTAAGTCATAATTAGCCTAGCTCAAGCTTTGACCTAACCCTTTTCCCTGCATCAATTTTCCAAGCTGATTATGGTCACTTACTCGAGATTGTCTATAAGATAATTGCTGATACGTTCTGGGCTTCAGACGCACTAGAAGTGGCTTCCCTTCATAATTGCGTGTCGCACCGAAAGTAAAACAACTATGTAAGTCCTAGCCTTGTTGCAATGTTCACTCGAAGCCACTGCCTGCAAAAGTCTTGATCTTATCATTCGTTCATGTGGAGCCCATTTGTTATTTGTGAAGTAATAATAAGCTCGTCCCCTCACGGCACTGAGAAGCATAAACCGATTCCTGTGGCTTACTCAGGAAAGTACACAAGTCGAGGCCTTTAGTTGTTTTAGCCACCAGTAGCTGTTGAAGATTCGGTTGCTTAACATAGTGTGATCAATTGCTCAATTAACTACATCAAGTCTCCTATCGTAGAATCTTCTTTTCTTATCATGGTACAACTTTCCAACTTTCCGATTTGACGAAAGAATTTTTCAAATTAGCTGCTTAGCCACACTTTAAGAAGAATAGCCTCGTTTGTAAGAAAATTTGTTGCTCTTCCAACTTTGTGTCCTCAGGCATTGTTCTCCGAAGCAAATTAGCTGTTCTTCCCGTACTGACGTACAATTGATACCCTGTTGATCGAGCTGGCTATTGCCCTTATAAGTTTGTCCCAAACCAAAAAAAAAAAGGGGGGGGGGGGGACCTGGAAAGAGGGATCCATGTATTCAAAGATCAAAAAATTACAGAAGTGACTAAAAGAAACGATGCAACGGTATTGCTGATCTTTTAGATCTATCAACAGACGAGCAGATCAACTTGAGAAATAAGCAGTACTTATGGTACTTCAGATGAGTTGTTTTGACCAAGCAGGCTAGCAAACAGGGGAAGATATCTAAATAAGTGAAAAATAGAAAGAGTTTTCTGCATCTCATATGACGAGAATCATGGGTTATTGCTGCCAGCACCCTGCCCCATTTTATATCCCTTGTATATCTGATGTCGTGTGAGTTGTCAAGGTCTATTTCACTTTAATCTGCATTCAATTTTTGTACTGAGTTCATGAGCCGTAGATAGAAAGACTTGGAGTAGCTGTTCTGCAAAAATGGACTTGAAAAAGAGATTAAGTAAATTGTAGAGTTCGATCGACTGTTGTTGGGAACCAGGTCAAACTTCACATGGTTGTTTGCACTGCAACACACTGAAGATCATGAAACTACTCTATTATTCCATCAGGTTCATCAATAGTTTGTGTAAGATGAATACACAAACAGTTGTCTTCCATTACATTGATATGTGTGGCACAAGCACAAAACTTGCACATCAGGGTAAAATAAGGAAAAAAAAAATCAAGAAATTTGACCTAGATACAGACTATCATCAACTTCAGAAGCTTTCACGCAAGAATGCAACAAAACATAGGCAACTGAAAGGGCATATTGATCCATCTCCAGATAGTCATTATTATATCACGTTAATAGGATCATTTGTAGGTTCCCAAGCCCACACCAGTGTCTCCACCATATGGCTGGAAGCTGTCTCTAGCTTTGGAGTAGCAGACATAATAGAATTGGGAGACAACGGCCGTAAAGAAAGTAAAAGCTGCCCCTGCAGCAAAAACTCCCTTTCTCACAGTCTGGCAGTGAGGAGGGTTTTGGACACCAAAAAACGTTGTGTACTTCGTGTGGTAGGCATTCCGTACTGAACCCGCCAACAAGCATACCTCAGCAATGAAGAAAACCACCCTGATAAAAAGGAAAACACATTTCATAACATTCAACATTATACTAAATCATTAGACAACCCTATCTGCAATTATTGGTGTTTAATCATTCAAGGTTCGCATACCAGGAAATTATGAAGAGAATAACTGCCCAAGCTCTTGAACCTCCAGGACTTAAAGGCTTGCCACAGCAGAAGCATCGACTGGCTGTCATTATAAGAATTTGGCTAGCCATGAGGAAGAAGAATGCACCGACACCATAGCCAGTTGCAATATCCGAATCATAGACACAAAAGTTATAGTTTTTATCAGTATCCTGTTTGACTATAGCCTGCAAAAACATGAAATGGTTGATTACTTAGATTAATTTCAAGAATTTGGATTAGCAGGTTAAACTGGCAATATTGCCTACGCAAGGGAAACCGTAAAGTTTTTTATTGATTTGCTATATTGAGCAGGCTTTCACAAATCTTTAATGCCAACTGAACCAGGTGCTTTACTAAGTGATGGCAAAATACAACCTGTCTCATATAGACTAACTTATCTAATTCATATTTAAGATATTGCCCTACAAATTGTACTTCTATTAAGGATGATTTTCATGGAAAACATATAAACATAAAGAAAGAACCATGTGGTTCACATTATCCCTTCGAAACTATCCATGATCATGATTCATGGGGTTCTTGAAATTTCAAAAAGAAAAGAAATTTGAAGAAGAAAGGGACCAAAAAAAAAACAAAGAAAGAAAAAGCTAAATCCTTTTATGCTTTTCATGGACTTACGACCACATCATTGGCTGAATAGGAGAGTTTTGTTCATTCATGTTTTTGAATAACAACAACCATCACAAGAAAAAAATTGTGATTATTGATATGCTAGCTAACTAGTAAATGCTCCTGAAAATCAGATAGTATTTAGAAATAACTAATAAGATCTGTCACAAGAAACCATTACAGATTATAGTCACTTCCACCTGGTTCATGGATTAGGATTATTTCCAACTTTATTGAGCAAGTTGTCAGAATAGAAGAGATCTCGTGTTCGTATTCCTAAACCACCATTAGCATCAGCAGATCTGTTTAAATAACCAATTCCCTCGACAATGACTATCTAGATCTGAAAAAAGAGGTATTGAAGACAACTTCGAAAACAATGGTCAGCGCTGTTTGGTTCATGACTAGAAATATGGAAAAAAGAGTAGAAAATAAGTTTTAAATGAGTTCTTCAGACACGTATCGAAATTCTCTACCGAATTCTAGCTAATATAAGATCCATTTCCAATGAAATTAGAAGCTAATTATCTATTTTCCTCCTTACAAAAATATCCTTAGTTATGAGACAGAACAGAATCAAATCAAGATAGAAATATAAGCACCGCTCCCTTTGTGAAAACCAAATGAAATATAATTCTTGAGTTGAAACGATGTCTATTAAACAAAACCTAGAAAGCATGTAACCAATTCACTTGCTAAATTGAGCGACAAGACGTTGGATTAGCTAGTTGATATTGATAAGATAGAATTGAAGAGAAAAGAGAAAGGACCACCCACGGTGCTTCTTCTCTGCTCAGCTGCAACAGCCAAACCAAAGGCGATCAGATCAAAGATGAAGACTACAGCCAAAAAAAGCTTTGAAGCCATAGTCCTGCAGCTTCACAACCCACAAAGATCTTGTCTTTCTTTCAGTCTCTAAGCCTATTTATTTCGAATATATAAGCAAAATAGCCAAGCTAATACAATGTAAAGGACAAGTAAGAATTTACCAATAGAAAAAGACAGCATACCCATTTAGAGACTGATAATTGGCAATTCACCTTCTGTAAAGCGACAGAAAACCAAACCCATAAATCATAATAGCTATCTATCATTTAGAACACGAGTTGGGAGTTGTTAGTAAGCAACTGGTGTTAACTCCACCTCTAAGTATCACCTCAGTTGACTCCACCTTAATAATATTAAATATTATATAAATTTTAAAAATAAATTAATTGTTTAAATAATTTATTTCAATCTCATTCGTTAGTAAAATTTCTATTTTATCCAAAGAAATAATTTAATAGATAAATTTTATTAATAAATTAATATTTACTTGTTAATATATTTTAACTATTAAAACTAATGTTATCTGAAATTTATGTATTTTAGGATATTTTCAATTTAAAGTATATTCATTAAATAATTAGAAAATTTAAATATTATTCCAAAATAATAAAATTAAAGGTAATTGTAAAAATAAAAATAAATTATTGTTTAAATTATTATTTATAATTAATGTAAATAATTAAATGATGTAAATTTAGTTGATTATAAATCAAATTATGATTAAAAAGCTAAAATCGAAAGCAAAACCAGTTTTATGATTTTTATAAGTTATGAAAATTGGAAAAATTCAAAAATAAAAATAAATCAAATATATAGTTTTTTACTAAATTTAAAAATAAAAATAGAAAACTAAAAATAAAGAATAAATCATATTGAAAATATTTTTTATTTTAAATTGTATTAAATTTCAGTACAATATAGTTTGAAGATTCAATTCTTTTAAGACTATAAATACTATGTCTAAACTAACAGATCACATAATTTACAAAACTACAAATTGTTAAAATCTAAATAATTAAGATTTTCCATCATCAATACAACTTTGTTTGTGATGCTAATTTCATCTTACTAAATATAAGTGAAAGATAATGATCAACTAAGGAGAATTAAAGAGTTAAATTTTAAGAAAAAAAGATTTTTTCTATGCAATGCATTTTATTAATTGTAGGATGGATTGAGTAATGCATCACTTCAATTTCTTTTATTGTTCTTGTAAATGGTGAACTAACCAAGCTCATCAAAAGGGCAAGGACATTTAGGGAAGGGCATTCAAATTTTCCATATCTGTTCATAATAAATATGGAAGTTTTCACAATGCTTTTTAAAGTGACCACTTACAAAAATTAGCACTTTAAATTGCACAATATATGCAAAAAGATCTAGCTAATTAGTTTGCCCTTTGCTAATGACTTATTCTTGTTCTTTAAAGCTGATGCAGGTTCGTTGAGTGTCCTCGTGTCAAGTTTGAGCATATTCAGGAAACTTTCAGGCTTTATCATCAACAAAGAGAAAAGAAGTATGTTTATATAAGCTAGTGCAATACAGAATGCCATATGACTCTCCTCTGTAACAAGCATGAGAATTATGAGACTCCCACTCATATACATAAGCATCCCAATCTCCTCCAATAATCCACATTGTATAGACCTATGACCTTTTATTGACAAAATTCAGAGAAGAATACAAAGCTAGTGTATAGGAGTTTGTCAATTGTTGGAAAAATATAGCTCATTAACTCAGTTTTAAATGGTACTGACATCTATTGGTCTTTACTTATAATCTTCCCACTCAACATAATCAAAATTTCTCTGATATGGTCCTAGTAACAACAATGCTGTTGGGACCCGATCCGGAGACCGGCGCCCCAACCCAAAAACTGAGGAAACACGAAGGAAACAAAGCGGATTCAAACCCGAATAAATCGAATCACAACATGCGGAAGCAAACGCGAAACA
>JANIJH010000005.1:42865171-42879593 GCA_024520975.1 Erythroxylum areolatum | reverse complement strand
CAAAATTTACTATTCACGTGTATATATGAATGCATGAACATAGCAAAACAATGTTAAACACTCCTAACCCATTCCAACTTACTATTTTACCCTTCTCATCGACGATGGGATGTTACAATCTCCTTAAAGGAAAACAATCTTTCAAACCTCCTATTATTAAAATCATCAAATTAGATGTGTTACCTTCAGAAACACCTGTTGCTACAAACTTCTATCAAACAAGAACATCTCAACAAGTTCCTACTATTGTTGTGGAAGAAGTCAGTCACTCACAACAGCAGATTCAGGAAGTCTTAGATAAGAAGATTGAAGAAATTCATACTAAGGTTGATGATCTAAGTGACTTGGTAGGTGATCTACATAAGGAAGTGCCCTATCTACGAGTTTCAATTGAAGAAGACCTCAAGTTGATTCGAAATGATATGCAACAAATTTTTTCTGAAATCATGAAGCATATTTAGTAAAGTTTTTGATTAATAACAAATAGAGGGAGAAAATCAGAAGCAGAAGAAAGATAGCAAATGGGGGAGACCAATAAGAAGAAAAGAAGATAGGATTATAAGTTTGTTTTCATATGTGTATTTTATATATGCATGTGTATATCTTTTTTTGTCTTCTTACTCGTTATATGAATAATATTCATTTATTCATTTTTATCTTTCTAAAATTATGATTATTTGTTATCATCAAAAAAGAGGAGATTGTTAAGTCAAAATGACTTCATGTTTATTAATTTTGTTGATAATCAAATAATAATAATATTAGAAATAAATGAACTATTTTGATGAGTGTTTTAAGTATGCAGTGGAAAACATAGAAGAAGCGCAAAACACGGAAGAAGAAAAAAACATAGAAGAAGTTTAAAACACAAAAGAAGTGGAAACATAGAAGAACCGCAAAACACAGAAGAAGTGGAAAACACAGAAGAAGTGAAAATACAAAAGAAACACAAAACATAGAAGAAGTGGAAAATACAGAAGAAGTAGAAACACAGAGAAGTGCAAAACACAGAAGAAGTGAAAAACACAGAAGAAGTGGAAAACACAGAAGAAGAGAAAACATAGAAGAAGCACAAAACACAGAAGAAGTACAAAACACAGAAGAAGTGGAAAACACAGAAGAAGTGGAAAACACAAAAGAATTGGAAACACAAAAGAAGCAGAAACACAGAAGAAGTGAAAACACAGAAGAAGTACAAAACACAAAAGAAGTGAAAACACAGAAGAAGTGGAAAACACAGAAGAAGTACAAAATACAGAAGAAGCGCAAAACACAGAAGAAGTGAAAACACAGAAGAAGTGAAAAATACAAAAGAAGCAAAAAACACAGAAGAAGTGCAAAACACAGAAGAAGCGCAAAACACAAAAGAAGCAAAAAAAAATAAAAGAAGTGGAAACACAGAAGAAGTACAAAACACAGAAGAAGTGAAAAACACAGAAGAAGTAGAAACACAGAAGAAGCGCAAAACACAGAAGAAGCGCAAAACACAGAAGAAGTGAAAACACAAAAGAAGTGGAAAACACATAAGAAATGGAAACACATAAGAAGTGAAAAACACAGAAGAAGTGAAAACACAGAAGAAGTGAAAAATACAAAAGAAGTTGAAAACACAGACAATACAAAAATGAAGATACTCTAGTGCGTCGGATAGTTAGTTAGTTGGAGTTAGTTATAGAACTCAACTGAATAACAGTTTTTAGTAAGAAGCAAGAAGCAAGAAGCAGTTATCAAGATTCAAGAAGCAGTTGAAGACTTAGGCTATAAATGCTAGTCGTAGTCGAAGACTGAACAATCTTTTAGCTTTCAAGTTATTAATTACAAAAATTTTGTATTCAAAGTGCGAAACAAGAGAGCAAACTCTACTATAACAAAAGCTCACAATATCTTTCTAGTGAGAGAAAGAAAAGGTTAAGAGCCTGGAGAGGCTAATATAGCAGAAAGAATACTTTGTATAAGACACCTGAAGAGGCTCTGGAAGGGAAGAAAGAAAACTTGTAAATTTGACGAAGTATAGTGAAATCTTAGAAGAATTCTGAGGACTGGATGTAGCCCAAGGTTTGGGGTGAACCAGTATAAAAATCGCAGCGTCTATCTTCTAACCCTTCACTTTAATTTATCTTGTTCTTATACAAGTTTGTAGAAGCTATTTGCGATTTAACTACGTAACTATTTCTGTATATCATTTGTGGTATTCTTTAACAATTGAAAAAGTTTGTTTTTCAAAGAAAGATCAAAGGTTTGTGTATTCACAAAAAGATTACACAATTCAACCCCCCTTCTTATGTATTTCGTATATTGTACGTGAATTCTATATTAACGTGTGATTTACTTCATGTCTCTCCCCTAAATTTTGTCAAGCAGTTTTCTTCTCTCCACTTACTCTATCGTGGATTCCTCTTCTACTCGTCGACGTTTGACTTCTCTGGCTACTATCATTGTGTCCTTCGGCGGAGGTATTTTTGTAACCTTTCAACTCTTTTTTTCGTGTGCTGTTAGATGAAAGTTTGGGTGTTTAATAAATTTCGTTTATTTGGGTATTCTGTGATTGGAAAATAATTTTAAGGTATAAATGTTAGTGGTTGAAAGGACAAGATGTTATTTTGGTTGTGATGTTGGGATGAATTTCTTATGCATGTGAGATGTTTGATGAAATGCTTTTTATGTTAATGTTTATTGTATGGGAGTGCTCTGCATAATTTAAGTTGATAGAAATCTATTCCCTTAAATGATGGGAGTGTTATACCTTTGATACAAGTCTGTAAAATGAAAAAATGAATCATTCCTACATTGAAAAAATCATTTCTGTTCTTTATTTTCAGTTCTTTTCTATGGTTTAGTATAGTGTAGTGTAGTGTAGTGTAGTGGAGCTTATGACGGAGTGGTATCTCGGTCGTGAATTGGGAAATAAAAATATATAGCTTATTAAAACTTAGGATTTTGGTTTTAGCAAGTGGAGGAGGTATAAAAGAGAAGTTATTTTGGCCAAGAAAACATCAAAAAGTCACTTTGAAACTATTTTCCATTATTCTTGATCAAGAGTTCACCATTCTTTGGAGATAAAGGAAGGATTCAACAATTCTTTGCAGATTTTAAGATTCAAGAACATGACTTTTTATTTTGTTTTTCTTTATTGTTTTTATGTTGATATTCTTTATGTGTTTATGAACTAATATTGATAAAGATTTAGATGGGAAAAACCTAGGATGTGATATACTCTAATTGATTCTTTGGTTTAATGAAATTGTAGTTTTACTATGATTTATTCATGCTTTTACATTTATTAAATTGAAGTAGCGAAGGTGAAAGATTCATTATTAGATTTAAAAATTAAGATTTGAAAGTTGAGATATATGTTTAGTTCACAACATGAATAAAGAGAATCATGTATTTAGCTATTTAAAAGAAATCCACAAGATCTTTTTAGATTAAGGTAAAATCTATCAGAGTGTTTATAGAATGAATTAAATTATTTTTAGGTTTTCTAGATTCAAAAAGGATTTTAGTTGATTACCCTTTGAATAGGTATTATATGTCTCAAGCGAGAATATATTCAAAATTAGGAACTCTTACTAGTTCAAGAACTAGAATAATTTATTTACCAATAGTGAAACTAAATATAGTAAAGCCTCAGGAGAACCTAACCTAAATCTAGCTAATTTATAGTTTGGTACATTCTTGATTATTTCTTTGCATTAGTATTTAGAATGTTACTATATTTTATATATCCAATAATCTATAAATGTTGATATATCTTGCTATGTTTATAAATAGTGGGTAGTTAATCAAGAATCCTTATGGGATTGATCTGTACTTCCATTGTTAGTTATAATTACATTATGCACTTGTGGTAAAACAATTTAGAACAAACAATTAAGTAATGTAGAATACATCATTGACTTTTTGACTTATAATGAGTGTTCCAATTTAAAAAGCCTACCTAGTACTACAAATATTGAATCCTTACCATTTCTAGAACTAGATAAACCTAAAGAAAATTTCATTAATAAATCTACCTATTTATAGGATTGCACTTGAGATTTAGCCTGTTTATAAGTAATACATCTTTCACATATTTTCTTTATATCTCTCCTTATTTGTAGCCAAAAGAGATGCTCACACAAAATTTCAAGATTCTTTTTGACTTTAAGGTTTCCTATGCAATGATAAATTTTAGATTTAATTTTCACATGTTAAATTATCATATTTTATTATTCTACACTTATTATTGATATTAGAAACATTATTTACATTCCATTTAAAATTAACACAATTATTTTAATTTTTTCAGTTCTTTATTATGACACTAAATTGTAGGGTCATACGAATTATATACTCACATTCGTTCAATTAAAGGAAAGGAAATGGTATATTTTATTGGTTTTCATCATTCTCTTTCCAACTTGTAGAAAAGGGGTTTCTTTTGCTTAAGTAATGTCATTAATTCACTCATTTTAGACTGTTGGCTTCGTTTTATATTTCAAATAACCATTATGGAATGTGGATAGCTTTAACTATTTAATTTCTTGTTTCGGTGCAGTCAGACTTGGAGAAAAAAGGACTTATTGGATATCATTATTTGTTCGCTCTTTAAGTTTATTCTTGTTCTAAAAGAAAAGGAACTATAAAGTCCTAATTTAAGAATGAAAGTTTAGGGATTGACTGCAAGATAAGGAAGGTGCTAGGTACCTAATCGTGCTCATCTAAATAATTACCTAGGCTTATGAAAAATTTTACAGATCTAAGGAAAGATTCAAAGAAGAAAGCTAAGATTAGTAGGATGAAAATGTAAAACAATTTGTTATACCTTTGATAACTTAAATTGTGTAATTTAATTTATTATTAGATAATTGATTAATTTTGATGAAAGACTAGTTTTATAAAGGTTTAAAGATTATTTAAATTATTAGGGTTAATTTTTATTATTGTTATTGATAATAATTTTTTATAATTATATATATTTAAAATATTGATATATAAATAAAAAAGAGAATTCACAAAGTCTTTTTATTTTTGAATAATTTACCTTTCTTTTTATATTGTTTTAATTCAAATTCTTTTAACAATACTCATGTCGATTATCAAAATGAAAATTATAATTAGAATATTTTATAATATTCTGTATGGTTTTACAGATATTTTAAACTAAGCAAATCGGGATTGGTTTGGTTTAGCAATATTTTCAACATTACTCCCACTGAAAGTCCACATATTTCTATTTCAAAATAAACAATATTATTTTTTGATTTGCTTGCTTTAATATATTGAAAATATAACAAAACTATTGAACAAGTGTAGTATATTAAATACGAAATATTCTTTTTTGTAGACCCTATATTGTGTTGAAGGGTATCGCTCATCCTTCTTCTTTGTAGTCTAGAGTTGTCTGCCCATCCAGGCAAGTTGTCCAACTTATGTTTACTATATGTATTGCCTTAATAATATGATTCTGATGCATTTGGGTTTTGTGTGAATTCAAAGGAGTTCTTAATTTTCTGTTGTTGTTTAGAATATTCTTATAATCATTGATGAATGTTTATGTTCTACTTTAATAGTTTAAGTACTTATTGTATGTTGAATGAGTTTGAGATCTTATGGATGATTTGAGGCATAATTAAGTTCCTAGTACGACATATAGGCTAAAAACCTGTTATGCAATTCTAGTGATGCTTATCGGTGAAAAATCCGAGAGCCTAGGAGTCACAACAAAATTTTGTTTTCTTGATTCACAAGTGTGAACAATGCCATGTACCATTAGTATTGAAATAAATTGTAGATGATTAATTCAAACATAAATACTTTCAACTTCAATGTGATTAATTCAAACTTAGCATAGACACAAGAAATTCATAGGTTTAATAGATAAGATAGTTCTTTGCATAATAAACCCCTAAGACGGTATATATAGGCTGGAAACTCATGATGCAGCTCTCATGACGCTTTTTAAGAGTCACAGCAAGAACTTGCTTTCTTGATTCACAGGTGTAAACAATGCCACATACCATAGTATTGAAATCAATTGTAAGTGATTAATTCAAACACAAATACTTCAACTTCAATGTGATTAATGCAGACTTAGTATTAACATAAGAAATTGATAGGTTTAATAGACAAGATAGTTCTTTGCATAATAAACCCCTAAGATGGTATATAGGCTAGAAACCCATGATGCAACTCTTGTGAGACTTATTAGTGAAAATTTCCACGAGCCTAGGAGTCATAACAAGAACTTGCTTTCTTGATTCACAGGTGTAAACACTGTCACATACCATAGTATTGAAATCAATTGTAGGTGATTAATTCAAACATAAATACTTTAATTTCAATGTGATTAATTCAAACTTACTATTAACACAAGAAATTCATAGGTTTAATAGACAAAACAGTTCTTTGCAAAATAAACCCTTAGGATGGTATATAGGTTAAAAACCTGTGATGCAACTCCCGTGAGGCTTATCGGTGAACATTTCCACCAATCTAAGAGTCACAGCAAAAACTTGCTTTCTTGATTCACAGGTGTAAACAACATCATGTACCATAGTCTTGAAATCAATTGTAGGTGATTAATTCAAATATAAATACTTCAACTTGAATGTGATTAATGTAAATTTAGTATTAACATAAGAAATTTCTAGGTTTAATAGACAATACAGTTCTTTGCATAAGAAACTCCTAGGATGATATATAGACTAGAAACCTATGACGCAGCTCTCGTGAAGCTTGTCGATGAAAAATTCCACGAGCCTAAAAGTCACAGCGAGAACTTGTTTTCTTGATTCACATATGTAAACAATGCCACATACCATAGTATTGGCATCAATTGTAGGTAATTAATTCGAATGATTAATACTTAGGGGATGTCATATAAAGTTTAGATGTTCTATAAAATTAGGATATATGAAGGATACTAACTATGAAATCACTTTTTGATATTAATAGTTTTGTAGAAATAAGTACTATTGATAGATCTTGGATGTATAGATGATTCACAACTAATGGTTTCATTAATCCTGAGTTTGTTAAAAGAGTTGAAGTTTTTATTTAGTATGTATGTAGTCAACATGGATATATTGATGGCCTAAAGATCAGATGTCCAAGTAAAAGGTGCAAACATATTCATTTACTTCCTATTGATGAAGTGAATGGCCATTTGCTAACAAAAGGGTT
This sequence comes from Erythroxylum areolatum, assembly GCA_024520975.1. Classification (NCBI taxonomy): domain Eukaryota; kingdom Viridiplantae; phylum Streptophyta; class Magnoliopsida; order Malpighiales; family Erythroxylaceae; genus Erythroxylum; species Erythroxylum areolatum. Next base: position 42,872,429 of record JANIJH010000005.1, on the reverse strand, counting down.
TGTTCTAAACTATTTTAAGTGGACACGACATGAGGAGCCATTGATTTGTAGCACCTCATGGGGTAATGAAGTAAACTCGTTATTATATATGGGTGAGTTTGAAGAGGGATTGGATTTAGAATAAATAATGTGGCTGTAATTGAAAATACTTACATGCAAATGGTTTATGATATAGCCATTTATATCTTTCAGGTAAATATAGAAAATATTGAAGAAGTACCAAACCCACATACAAAACAATTTTTGACTTACTACAATCAGCTGACCAAGAATTATGGTCAAATTATGAGACAATAACTCAGTTGTCTTCAATTGCTCAAATATTGAACATAAATTCTGAAGGGAATATTTTTTATCGTAGTTTTGATAAAAAATTTTGATGGTATAATGAATTATTGCCTACTGATCATACAATGTTTGATAGTTTTTACAATATAAAGAAACTTATTAGGGGTCTTGGTTTGCCTGTTGAAAAAATTGATTGTCACAAATTTGAATGTATGTTGTATTAGGGCGATGATGTAGAATTACAAGAGTGCAAATTTTATAGTCAATCTAGGTTCAAACCTAGAAAGCATTCTATGAAACAGAAATTAGGACCCTGTAGATGTATTATTTCCCGCTAACTCTGAGACTTCATAGAATATATGCTTCTAATGTTACTGCATCTCACATGAGATGGCATAATGAACACATACAGGAAGATGGAATAGTAAGTCATCCATCAGATACACTGGCATGGAAACATTTCAATAACACCCATTATGAGTTTGCAGCTGAAAGTTGAAATGTTAGCTTGTGATTGTTGACGAATGGATTCCAACCTTTTATCCAATCTGGCCAACAATATTCATCATGGTCAATCATAATTACTCCTTATAATTTGCCTCCATAGATGTGTATGAAAGAGGTATATATATAATCTTGACAGTGATTGTGCCAGGGCCTACAAATCAAAAGCATAAAATTGATGTATTCTTACAACCATTGATATCTACATTGCAACGTCTTTGGGAATATGGTGTGGAGACGTATGATATGTCTTTGAAATAAAATTTTATGTTGAGAGCAGTTTTGATGTGGATTATTAGTGATTTTTTGGATGCTATATTGTCTGGATGGAGCACAACAGGAAAATTGGCTTGTCTTTATTGTGACAATGATTCTGATGCGTTTTATCTTTCAAACAGGGGCAAAACATATTGGTTTGACACCTACAGGAAATTTCTTCCTCCAGATCATCCATTTAGATGTAATAAATAAATCTTCATGAAGAATAGGATGGTACAAACACCTCCTCCCCCTCACAAAGCTGGTGAAGAGATATTGCAAAAGATTATGAATTAGGGTTGTTGAAAGTTACAAAATTTGAAGTTGATGAAGTTAATACAAGCATTAGTAAAAACTTTGGTTGGAGAAAACGAAACATCATTTAGGTCTAATTTGATACGTCATAATCTATAATACAAAATGAACATTGAAGGGAGGATAAAAGACAATGCAAAATCATGAGCTAATTTGAAACTTTTTTGTAGAAGGAATGAGTTAAATAAGGATCTTCACACCAAAAAATATTTGAAAGCATGTTACACTTTAGATAAAAAAAACAAAAGGAAATTTTGTGTGAATGGTTGAAAAGTCCAAAGTTTCCTAATGGATATGTTTCAAACTTGGCAAGGTGTGTGGATATGAGAAAGCACAATTTATTTGGGATAAAAAGTCATGATTGTCATGTGTTTATACAAAGGCTAATTCCAATTGCATTTAGGAGTTGCTGCTGAATAAGGTATAAGAAGTTATAATAGAATTAAGTTTGTTTTTCAGAAGCTTAACATCATCTAAAACAAAGTTGGTTGAAATGGAAAAATTAAAAAGGAAAATTCCAGTAATTTGTGCAAATTAGAAGGGATTTTTCCTCCAAGTCTCTTTAACTGTATGGAGCATCTATTTGTGCATTTAGCACATAAGACTAAACTTGCTGATTCAGTTCAATATCAATGGATGTATCCGTTTGAGAGGTAATTATATTAAATATTTAAAGTGAAGTAATAATATGTTTTAATAACATAATTGTAATAACACTATTCGCTAATATAGTATTTGCATCACTTGAAGAAAAATCTAAAAAACAAGGCTAGAGTTAAAGGTTCGATATGTAATGCTCATTTAATGGAGGAAGCAAGTACATTTTCTTCACATTATTTTAAGCCGCGTGTTCACACAAGAAAAAGAAAAGTTCCTCGTAATGACGATGGGGAGGAACGGGTGATGTTGATAGTAACTTATCCATTTTCACATATCCTGGATGAACATATAGATGTTTAATAAGAAGAATGTTAATAAAGGAAGAAATAGAGGTTGCCTATGGTTACATTTTATTAAACTGTCAAGAGATTCAACCTTTCATGCAATAAGTTGAAATTGATTATTTGGGTTTTGAAATTTTGTGTTATTCATAACTGAAATAGATAACAATGTTTTTAGATTATACAAAGAATGGTTAGGCAAGCTAATGCCTAAGAAAACAGAGGATGATATCAATAAAGATGTTAGAAGACACTTTCCTCGATGGTTCTCGAAATATATATGCTTTCACTTACAATTATTGAAATGATTGAATTGTAAGATTAAAGTTTTCAAATGACATTATACTATTAATATGATAATTTCTTTTATGTAGGCCTTAGAAAATCCAATAGAGAATAAGTTCATATGTGTTCTTACAAAAGGACATTTACGAACTGTTACATTATATCCAGTGATTTTCGTTAATGGATTCAAATATCATGCAGAATATCATGGTCATAGCATGGCAACAATAAATAGTGGAGTTCGCATATAGGGAGAATTGATGGATTACTATAGTAAAATTATTGAGATACTTAAAATTGAGTACCTCACATTACCAAGAAAACAGAGTGTGATATTTAAGTGTGACTAATGTGATCCAACTCTTAATGTTGGTACAATCTAGTTGAAATTAATCAACGAAGAAGATTTAGATAATTTGAACCTTTTGTATTGGCAATGCAAGCGATCCAGGTGTATTATGTCCCTTATCCTAGCTTATGATGAGAAAAGATAGATTGGTTGGCCATTTGCAAAGTTAAACCTAGAGGTGTTTATGAATCACATGGAAAAGGAAAACAAAGAATTGAAAGTGAAGCATTTTAGGAAGATGCTTATGAAATAAATGCATTTGTTACATATGACGAGAATGAACCTTTGAATGATCCAAATAATGAATATGTTGAATTTCATCTAGAGAGGATGAGAAGGGAGAGAGAAATGAAGAGGAGCCTAAGTTTGATTCTAATTCTTTAGAAAAAGAAGATGATGATGATGATGATTTTGATTTACAATTAAGTATTGATAATGATTACTTTGTGTTATTATATCCAATACATCAATTATTCAATCAATAATATATTGTTATATATTGAATTAAATTGTTATATTTTTTGAAAATTCAATAAATTATGAATTTCAGGTTAAAATATGACACCAAAGAGAAAACAGGATATGATGTTACCAAGGTTTAGACCACGATTTGGAGTTAGTTACTGTCTAGGTGAAGCATCACATTCTGCAGCTGTAACTGAATCAGATGTTATACCTCCAACTACTACACTTGTAGATGAGGCATCACTTTCCATAACTATTGCTACACCATCCACCACCCCTATATCGACAAAGATATCAGGGGTAAATGATGCAGATGAAGGAGGCGACCTCCAGCCTGGAGCTGAAGGAGTTGATGGAAGAACTTACATCACAATTGTCAACAATCTATAAGTAAAAATACATGAAATACCATATGTTTATAATTAAGTTATAGGTTTAAATTTAAAAATGATATAAAATTAGTTGTTTTAATATTAGGTTGATTACTTCTAGACCGTGCTTAAGAAATATGACATCCAAATTCAAGGAGAAGATTCATTTTGAGGGTTATATATGGAAGAATGTTTCTTAGGCAATAAAGGATTTTTAATTATCAGGAGTTTAAGGTACAAAAAGTATTTTTTGTTTTTAATTGATTTTTATATATTAATAATATAAATATTGTAGATTATAAGTATTTATCGTATGTTTTTTCTTTTTTCAGAAATAATTTTTTTGGGATTATAAATTTGACGCAGTCATTTATAAAGTAAGGAAGAGACAAGCACATACATATTATCGAGACTGTTGATGCGATACAAAAGATTAGTGTACACCGCCCTATATTTCTAAACAAATATGGAGTCGTTGGTAGCAGTATTGGGCATCACCAAAGGCAATGTCCATTTTAGAGCATAATTTTACAAACAGACATAAAGGACTAGGGGGAGAGTCTTCCTATACATACTAGAGGATCTACTACCCATCATAAGCATGCATAGTAATCGTGGTTTTCTGATATGTGTAGTTTTAATATTTTAACCTCAATATTTCGCAAGCATACAGGTCATTTGTGTAGCACCTATTGTGTAGATCCTATGAGGAGGATTAATCTAATCCTAAAATCTAAGGCTAAAACTAATCGCAGAAATTCAAATTTAACTAAACTAAAATAATGATGCAATTTAATCAATCGATTCAATCAGACAACTCAATTTAAGAATTAATCAAGAAATATTAACAAATCAGCAAATTGCAAGACACACATCAAGAATCAACCTAAGGAACCACCAATTGAAAGAAAAAGGAATTTTTACTTATGTTTAACACTAATGTAATTAATTATGAATTGTCGGATTATTGGTCCTGGACAATCTAGGTTTAATTACTCTCTCTCGAGTTATAACCAATAGCCCTAAATTATAAGCCCTAATCACATTATGGACAATTGCAATTTCTCAATTGACAATTTATCCAAACCTTAATTAGATCTGAAGTTTTCCAATAAACTATAGGAAATCTATGTGACATCTCTCTTCACACTATTACCGATTTTATTGATTTATTATTCTTATTAAATCACCTAACTTTTGTTAGCCCAATTTAATTATTTTTCATTTGATTCACCCTCTCAGTCTATCACCGAATTATGCAAGTGCAAAAATCGATCACAATAAATTCAAGTAACATAAACAATCAGATTTTTATTGAATCAAAGATAAAAACAACCCGAAGGTGAGTTTAGACATTCCTTAACATTCATAAAATCCTATCTCAACAGTTATCCCAATTCTATACATAAATAAAATTGAAATATATCGAAAACTAGATCTAAACAGATAATGGAGGCAGCAACGTCGGGAAACCTCCTATTCCGAGAAGTACTTTGCGTTGACTTCTTCTCCATGTCTCTCTTCCTTCATCTCTTACTCAATCTCTCGATGAACTCTTTCTAGGGTTTCTTGATGGTAGCTGATGCAAGAAGCTCCTTTTTATGTTATACTTGTTCTATTTATGTTCTTTTGTGTTTAAGGTTGAACTAGGTTTTTTCAAGGTCCAAAAAGTCAAAAATCCCTCGAAACATAAAGTTTGGGAGTGACTGCACGTCTACCCAATGCAAGCCACAATCGTGGACCTTCAGGATATAATGGTGGCCTACATCTAAGCCTTCTGTATGCCACGATCGTGGCCCATTGTTTCGGCCTGAATGTCTTAAACTTCTTCGTGCTTTGATATTGACCTTGAACACTAGCAAACACATCAAAGTACCTCATAAACATAATATTTAAGCTCAAAAGATTATACAAACCCATAAAACACTTAAAAAACAAATAATTAACAAACTAACACAATTCTAACCTAAACACATACTAAACAATCAAATAAACAGCTAAACACATATCAAACTATACCCTAAAATATGATGCATTTCACACCTATCAACATTCGCACACTTAAATGTTTACTTGTCCTCAAGCAAACAAAACAAAAAATAACACAAAGCATAAAACACAAAATGCAACAAATAAGGCAATGACTTCAACTTCACAAAATAATTTAACTCTAAACACAATCATTCAAGTTGTTCCAAATTATTAACATGCGAAATCCGTGTCTAAACACCTTAGACCCAATATACAAACTAATCAAAATTTTAATGTTGAGTCTATTCACCCCTATCACTTGCACACGCACATTGATAATCATTTAGTCCAAACAAAAGTGTAGCTATTCCTCAGTAGGTTTTCATGAAAAATCAAGCTACTAACATATTTGGTAGGTTTTATTTGAAAACATTCTTTTTATTGATTTTTCTTTAAGGACATGAACCTAGTCTTGTACTCAGAGGCAAAAATTTATGATGAATGTCGATCCGGTTACTCAACTAAGTCATGTTGTTGTTAAGCTGTTTGGTTAGAATGTCATTATAGCCTTTTTATACGAAGGCACACAATTGTGATGTGTGTCGATTTAGTTACTCAACTGGCTACTAACTTTATTCATAACCTGAAGGCATTGTTTTAATTAAAATTTATACAACTTTCTTTTTTTCACACAAAAATTTGAGTTATAAATCTCCACAATTTTCTCTCTAATCTAATGTAAAATAAACAAAATAAGGAAACACATGCGAAAAGGTACAAATAGAAGAGAAAGATAGTGTTTACATACACCTACGATTGAAAAAATGAAGAAGAAGAACAAGAGGAAGCTATTTTCGTTGGTTTTATTCCAACTTACTTTGTTGTCCTCTCTCTCTATATATGTTCCTCTCTTTTTATTTTTATAGGCTGGGTTGAGTTTTATGGGTTTTACAGTTTGTTTTATATGTGACATTTAAATATAAGTTAGGATGAAATGATGCCTTGAAAGGCTCCACATAAACTTTGTTTGTTATTTTGAAAACTGGATAGTGAAACAATGGATCACATATACTTCGAATGTCAATTCCCATTCAAATTGTGGGAGACGATGAAAGCTCTTTGTAAGTTTCATTTTAAAAGAACACAATGTTCAAGCATTGTTGAATGGGCTATGAGTTTTAAGGGATAGAGGAAGGAAGATTTAAGTCTGTCCAAGATGGCTCTTGATCATTGTTTAGAATTTCGTACCGTACCGGTCGAAAATCTGTACAGGTACCGGTGTAGGTAGTACCGGTAAAAAATATCAACTGGTACTGGCCAATTTCGGCTGTACCGACCGGTACCAGCCGGTACCGAAAATTTTAAAAAATTGGGAGACTTTTTTGCAAAATTTTCAAAATTTCCCTCCCTCCCTCCTACCTCTCCTTCCCCCCTTTTTTTTCAAAGTTTTTAAAATAATAATAAATATTTTATTACTAATAATAATTGTAAATTAAATAAAACTTAAAAAT
>JANIJH010000005.1:42838304-42850517 GCA_024520975.1 Erythroxylum areolatum | reverse complement strand
TCGGCTGCGAGAGTTGAGAGACCGAGTTTTGGGGGGAGGGGTTAAAATTTTATGTTAGATTTTTAAAATTTTGTAATTTAGTCCCTGCACTTTTCAACTTTACGGTACCGGCCCATAATTTTTTGGTACCGACCGAAAACCACCAGTACCGGCCGGTATTTTTGATCGATACTGTGATTGTGGGTTCCGTTCCGGATCCGGCCGAATCCATCCGGAACAGAACGGATCCCGTAACACTGATAAAAACTCACGAAATTCATACAAATCCCAAAAAAAATTGCAAAAAAAATTGTAAACTCAACAAAGGGAGAAAGAGGGGGGGATAAACAGAGTATGATAAAGAGGCAGGGAAACTCACGAACACCATCCTATTCAACAGTTGCAACAAGTGGTTTATCAAACAATCCCAGCCGGGGATCTTCAAGATCTCTAACGAGAATATATTAATATAAATAACACTCTTCTACTGGTTTAGGCATTGGAGAAGACTAAGAAACATATGGTTCTTCACAGTTGAAAGATCATTTAACCGGCTGATTTTCACTGGTTAAAAGTAAAAGTCAAATTTAAAATCAGTCCGTTCGAGTTTAATCCGATTGAACTGGCCGGTCCACTGGTTTTGGTTGTCTGTTTCTGTCAATAGTAATGCTGCTTACGTGGCTAGCTCCCATTCATTTTCTGATTAAATCGTCGTTCTACTTTGTGGCCTACAATTAAGCTGCTGCATCTGTCGTCTCTAGACCAACAAATGCACAAAACGAAACGTTCGCGGTGTATCGCAAACAGTTCTATCCTCCCCACCTTATCAGATTTTTAACTCCCCTATATAACCAGCGGTTTCTGACAATAACAATTCGGAGAAACAATCAGTTGGATTGATAACTCGCGACTCAACTCGGTTCCTCCCAGCCTTGCCTCAGTGATGCCAAGCCCATCAAAAATGGCTTCTGTTCATACCATTTCTCCTCGTACCCTCCTTACTTCGTCGAAACCTAGAAAACCGAACCTAAAAGCCCTTCAAAATTTCCACTTTCTTGGCTCAAAGCCACCACAAAACCCTGTGTTTTCGACAAACAAGCAGAAAACTAATAAAGACTGGGTCTTAAACTCCGTTGTCCAAGATGAGATCGATGTTTTACCAGTTCAGAGTGAGGACAGCACTGACCAGCAAGAAGGTGTTGTTGTTATGGTGGAGAGAGAAGGAGCAGAATTGGCGGGAACTCAAGTGAGTGGGTTTGGTGGGAGTGAGGGACAGTTATCTCTTGAAGGTTTCTCTTCAGCTACTTCGAGCTCTGGTGTTTGTCAAATTGGAGATGAAGAGATGGAGACGGAGAGGTTAATCGATAGAACTATCAATGCTATGATTGTTCTTGCTGCTGGCACTTATGCTCTCTCCAAGTTACTTACCATTGATCACGATTACTGGCAAGTAAGTGTTTGATATATGTTTTGTACGGCGTTTTCTTTGTCTCAAAATTCAGAATTGTTGGGCTCAGTCTTGTTATCTTCTTTAACCCCGATGGTTTTCTAGTTGCTGGAATTTTCTTAAATTTGCCTATGCAATTTGATTGTTTTGAAGTACTTTTGTTTCCGTTTCCCCTTTTCTTCTTTGATTTCTCTCATAATTCTGAAAGTTGTTTCTTTATTACGAGGATTGACTTTAAGTAAATTTTATATTTGTTTTTTTCCCCTGCAGCATAGAATTCACAAGATTGTAGCTTCTCATTTTTTAATGTAACAGATAATCTGGTACATATGACTGTTATGGGATAATAAGATGACAATTAATTGTTCAGATGCTCTGCAGAAATCTGTTGCTTATAAATGCAATTCAGTTGTCGGATTTGATTTTTATAATGGTTTAAAAGTTTGTTGTGAGAAGTCCAATGATGGGAAAAAAATTTGTTATGAGATTGCCTGTTGTAAAATATTGAGATTGGACAAATCATGATTAGTTGTTGTTGCTGTTCCTTACGCAAGAGATTCAGTCTGGGCTTTGATTATTTTTCTATTAATCTTGTTAATGTACTAAAGTTTACAATGTTTTACGGTAATCTTTATCCGATAGAGTCTAAATTTACACTGATGTGTTTGATTTATTTGCGGATGTAAAAGATTCTAAAGTTATCGAACAATTTAATCATTGAAATGCATTTCCCCAAATATCAGGGTTGGACGTTCTATGAGATATTAAGATATGCACCTCAACATAACTGGTCTGCTTACGAGGAAGCTCTGAAGACAAACCCAGTTCTTGCCAAAATGGTAATTAGTGGAGTGGTCTATTCTGTAGGGGATTGGATTGCACAGGTTAGTACATGTTAGGAAGCATTACTTTTGAATTATATGTTTTAATTATTATTTTCTTTTTGACTATTCTTGGTTTCTAAACAGTGCTATGAAGGTAAACCGCTCTTTGAATTTGATCGTGCTCGAATGTTTAGATCTGGACTTGTTGGCTTTACATTACATGGCTCCCTTTCACATTTCTACTACCAGTTTTGTGAGGTTGTTAACTTACTATGACTGTATTGAGTTAGTTGACAGCAACAACTTGATCCAATCTTGATTTGCTGTTCCTGTCCTCCAGGAACTTTTTCCATTTCATGACTGGTGGGTGGTTCCTGCTAAAGTGGCTTTTGATCAGACTGCTTGGTCTGCTGTATGGAATAGCATCTATTTTTCTGTTTTGGGATTCTTGCGTCTGGAATCTCCAGTCAGCATTTTTACTGAATTGAAGGCTACGTTTTGGCCAATGTTGACTGTAAGATACCTGTCACTTCTCTGTACCCCTCCAACTTTTTTAGTTTTTCCTTTGTTTACTCCTTTCTGTTTCAGTGAGGATGGGATGAAAAAGGTATAGAATTGTTTGAACTGTGCACTGCACCAGAGGTTATTGTTTTTTAACAGTTTCTATTTTTTGTTTATGGTGATATTCGAAGCTAAAGTTTTTAAAGTCTAAATTATGTAGGTTTTTAGTTTCAATGTTCTGCCTTCCCCCTGTCATCTTATATGGGAATTGTAAATATAATTTGTTGTGTCATATACCTCATTTAGTTGTAGAGAATTTGTCCATACTAGCTAGGAAGCATATAGAAGTATTTCTGATAGCTCAACGTTTTCATCAACATGGTCAAAGGGGAAATCAAAGATGCTTTTGTTTATTTCAAAGATGAAGTATCATGATCTTGATTTCCATTTCATACTTTATCTGTTAACAAAATCATATGAACCTCGCTGGTTTTCCTTTTGATCAAGCATAAGCTAAACTTAGTTACCAAAAATAAAGAACTAGAATTAATATTCATAATGTGGTCTCTTGTGCAGGCAGGATGGAAGCTTTGGCCATTTGCGCATCTTATTACATACGGTGCAATCCCGGTAGAGCAAAGACTACTTTGGGTGGACTGCGTGGAACTGATCTGGGTCACAATACTATCAACGTAAGTTTGCATTTGTTGATTGTTTCTGATTTTTTTCTACACTCCATTGAGGATACGAGAATATTATTAAGACACCAATGGACTCTGGCTTGCCACCTTCCCCACCAGAGTTCAAGCCTTGTTGAGGTCATTTGGGTGTTAAATTGTCTAAACGGGCTCATCCGAATAAAATAAAAATATTGCTAGGCTAAGTCCAACAATATCTGGATAGGATAGGTCAATACTAGAAGAAACACTAACAGAGATGATTTTGTGTGCAATTCAGATATATACTGCCCAAACACATTACATGTGGACATATAATTTTATGTGGCGAGAAAGAGTATGCTCAAGTTAATACATGGACCGACATGTGGTCTGAGTTCATGTACAAGGAAAACTGAGGGATTTAAGGTCTTACTAGTAGTTGTTGGTTGTCCTTATTCTTTCACCAATAATTCTGGATCAGAAATATTAATTGAGGGCTCAGATTACCTGTTCCACTTTTGCAGTTCCAACGCTATTCTAACTTATCTCATCCACACATTTATGTGGGACTTATATAAATATGTGGATGAAATAAGTTGGAATAGAACAGCAAAAGTGGAACAACATACATCTCTCCATTAATTGAATGCATATGTAGTCATTCTGTGGCCACACCACAGCAATGCTTCTAAAAGGATGCTTTAGAATCTTCCAACTGTTAGTGCCTAATTTGAGGTGTGTCTCATATACACGATTTGTGGATAGAATTTGGAGGAATCCAGGGTCTTCTCTTGGGAGAGTGAAGCCAAACCAATCTTTTGTCATTATTCTTTTGATACTTAAAATCTAAAGACATGCTCCAAAGATGTCTAAAACCATAAGAACGCATATGCCAATTTTCTGTTGGCCTCTATGATAACATCTGATTCTTCCGGAATCCTAACAACTATGTTTTAGTGACAAGGATATTAACGTGATTCCGGATATATACAGATCTTTTCAGTTGTATATTTCTATTTATCTTATGTAATTCCAATTTGTATATTAAGGTTTCAATGCCTTTCGTAAAACATATACAATTCATGTTTCATGCTACTGCTATCATTCTACGTGAAAATGCTATATGATAGTCATTTGAAAGAGGAAAATATTTTGTTTTTATCAATGTAGGAGCTGCTAGTATCTCCCATTGAATAAAAAGTTATAACACCTATAATTTCTCTCTGTTTGCTAGCTATTCAAATGAAAAATCTGAGGCAAGGTCAACCGAGGCACCGACTGAGGCTACTTCAGCAACTCTACCTAGTGGTTCTTCAGAGGTATGCAGTTTGATATTTATAAACCCTAGAAAAAGATTAGCTTTATAAACCTTGGGAAAAGATGTTTTAAATGCTTTGATATTTATCAAGTCTAAATTTCCTTGAACAGGAGTAGACAGGTTGCAAAAATTGTAGGCAGGACAAGTAATACCAGAGGGGTTGCTCATTTCAAATGTCAACGATGAAGGGTGGGCATGCTTTGATGATTGAGACCTCAAGCGAAATCAGAATTCGCAAAGTGCGGTAAAGCAGCAGCTGGTTGTGATATATATCCTAAAATCTTCGCTGGTGGATGTATGAACATTCCTGGTACTCTTTTCGAGATACTAGCTAGCATTCTACGCACCCGTGAAACCTGTTATTATTTTACGTTGGAAAATCTCACAATACACGAGTCGTCTAGGATGTAAATCAATCTACCCCTTGATTTGTATATCAAATTAGTTCCCCTGTCAACATTAGAAAATTTAGAGGCTAAACTAGGATGGAAGACGCTACAAATACGACTCTCTTTTATTAAGTTCAAGTTTTGGCTTTGATTTCTTTGTTAAAAAATAAATAGATGTTAAAATTAGTGACTGACAATTGCTAATTGTGTTTACAACATTCCAAATTTCTGAACATCTCTTTCGAAAGGATAACATGTGAAGCCATGTTTGAAAATTTTCTTTTGTAGTCTTAAGCACTGGAAATTAGAAGTCACCAAGTATATCTTGAAATTTGGAGGATAAAATTGGTATTTCATTCTGTTCAAATGAATGGAAAGAGAGTTGACTACTAGCATTAGCACTGGTGCGCGGATGCTTTCGGTTAGAAGTTCCATTCTCGGACGGATACATGAAAGAGATGGGCGTCGACATTAGGGATGCCCTGAAATAAATAATGCTTAATACAAGTATTTTTTATGTACCTAACATTTAGCAGCACCAGCCACAGTAGCAAATCGAACAGAGATGGAGGAAATCAAAAGAAAATTGAAAATCCAAATGACAATATTGTGAAGTGCACGTAACAAGCATGACCGCATTGAAACCCCCATAAAAACTGATAAGACGTATTATCCTGTTTATGAACTTAAACCAGACATCAAGTTTTGTGGACGCACAAAACAATCCAACTAAAAAACAAAAAAGGAACGATAAATTGGATCAGATTTTGCAGTTTTTGTTTCTGCAGTACCTGGATATAATATGAGCTTGCAAGAATTTTCAAGAATCATTTTTCTTTTTATTTTATAAGGGCTAATAAAATTATTTATTTTGACTTTTTGACCCCATATTATAGTGTAGATTTTGAAAGATATGAAAGACCTCCCTTTAAGCTGTACGCACGACTCTTATCAAATATGGATATATATATATATTACTACGACTCCCGTGATGAATATCTTGAAAATCAAACCCGAGACCAAAGATTTTATCCCATCTCACATGGCTTTACCTCGGTCAAACCCTAAAGACTAATTTCCGAGATTCAGAAATATAACTATACTAGTTCTTCTAGTGTCTGACTCTTACACTAAAAGTTGTAGCATTAGATTAATGATGTTCGTTGAATTATTTTAAAATGTGCAAGTATATGTACAATTTAATTTATTTTAACGATAAACAGAATAGTAGTTTGATCAAATTGCTATCCACTCAAAACTCAATTCCAGAATTTTACTATTTGACCTTTTACACAATACCTTCTTTGTCACATGTGAAATAAATTCTCCCAAGTCACATATGAAGATAATTCCTTTTCTCACATATGAAGATAATTCCTTTATAAATCATATTTAAGGAAAAGAAGAATTCCATCAATGTATTTCCCATGTAATTCTTTCGAATTGCTATACTACCACAATCATTACAACTTAAAACTTCCCTTTCTCACTCGGACTAATGAACTAGGACTTAAAATAGTTTATACAATGTAAATATGCACTCCAATATACTCTCTAACTTCTCAAGATTCTTAGTAACTCTTTAGTAAGTTGAAGGTTCTTTCCTTAACTCAATTGTGTTCTACTTATAACCTAAACCACTTCAAATAGCCATTAGACACACAAACTAGTCGTTATAATATTTAATTTCTAAGCACGAGATTGGTAAGCTAGTCACTTATCTATAACTAGTCGATGCCCGCTTTACTAAGGTTTCAATTAGTCGAACACACAATACTCATTTTGTAACTTTTAGAAAGGACCATTAGTTAGCATGTCTAAACTCTAAACCCTTCAACTGGTTGATGATTAACCTATTAACAATTTTTTAATAATCCATTTTTTAACGAATAAAAAATTTTATTTTGATAAAATTTCATTCAAAACCATTTTAAATATTTCTTATCGTTTGTTTGAAGATTAGAAGTTTTCTAGAAAACTAAAATCAAATTTTCTCTTGATTATGATAGGATTTATATATTATTCCTTACATGTAAATGGTTATGCAATGATTGAACTCTTAATTCATTGACCAAGATAAGGTCATAAGGAAAGATTAGAATGATTTATTACACATAGAATGACTTCAATCTTTCTTGTTCTTGGTTCATTTAAATTGAATTATTGGTACTTTCAATTTACTCATTTGGCTTCCTTAGGTGACTTTGTGTGTTACTCCATTGAACTTGATCTTTCATATATTGCTTAATTATTTGACATATTAAATTATGATTATCATTAAAAAAGAAAATTAGTTACAATATGTTTTGTTCTCATCAAAACTTGACTTCAATTAGTCCAACAAGAATTGCAACTTCTGAGAGACCTAAAATTTTTGGGAATTTTAATATATCTAGTTCCTTAGTGGGATGAAATAACTATAAAGCCCAAAAGAAAAAATAAAAATTCTAGAAATGCTTCTATGTGAAAACATCACCTACCTCTTAAACGCCCTATGTAAAATGTACGATAATTAAGAATAAGTTCATACATACTTTTCTTCTCTATATCGTAATACTTAACAATGATGAATCTTAGTCATTATAGATCCAAAGCTAAATCTATCTCCAACAATTTACTCTGTAAGTATTTGAGGAAAGCTTATGCAATTATTTCAAAAAAATTGTTTAAGGACAATGTATGAATATGACGCAAAAACACTCATTAGTAGGCCTTATCTAATAATTTGGCATTATTGGTGGGAACATGATTTATATATTCTTTGTATTGATGATTGACAATTACAAATACAACATTTATAGTTTTTATTATGGAACTATCACAGATAATGTATCTTTAAACACCTAAGCTACACAACTTCAACTAGGACTCAATTGTATTAGTCTAACTACCACATTTGAATATTAGTTAGTTCCTTGTCATAATATTAAAAAAATATTTAATTTGTAAATTTTTCCATTTTTTTCCCAAATATTGCCTTAAAAGATTTATGTTTCTAGAGTTAGGTCAACCTAACTCAATTGGTCAAATGATACTTAGATCAGTATATAATCTTAATTTGTTCGAGTGATATGTTTGAATTAGCCTTTAGTGAATTCTTTTGAATTGTATATTTCTCTTAACTTTTATGTCCTAATTAATAATTTTAATTTTCTATTTTATCAAAAGTTATGATTAAAATACCAAACATTGTTTGATTATGATAATAAATTGAACTATCATGCTTGTTTGTCAAAATTTCATTCTTTTAATTGTCATCACGAAATTTAAAGGTCTAGTCTTCTTTGGCTTAAAAAGGGTGATAATAACTCTTCTTTTTTTCCATAGAATTGTCATCTCAAGGAAAGCCACTAATAAAATTGGTTCCCTTTTGAAAAATTCTATTAATTTAAACACTTAAGAAGATCATCTAAAGGAAGTTGTAGTTCTTATTCAAGTCTCAAGAAGCTCCAACTTTGCTAACTCTTCAGTCCTTATTACGGAAATTATCCAAAATCATTTTTCCACTCAAGAAATTGACATTCTCTCTAAAACTTTCACAATGGTATATGTAAAAATTGCTACGAAATCCCTTAACCCTCACAAAGCTCCAGGCCTTAATGGATTCAATGCCAATTTCTTTCATAAATCTTGGTCACTTGCTAAGAAGTTTTATATGATGTCCTTGAATTTTTTAGGGAAAGAAAAATGGTAAAAGATCTAAATAGAACCTTTATAAGACTCATTCCTAAGGGAAAGAAGTAATAATCCATGAAAGAGTTTTGTCTTATAGCATGCTACAACTCCATTTGTAGCTCAAGAGTTAATCAAATAGTACAACAAAAGAGGAAGTGGCAAGAATTATGCCATCAAAATCGACTTTCAAAAGGCTTTTGACTCTATGAATTGTTCCTTCATGCTGAACATACTTAAGGCTTTTGGATTCCATGAGGTGCTTATTAATTAGATTGGATAGTGCCTTAAATAATCTCTTGTGATGTTTTAGTGAATAGAGAGCCATCAAAGATCATTAGAGGTGCTAGAGGGCTTAGGTAAGAGGATCCACTTTCCCCCTAACTTTTCTCTATTTGAATGAAGGTGTTAAGTAGGTTTCTAAAAAGAGTGCTGGAAAGGGATCAACAATTAAAGTTCCATTCTAGACAAGAAAGGGTGAGGATCAATAGTTTTACCTTTGCTAATGATTTATTCTTATTCTCCAAGGTTGATGCGAGTTCTATCTCTTCTCTTATAAGTACTTTATTCCTTTCTAATAAGCTATTTGGTCAATCGATTAACAAGAAGAAAAGTGGATTATATTTATCCTTAAGTGCAAAGGAATAAGTAACTTAATTTTCTTCCCTTACTAGCTTCCAACATATGCAACTTCCTTTAACATACCTAGGCATTCCTATTTCCTCTAGCAAGCCCTCTCTCTCTAACTTCAAGCCACTATTAGAGATAATCCAAAACAAAATATGCAGTTGGAGTTCAAAAGCTTATCCATTATAGGGAAAGCTCAGTTGTAAATCCCCGAACTTTTCCTTTCATTGAATATGAATTTTTATTTTCAGTAAATAATATTTTGGATAAATAGTGAATCCGGGTGAATAGTAAGTTTTAGGAGAGTTCGAAAAGTTTACGACTAAAATGCATTTTTTGGAAAATAATGGGTATTGATGATTTTAATCCTATTCAAAAATTTTAAAGCATCCAATCAATAAGTATTGACCCTAATTAGAGTATTTCATGGTCATTTTGATAATAAAACAGTTGAGGAATATTTTCGAAACTTAATTTGGTTAGATGAAAAATTAAACTCATAAAAGGCAATTTGGTCTTTTTGGTATATTATATGTAAGTACTACTGACTAAGTTACCCTAAATAAAATAGGTCATAAATAACATCAAGACATTGTCATTATCAAGTGAGATATCTTGGTAATCTCAAATCTAAGAATCAATTATATAATCATTATAATAAGGAAATTCATAAGTGCATCAATAATATTCCATTTAGAATCCTCATAATCAAACTAGTTTAGTGAATTTATTCTCTAATAAGTATCCATATGATTGTTTAAGTATCTCTATATTTTAATTTATGAGATAAATGAAGTTCTTTATAAGAATATATAATGTGTGCTAGTACCATTCCTTCAATATCCCATCTTTTCTTAAGAAATTAAAAGAATTTCATTAACCAGTAGAGATTCATGCACTATCAAGTTCAAACTTAGTAGGAATAAGCTATGACTAATTCACACAATAGACCTATTAACAAACAACTAGAGGAAAACAATTATGACATGTGTCCCTCAAGCCAGATTTCCTTTATTCAACTTCATTCCACTTCCTTGAAGACTTCACTTCCTTTCTTTAAAGAAAAGGCGCGAAGCTTTTGCTTGTAAATTCCCTCCCTCAAGATACTCTTAGAGATAGAGTAGCTACTAGAGAATCTAGTTCTAGTGCATGTTTGGCTCCCTTTCTCTACTAATAAGCACTCCATTGCTTCCTTACTTCTTCAATATCACATCTTGATAAAACTACAATTAAGAACAATTTAAGAATAATAGATATACAACTAACTAATTGGTTATAGGCTAATAATCTCCCACTTCTATTAGGCTAATCGCTTAAGTATCTTATACCATATCTTCATATGATGATCACATTACTGCTGAGACAATACTTTAGTGAAAGAATTTTTAAATATTCTTTATTCTGAGTACTTGCTTAAATCTTTCTACTTTTGTCTTAATTATCATCATAATTAAGAGAAACAACTTCTATCTCAATTATTGTTATAACCTTTCTTTAATTAGGAAACTAAATTTTATTATGAAAAGAAAAATACTTTAAAAATAATAAATACTTTTAATTTAATTAAGAAAGTCCTTTATTTTATTTTAGAGATTAATTTCTCAATTAATTAGAAAATAATTCTTTAATAAATTATAAAATTATTTTCTATAATATCAAAGAAGACTCAATTTCTTAATTAATAAATTAAAATATTTTTAAATTTAATAAAATATCTTTTCTAATTAATTAAGAAACTTATTATTCAAATAACAAAAAACAATTTCAAAATAAAATAGAAAAATAATCCTTTAAAATGAATGCATTTATCTTATTTAAATTAAATGGAAATAAATAATTTTAATTATGAAGCACCTTTCTTTATTACTTAAGAAAATAAATTTCTTAATTTTAAAGAAGTGTAATTAATTAATAATTTCAATCTAATTGTAACTTAATTTCTAAATAAAATTTTAAAATATTAATTAACAACTAGTTTAATTATTAATCTTAATATAATTTAGAATAATTGATTTAATATTTAAATTAAGATTTCATCTTAATTAATATAATCTCATTAGATTAATAATATCTAACTCAATCTAATTATTAAAGATAATCTTTAAAAAATTTGCTCAATTCTAATTATTAATTTAATATAATAATTCAACTGTTGAAAAATTAAACTATATTTTAAAATACTCCCAATAACAACTAACCCTAGGAATTTTTTAATTAATTAAAAATATTTTTATAGATTTATTAAGAATTTAAATTAATTTAATGTTAAGTAAACTAAAATTTAAAGGCTTAAAACCAAAGTTATGAATACCGTACTGAGCTTGGTACCGGATTAGGTTCTGGAACGGAACTGTACCGATACCGAGTATCATTTCGGGTAATTTTTTAAATTTATGAAATAGTCCCTAAAATTTTTAAAAATTACAAAATAGTCCCTATTGATATATTGTATAATTGTACTGTATACTTTACTAGTTTACTGTTTACATCAACCATGCTTTCAAAAATTTTAATAATAAATAATAATAACAATTAATATGAAATAAGTCAATAACAATATTTTTTAAATATTTTGCATATAAATAATAACCACAATTAATATAAACAAAGACAATCATCATCATGCACACATCAAATTAAGAATAATACAAAATATTTAAAATATTACAATAATACAATTTTATCATTTTAATGCCAATTCATTTTATATTTAATTAGAAATAATCACAATTTTAATTTAATATATAAAATTAATTTAATAATTATAAATAAATATAATTAAATTTAAAATATATTT
>JANIJH010000005.1:42739706-42750614 GCA_024520975.1 Erythroxylum areolatum | reverse complement strand
CATAGAAAGGGATGTAGTGATCGATCGTAGCGTGCCCTCATCGTAGGATATGTGCCGGAATGACCTCCGGTTGTCCCAGTGGATACCCTGCGGTAAGGGGGTGCTACATGTTATGTATGGGAGTGTTGACTCCCCACATAGCCTCAACCCATGGGGAAGACAATGTTGGAACTAGTAAACACGGGGAATATATGGATCTTTACAAAGCAAAACCTCTTGGAATTTCTATGGGTGTTGACTTGAATCCCCACATAGCTTCAACTCATAGGAAAGGCGGCGCTGGATCTAGTAAAGACAGGGAACTTATAGATCTTGACGAAGAAAAACAAAAGCTTGACGAAGAAAAAAGAAAGCTTGGAAAGAAACTGAAGAAGTTGAATGAAGATCTAATTCGAGTTAGATTTGATAAAACCCTTAACTGCCCATCCTATACCCATAAAGTGTTTTTCATTGATCAGATCGAAAACCTGAATTCGATAATCAGCCATGGAAAACACGCATACCCAATCATGCGGTCTACCAAGACATAAAATACTATCACAAAATCGAAGCATAATTAAATAACTCATAAATTATAAACATCCAAAGGAAAGAACTCATAATAACATAAAAGAATAAAGTACAAACATGAATGAGAAGTGGAATTTGTTTGTTAAGGCACGCGAGCACAAATCGCAGAGCAGAGGTAGATAGAAGAGAAGATGGACCAGATAGTGGAGCAGAGATAGAGAGAAGAGAGAGTTTTTTTAAACGTCAGATGTTATAAACGTAAACAACGCAAATTATAAATGTTAAAGTCTATCTGAAAAAGATAAAATGAGGGACTTTTTTGAAAAACTTCAAATTTGAACTTCTCAAAAAATTATATTTTAGCTTCTTAAAAAATTATTTCTATTTATAAAAACTTTTAAATTTTACAAGAAAATACTCATTTTTTTTTAAAATAACTTTTGCAGTAGCAAAAAGTGCTTATTCATATTCTAAAAGTTGAACTAAATAGATACTTAATCTGGCAGTTTTGTGATGCTGCCAATAAGATTAAGGTTCGAATTGGGGCCACATCGCTTCACACTACCAACATTGTCATATGGGCCCACCTTAAAAAAGAAAGCCTGATACAAATATTCAACGTTTAGAAGAGAAGTTTCAATCATCAGCAATCATACGTCGCGAAGCACTGGATCCCCGACCGTAGTTCCATTTCACATACTCAGACTAAGAGAGAAGGCGGAAGCTCACTTAAAGACTCACTCTTGCTTTCTCTCTCTCTCTTTTTTTTGGGTAAATTTCTCTTTCTATATTTATATGTTGTTATATACATACACATCGTCGACATAGAAAAAGGATTTTCAGTAATCTGTGTATGGATTCTCGTTAGCATCTATAGATCGAAAATGGCCAACTATCTTGCTCAGTTTCAATCCATCAGGAATTCTTGCCATCATATCGTAATTGCTGGTGAATCTCCTCTCCCGCTCTCTCTCTCTATTTTTGTCTTTATACACTTTGATTTTGGTCTCAGTATTGAATTTTATTTTACTGCGACTGAAGGCTAAGTTTTTAAATTGATGTATCAAGTTGAATTTTAGTGCGAATTAGTTTTGAACTGTTTTATGCGTAATTGCTTGCTCGGTGACATTGTGGGCTTTAGGTGTTGATTAAGTTACTAGATATTTGACAAATAGGAAATTTGCATAATTACTTTGTTTTTAAACGAGAAATTTGGTCCCCATGACCAAGGAAAAGGCCTAGGAATGGTTGCTTACTTGTAACTGGAAAAAGAATACTGTGGATCCAAAGATGCAATTTGTCAGATTTTTAATGGGTGTAGGCGAAAATGCCAAAAAAGCAATAGCAATGGGTTTTCAGTTCCTCTTGTGTTATTCTTTTGTATTAGTCAGGTTAATCACACAGCATTTGCCTACTCATTAATGACGATATGAAATGTCGGATTTTTAACTAATGGTATTAAGTCATCAACTAATATGGAAGCATTGACTAGGTTGTTTTTCTCTATTCTTATCATTAAAGCAGCATTTCGATTATTGGTGTGCACATTTGTAGGTAGTTCAATTAATTAAAAACCCTGGCATAAGGGCGTGATGCTGTTTTTCGGGTTTTGAAGCAAATTGTTTATTGTTCAGTTTGACTAATTTTTTGAATTACTCTATGGGTAACTCTTTGCACGGTCAAACATGTTGCTTTAGGTTTATACCTTTAGTTTTTTTTGTCTGAAATGCTTACAGTTGAAGATGTTAGTGATTTGTGGCCCACTATCAAGGATACATTTGAGGGGAGATTGCCATTTAAAAGAGCTTGTTTAAACAATAAGGCACGCAATCCTGTCTTTGTTGAGAATCTCTCAGCAGAATTCGTACTGACAACAGATTCAAGACTTCGAAGCCGGTTTCCACAGGAACAGTCATTATTCTGGTTCCGAGAGCCATATTCTACTGTAGTTGTTGTTACTTGTGAGGTAACTTTAGTTGCATTGACCTTGTTTTTTTGTTATTGTTCCTCGACCAAAAGTGGCTAGTTTGCTGAGCAAGGATATCTCTGATTCTCCCATTTTGGGAATACTCCGCTGATATTCTCTTATTTATTTGTGACCGATTCTCTCTCTTTTTTTTTATTTTACACATCTGATGTTGTACTCTAACCTTCTTCTTCTTCTTCTTCTTCTGGTATGCTTACATGTCTTTAGGATCTTGATGAGTTCAAAACCATCCTTAAACCTCGCTTGAAGTTAATTGTCCAAAATGATGAGCGCGAATGGTTTATTGTATTTGTCTCAAGAGCTCATCCGAGTAATGATAACGCCACCAAAATGGCAAAAAAAGTCTATGCAAGGCTTGAAGTTGATTTCAGCTCTAAAAAAAGAGAGAGGTATATATCAGCTTTTTCTAGGCCTTTATATTCCGCTAAGTATCTGCTGGATACTTTCTAATTTTAGTCTTGTGGATTTGAAATATTTTTATTTTTTCCTGTTTCAACTATTTGAAGAGGAACTAGATTTATTTCAATTTTTTTAATCTCTACAACAGAAAACAAGTATCTTTTTTCCTCACTCATCTTATATTTTTCCAAACATGTGGGTTGTCCAGGTGCTGCAAGTTTGACAGTCATGGTCCTGAAGCAAATTTTTGGGAAGATTTGGAATCTAAAATTATGGAGTGTGTAAGGAATACATTGGATAAGCGTGTACAGTTTTATGAAGATGAGATACGTAAGCTTACTGAGCAGCGCTTCATGCCAGTGTGGAATTTCTGCAATTTTTTTATATTGAAGGTCTTTCTCCTACCTCAAAATCTTTGTTTTATGTTTCTTTTTCCATTTTATCAACATTTCAAAGCTCTTGAACCAAAATAATGTAATCTAAGGTATTATGTCTACTTGGAGTGAGTTCTCATTGTGATAGGAATATGTACTCCCAATATTTGTTTATCCTTTCTAATTCAATTCCGATCTATCGTGAGAACTGTAATCACTTCATGTTTTGGAGTGATCCTTATAGCCATATATACTAGTTGTTTACTGTTTTTTTCAGTCATTCTAAGGATTTCATTGCCCCTTATAAATGATTTTTCCTCAGGAAAGCTTGGCTTTTATGTTTGAAATGGCCCATCTTTATGAAGATGCATTACGTGAATATGACGAATTGGAACTTTGCTATTTGGAAACAGGTATATGATGCATATGGTTATGGGTAGGCCTCTAGTTACTATACATTTTGACTGTCAAAATAAGTGATCGTGCTTGAATTCTATGTTCAAACCAGTGTCTGTGTTGTTCCAGTATGTAATATGTGTCTGTTTCAAGGAAATAGTTATGGTGAATCCTCGAGATTCTATAATGTGTTTTTTCATATTTAATGTAAGTGAATTACTTTATCAATTGGAAAGTGAAATATTCTATGTAAATACTATAACTTTATCTAATAACTTAGTTTCCATATTGTTTATATGCAGCTCTAACTTTAAACGGATGATAGGTGATGTAATTGTTTGTCAAGTGTGGGAAGTAAGGTGGTTTTACATAGCAAGTTCTGGAAATTGGATCAAGTGATCCCAATTGACTGTTGAATGTCTTCTAATTTAACAATTGGATCTGCCTTCCCTAAAGCTAGTTCAATTATTATGTCTAACTGCGTGTGCCTTTAGCTTGTGATCTTTGGTAAGGACTGCACATCTAATTTTTACATTCCTAAATCTTATTTGAAGGAATCACAGTTCCCTTTATTCTTCTTTGGAGTTTCAGATCAATATTTTTAGGAGAAAATTCTTTATCTTTATTGTCATTCTCGTACTGTGCTGTGATAGCTGATATCTTTTTATTGCTATTATTATACTGGCCTTATGCAAATGTGTCCTGAGAGCAGTAATGGATTGCTAATCTTTTTCTTTATAATGCAGTTAACATGGCCAGAAAACAAAGGGACTTTGGGGGAGTAGAGAGTGGTGATGATCAGGCGGCAATTTTGAATCCTGGAAACAAATCACTGACACAAATTGTTCAAGATGACACATTTAGAGAATTTGAATTTCGGCAATATCTCTTTGCTTGTCAATCAAAGGTTTGGAACTAGAACGAGTATTTTACAGAATACATCAAAATTTCTATAAGTACCCAATAGTGGAGGAAAGTAAACTTATACATCTCTTTACTTTAGCAACAAAAGCCTCTTTCTGGAGCACTAATTATCTTAATTGTTTGGTGCCTTTTTTTTCAAAATCTTTGTCCCAAATGGTTCAATTGTGTTTATGCAAAAGCATGCCATTAAATATGACAATGTATATCCAACTCCACAGCATGTACCTTGCCATTATGGCTTGTTTTCCTCTGTATCTGAAACTCTTATGAATTCTTTCAGCTTATGTTTAAGCTTAGCGTCCTTTTGAGTTTGCTTTGCTTTAAGAGGTCATTCATTCGTGTATCTGAAACTCTTATGAATTCTTTCAGCTTATGTTTAAGCTCAAACGTCCTTTTGAGGTTGCTTTAAGAGGTCATTCATTCGTGATCAGTTTTTCAAAGGCTCTCACATTACATGAGGTATTAATAGTATCTCAATTTCCTTTGGTTTGGTTGTTAGCTTTTTACTAAAAGATTGCTGTTTCTGATGTCTTTCATTTATCTCCTCTCTTTCTTGTATCTTGGCTTGGAGTTCCTCTCAGACTACCCTCCCTTTTTGTATGCGTGAAGTGTGGGTAATAACTGCATGCTTCATTTTAATTAATGCAACTACTTCTCAATATCATGATGGACTTGTTGTGCCAGACATAGAAAAGGAGTTCTACCGACTTCTAGGTGACCTTTATTTATTATGCCGAGTAAAGGTAATCTTTTCCCCTTCATTGACTTGTATCACAAACCTAAAGGAGAGCTGTATGTTTTTCATTTTGACAAACTTAAATCATGCATTAGGGTATTTTGGTGTGAATGGCCGGATTTTACTGTTAACCACCATCAAATTGGAGAGCCTTGTTATAGAACTTGTGCAAGATAACTGCTATTTAAATATTTTTCTTTTTTTTATTCTAAATCGATAGACGCTTCTGTTGAAATGATTTTCATGGCTATGGCAGTTCATGAGGCTTGCCTATTTAATTGGATATGGGACATTTATAGAAAGAAGTCCACTAAACAGGTATACAATTTAAACTTTTATGTGAAGATATAATGACGTTGAATTATGGTTTTGTTAGTTGTTTCACTATGCATTTTCCAACATGAAGCATATAATAGATCTTATGGTTCTCCAACACTTGAGCTGCTTTCTTCTCTTGAGCAGTGCTTCACTCAGCATGCTGCCTTGGCCCAAACCTGCAGTTTGGCCCTCAATTCCAGATGATGCTGCTGATGATGTCCATGTTAAGGAAAAGGTTAGTTTTAGGATGATCATACTGGACTGGCCAAAAACAGAACATGGTATTTTAATTTGTGTTATTGGTTATTAATGTTAGTCCTTTTTTACACGAGTGGGGTGCTTTGGGTGAAATGAATTATATATCTGTAAGACTGTTCACATTTTAGCTGGTGCCCAAAAAAATATGATCTCTTTCAAGACATTTATTATTCTTTTAGTGAATGTGACTGTCTTCATAGATGCATGAAAATATTGATGGGTTGAATTAGTCTTTTTGTAGGTGATTCTTCGTTCTACCCCTAGAATCAAGCACTTCGGTATTCAGACGAAACAATTGCCTCTAGAACCTTCTGTACTGTTACGTGAAGCTAATCGTCGAAGGGCTTCTCTTTCTGCTGGGAGCATGGTTGAAATGTGTGAGGGTCGTCCAATTTTTGTTGATGGGTAATTGATCCTTCAAATGAAGCAAAATTACTGCAAAAGCTCCTAAAAGTTCACTCTGTTATCATTTATATTCTCTTTTGAAAGTTCAGTGCCAGATAATTCATATTAGCTTTTTTCTTGAGTTTAAAGCATTTTTATTCATTATGGAAGTATGTTGACAGATCCGCTTCAGATGTTTCGGCAAGGATGTCCCCATCTAATAAGAATGCAATTGCAATGTCGCGAACCAATTCTTCACCAGGAACTTTTGAGGGTTCTATAGATCGACCTATGAGGCTGTCTGAGATATATGTTGCTGCTGAGCATTCTTTGAAGCAGACAATATCAGATGCTGAACTTTTAAAATGTTTATCTTCTGTGGAGGAGTTTGAGGTATTAATCATCTTGCAGAAGTGCACATTCTTCAAGCTGCCAACACCATTCTTTTCATCCATAATACAGAGAAAAGAGTGACGTACAAATGTTGACAACTTTTAATCTACTGCATAAAAGAGTTGAATAGTAACTATTGACATCATGATAAAATTTGGTAAAGCTTGTCATTTTGAGCTTTACCATGCAGTAAAAAAGAAATTGAAAGGAAAAAAAAAAAACTTGACCTGATAAGGAAAACACAACCAGGAGCTGTAAGATGTACGCACAATTTCATATACGACTTTCATGGGCACTCAGTTGACCAAAATAATTAATCAAGCCTAGATTCCTCTGTTTTTGGAACTTCCTGTGGAGATTGCTTTTATTTTTGGCAAAGTTATTCTGTTAAGCAGCCCAAATACATTTAGTTATAGCATTATTTGTTAGGCTGAGGATGATGCTTGTGAGAAAGTAAGGTTACTCATTGTTAGGTAAAGGTCATTTTGATTCAAGTCATGGAAGCAGCTATTTCACTTAAGTAGGAAAAGTTCACACATCTGAATGTTCCTGGATCGCCAATGAGTCTCATGGGCTTGCTGCTTTTGGCATTCTATGTTTGGAAGGTGGAACAAGACTAATAAAGCTTCATAAAACTTGACAATATAAGTTGCTGCCACAGATGTGCCAAAATAATAAGATGTCCTGCAAATTTCTTTACAGTTCTATGCTGGAATTCAACATGTTTACTAATGAGAGATCAAACTTTAGTGAACTTTAAATTCTACAATGCCTGAAATTATATTTTTCTGTGAGCTCTGTTTCAAAAACTTTACTTCATCGTTATACTTTTGTACTTTGAGAATTTTCCACAAGTCTTATCACCTCATTTGGCAAAGTTATTCGGTTAAGCATCCCAAATATATTTAGTTATAGTATTATTTGTTAGGCTGAGGATGATGCTTGTGAGACAGTAAGGTTACTCATTGTCAGGCAAAGGTAATTTTGATTCAAGTCATGGAAGCAGCTATGTCACTTAAGTAGGAAAACTTAACACATCTGAACGTTCCTAGATCGCCAATGAGTCTCATGGGCTTACTGCTTTTAGCATTCTATGTTTGGAAGGTGGAACAAGACTAATAAAGCTTCATTAAACTTGACAATATAAGTTGCTGCCACTGATGTGCCAAAATAATCAGATGTCCTGCAAATTTCTTTACGGTTCGATGTTGGAATTCAACATGTTTACTAGTGAGAGATCAAACTTTAGAGAACTTTAAATTCTACAATGCCTAAAATTACATTTTTCTGTGAGCTCTGTTTCAAAAACTTTACTTCATTGATATTCTTAAGATTTCAGTTTTATACTTTTGTACTTTGAGAAATTTCCACGATCAGTCTATCACCTCATTTGCTCCTCTCTCTCTCTCTCTCCTCCCCTCTCTATCTATCTATCTAAATATGTATCCTCTCTATCTATCTATTTAAATATGTATCATGTGTGTGTGACTCTGTGTTTGTGTTTCTGTGTGCACTTTATCGATTTTTATTTCTTGTCATGGCAGAAAAAGTATCTTGAGCTAACCAAAGGTGCTGCTGACAATTATCATCGTTCATGGTGGAAAAGACATGGAGTTGTCCTTGATGGTGAAATAGCTGCTATGTGCTTCAGGCATGGAAACTTTGATCAAGCAGCAAAGTTGTATGAGAAAGTTTGTGCTCTATATGCTGGAGAAGGTTGGCAGGAATTATTAGCTGATGTGCTGCCGGATTTGGCTGAGTGCCAGAAAATGTTGAATGATCAAGCTGGCTACCTTTCATCTTGCGCAAGACTTCTATCTCTAGATAAAGGTTTATTCTCGACCAAAGAGCGCCAGGCCTTTCAGAACGAGGTGGTTCAGCTGGCACACAGTGAGATGAAGGACCCTGTGCACCTAGATGTGTCATCACTGATTACGTTTTCTGGAAATCCTGGTCCTCCTCTGGAGTTGTGTGATGGAGATCCTGGCATTCTCTCTGTTACTGTGTGGAGTGGGTTTCCTGATGATATAACACTGGACTCGCTTAGTCTCACTTTGGTGGCTACATTTAATGCTGATGAAGGTGCTAAGGTATATTTTTCCTAGACTAAAACTATTATAACTCTCTGCAAGCCTTATCAATTTGTTTGCAGTACAATTTTCATAATTTATGAGTCTTATGTGATATTTCAGGCTCTGAGGAGCTATGCTCCCATTGTCCTTAACCCCGGCAGGAACATTATTGTTCTTCCTTTACCTCCACAGAAGCCTGGTTCATATGTCTTGGGAGTTCTAACAGGGCAAATCGGTCAGTTGAGATTTAGATCCCATAGTTTTTCGAAAGGTGGCCCAGCTGACAGTGATGATTTTATGAGTTATGAAAAACCAACAAGACCTATTTTGAAGGTAGTTTATGTGCTTTTTGTTTAAGGATATATCTTGGAGTTTTTAGTATCCCATGTTTCCTTGACTCTTTATAAGGAGATACATGGGCTTATTTGTGCTACTTACATACAGGCTATATTTTATGGTGGAACTGTTATTTCATGATGGGGGGCATAATAGAGAAAAAACTATTGAGTTTTGTGATAGAATTCATTCTCTAATTTATGCCCTTTCTTAGGTTTTCAAACCAAGACCTCTTGTTGAGCTTGCTGCAGCTGTTTCATCTCCATTTCTGATTAACGAAACTCAGTGGGTTGGAGTAATCGTTAGGCCTCTTAACTACTCTCTCAAAGGTGCTGTTCTGCATATTGATACTGGTCCGGGCCTGAAGATTGAAGATTCACATGCTATTGAGATGGAGAACTGTCCCACTGAATTGGAGAATGATCCTGATATGGAAGACATTGATGGGGCTGATAAACATTATATGAAAGCTGCTAATAAAAAATTTGAGCAGTTAAGTCTGCAAGATGGTAAAATAAAGTTTCCAGATTGGGCAAGTGACTCAAGTTCAACTCTTTGGATTCCCGTTTTTGCTGTTAGGGATGGGCTTCCGCGAGGAGCATCATCAGGTTATAACAAGGATACACAAACTCCTGTTGGTTTTAATATTCATATGTTGCATTTATACTTTCTGTGGCATCAAACAATTATTCTGTCTAAACATCTGGCATTGCATGGGCAGTCAATTCCCAGAGACAGAGCATCGTGGATGGTATGAGGACAATAGCTTTCAAGCTTGAATTTGGAGTATCTCATAACCAGATATTTGAAAGGTATTCTCGCCTTCATTGCTTTTATCCAATGTCATGTCCACATCCACAATGCAGAAGCTGAATCCTTTTCTTTTTTTCTTTTGTTTCTCCTAAAATTTGATCCTAATGTGCAGGACCATAGCGGTGCATTTCACAGATCCTTTCCATGTAAGCACGCGAGTTTCAGATAAATGTAATGATGGTACTCTACTCCTGCAGGTAATCTCAAACTTATTGTCCCATGGTATTCCTTCAACTACCATCTTAAAGCATTCTAAATCTTGTTAGATTCTTGGAGGACTTATGTGGGTTCTATTGAGATTGGTAGTTTCCACAAATACACGACATAAAATTGTTATTGATAATAAGAGTTGTTTCGAAGTTTCATTGTTTGTTATACTTCCAGATGATACTGCACTCCCAAGTGAAAGCTTCTTTGACCATACATGATGCTTGGCTTCAACTCCAAGATGGTTTTGTTCATACTGGTGGTGGTGATGGGAGGCCAACCTCAAGCTTCTTTCCTCTAATGGTCTCGCCCGTGTCCAGAGCAGGAATTCTGTTTACCATTTGCTTGGGGAAGATTACTGGTATAGTTGGAGACATTTTTAGTGTGTTACTATATGAACTTAGTTATGTCATTTGCTGGTTCAAGCTGTACCAGACATAAATTAAGAATGCTGCTTTGTACCAATATTGGCATCAACACTAGCACTCCCTGGTGAAAATGAAATAGAAAACCTTCCTGTGAGTTTGTTCTAATGATGCTGGCTATGTGTCATTTGGACGCACATGGTATCCATGTAAATCAGATTATTCAATAGTTTAGGTTGATCCTTACATGATACGTTGGAAGACTCTTTGGCTAATTGGAGAGGAAGGCTGGGCATTATAAAACGTCAATGTATTTGAATAATGACTGCAGTCTTTTGTACTTCAAAGAGGAAATGCAGCTAAACCATAATCATCCAAATTCACATCATAAATTGCATAATTTCCAAAATTAACTATCGAAAATTCATAATCATCA
>JANIJH010000005.1:42481803-42506073 GCA_024520975.1 Erythroxylum areolatum | reverse complement strand
TTGAACTCACCGATGATTATTTATGTAAATTGTTTTCCGCATAATAAATAAAGTATGTGTATGTTTCAAAAAAAATTTATACTGAGTTTTGACTGAGTGATGTAGCACACCACCCTCACAAGGCATGAACTCGGATATCACCATCGATGTCGGGTTCGGGTCATGCGGGAGTGGGGTGTTACATTGGCATATCCTCAGCTTCAAGAGGAGTAAGCTCTGCTGGATTATAAGTCATGTGCAACCTAATAAAGTTATGTAGAAAGTAGCATACAAGAATTATGTGCACATAAGTGGTTGCTAGATAAAAAGATGGATTTATTAAAATATTTCATCTTTTTTCAATAAACCAAATGTACGTTCAATCACATTTATGACAGATGAGTGTTATTATAAAGCTCTTCTAGGTTTCTAGATGCCTTTCCATCTCTTGCCCACTCTTAAATATGGTATCTTGTGCCTCTAAAAGGTGCAAGAAAGCTAGGATCATTGGTATAGCCTACATTTACTAAGTAGTAATTTCCTATAAACAAATGACACTGTTACTATTGTTGTTTTAATCAAACCTTTAAAAAATTAACAAAATTATGAAAATTCTTATTTTACATACCCTTTGGAACTTGAAGTCTATTAGGCCTAGTAACAGCATCACGCAGAACCCTTGATTAGATGCTGAACTCTCCCATCTAGTAAGAACATAAACAAAGTTTAAGTTCTTGTCACACACCCCTAACACATCAGTGCATATTTTCCCTCTCCTACCTCTATATCTGGGTTTGTTTGCATGGGGAACTATTATTTCTAAATAGGTCCCATCTAGAGCACCAAGACAACCCTTTTAACAAAATTCGAACAATAAAAAGTTCTAGTTTAGTATTTAAAAAAAGTGAAATTAGACAATTTATTTTAGCTAATTAAATTTATTAACCTTAAACCATTTCCAACTATTATTTGTGCAATCCTCAAGAATTGGTGTGGGCTTGACATACAACAGATGTGGACGCTTTAGTATAACCTTCAACATACTATAGAAGACCCTACTTATTATTTCTCCTGACCTCATAAACCTAACTTGTATTACTCTATTAGATTTATTTTGTGCTAATATTCTTAGGAAGATTAAAACTTTTTCTTCAATATGCACATAGCCATTATTCCTCAACCCACCATGGACTTGAAGCATTTGACATAATAATGTAAATACATTTAAGTCCATCCTTAAATCCCACTAGCTATTCCTATTACCCTTATTTAAAATCCTATCTATATTAGCTTGCTTAGTTGGTACTATCAATGCCCTACTACCTATAACATTTTCACTCCTACTCAGTTTTTTGGTATATACATACAACCATAGCAACATGACTATTATCATAAAATCCAATTTCCCATTCCAAAGCTCAAACAAACTTAGACACTTAAAACATAACATCATGATCTTTGTTATCCATTTTTGTAAATAAAAAATGTCTGTAAAGATGAAAAATATAATGATCATAAACCTTGGATATCCTCATCACATAAAACAAAACATGTTAAATAAAAAAACAAAAACACAAATACAAAAATAATCAAAAAATCAAAACAAAAAATACAAAAAACAGAGCATACAAAAAATCGAAATACAAATAAAGAAAGAAACTCAAAATAGAAAACACAACAACTTCGATTGTTAAAATTAGGGTTTACCCAAAATTGAAAATGGAAGAAAATGACATGGATCATGTAGATTTCAAGCTAACAAACACAAAAATACCAAAAATTTTTTTGAAGAACTCACCTTTGACTACCGATTAGATTAGAAAAAGGACCGGTTTCTTGCTAGATAGACGAATAGGAGAGAACGTGATAGGAGTAGAGAGAAAGTGTCTATGAAAAAATGAGAAGAATAGTCTTTTTTTTTGCTATTTATATACTTCGACATGTATGGAATATTAGTAATAATATAGGGATATTTTTGTCCAATAGCTCACGTGTTTTGTTTTTTTTGACAAGCACAATAAAGTTGTGCCACGGTTTTGAAGGAAACAAATAATTTGTGTTTTTGTGAGCTGATGTCGGAATAAAAAAGGGCAGCGTCAGTAATCAAACACTACTAGGTACAGAATTTTTGTATTTTGTTATCTGTCTCTATTCACGGAGACATCAACCGAATATAGCGTTATTACTTAATTTAATTATTTTTTATTAAATTAAAATTTAATAATTAAAAGGTGAATTAATAAATTGAGTTTTTAGTTAAACTCTTTTTCTCCGCAAGGAATTCGAGTGATAGAGTTGAAGTTGTTTTAGATCTAAGCAGAAGAAAAGTGATTCATGTCGGAAAAGTGATTTACATGTCGGAGAAGAAGGATATGAAGTAGAGCATGGATCGGTTGCTAAAAGCTGCGAGAGCCTCCGGTTCGCTAAATCTCTCAAACCGCTCTCTCAGGTTCACTTCGCTGTTCACCGTCTCTGCGTCGCATTCACATTTGCTTTCTCATTTGTAATGTCTTTTCGTTTTCTCAATTTCAGAGAGGTTCCGGATGAGGTTTACCGGAGTTTGGATGCTGTCGGAGAGGGTGAGAATTGGTGGGAGGTAACTAACTCTCTTCGCCACTTTTTGTATATTTGTTTGTCCTTTGATGTGCTTGGTGTTTTTGTGTTGTGTAGGCTGTGGAGCTTCAGAAGTTGATTTTGGCTCATAATAACATTCAAGTTTTGAAGGAAGAGATCAGGAATTTATCTCAGCTCACTGTTCTGAATCTTAGTTACAATCGACTCTCTAACATCCCCGACGCGATTGGAGAGTGAGATTATATCGATTCTTTTACATCTGTCTGTAAATTTCGGTTTTCCTGGAAATAAGTTTTTTATTTTTATTTGATTATGGACTCTCTCTTCTTCTTTTTCCTACTTGACAGGCTTTCAATTCTGAAATTTTTGGATGTGTCGTTTAACTTGATAGAAGAAATACCTGAGGAGATTGGATCAGCAGCTTCTCTTGTCAAGTAGGCTCCGTCATTTACTAATTCTGTGAACTGAATAGATTTGCAATTTGCAATTCTATGTTTAACCAAGGCAACACTTCATTGACTGGATACCTTAAACTTTTAAAAATCCTTGTAAATGAGTTTCAATTGGTTATTCTCTAATTTGTTCTACAAGCACCAAATATTAATCAGTTCAATTGGTTATTCTGATCATAGCTACTCTTTAACACTGATTCTATCTCAATGTAGTTGTTTTACTTTCCTTTTAGTCTTGATGGTGCCCTGAGTATTTCACTTTAGTGAATTTAACTAACTCAACTTCTTTTGTACTATTTCAGCTATCAATTTATTAGGTTCAAAATTTTCTTTTATCTTCAGCTTTGATTGGCTTGGTTCATGAATTTTCCTTATTTAATACTAGGCTTGATTGCTCAAGTAATCAGCTCAAGGAACTTCCAAGTTCACTAGGGAAATGTTTGGATTTGTCTGAATTGAAGGTAATGGCTTACCTTGGGAAATAACTTTAAATTTTCAGGCCAAGTGGTGTATGTACAATGTGATATCCCTACTATTATAAACTACATTTTTACAGTCAATTTTGTGCACTTTGAATGATTACATCAATGTCCTTAATCAAGATTCTGTCCAGTTAATAAAATCTACTCTTTTATTTTGCATCAGTCATACTTCATCTACTTAATGCAGATAACTCAGAATTGGAGCATGCTTTGTACATTGAATGGAAATGGAACATGTAGAGAGTGTACATAGTTTAGTGCCATCTTCCCCCTACCCATTAAAAAAGTACCAGGGAAAATGAAAAGAAGGTTTTTGCTCCTTGTATACCATGTAAGCCAACTACTAGAAAATTTAGATAGCTAATATATGCATGATAAGTGAGTAGATAGTCAGTCTACTTCATCTTCAAATTCCATAATTGAAATTCTGATCTTGTTTTTGAACTATGTTTTCAACATGATTTTGCGAAGGGAATATCAGTGTCAAATTCATTTCTTAATGGCACTTTTCTTAACATCCTAAAGTTTGTTTACTTTATCTTCTTGCCATAAACTTCAATATGTTCCTTTTGTTACTTCACCCACAAGCATAATATGTTCCTTGTGTTACTTCTCCCGCAGGCATCAAACAACTCCATCTCTTACTTGCCTGAAGATCTATCACAATGTTCAAAGCTTACAAAAGTGGATGTGGAGGTACAGGAAGTATTTTGTCTTTCCACTTCTTTGATTTGTTTGGAACTCTACGCCTTTAAGGCCTAATGTTAATGACTTTTGTGATCTATGCTAGGGAAACAAGCTAACAAGTCTATCCGGAAATCTAGCGGCATCATGGAGAATGCTTAGAGAACTTAATGCATGTAATTTTATTCTATAGCCGTTGAGTTCATTCTTGGATAGCTCTGTTATCTAATTCCAAAGATTTTACGTACATAGAAAACTTAGATTCTATATTTTTGTAATCTGAACAGCAAAGAACTTGATGACTGGTATTCCAGATAACATTGGAGACCTTTCACAACTCATCCATCTTGACCTTCATCAAAATAGTGAGTCCATTCACTGATGGAGTACTCAACATTGCTATTCATATGTAATAGAGACCTGTTTTCTATAAATCTCCTAACAAACTGTCATGTTTGGATTCGCAGGAATTTTGTCTCTGCCGTCATCAATAAAGGATTGTTGTGCTCTTGTTGAATTTTACATGGGGTAATATGCACTTTCTTATTTACATCATAGACTATAAAATTAACTGTTGTTACTTCTCTCTTTTGACATTCATTTGCCTTTGCTGACCAAAACTTTTCAGGAATAATATGTTGTCTTCTTTACCTATTGAAATTGGCGACCTTTCTTCCTTAAGGACATTAGATCTGCACTCTAACCAGGTTGCTAGTTATCCTATCTTAAGTTCATGATTAGCTTGCCATGAAAAAAGCTTTCTTTTTGAGTTTAGCTGTTGAAAAATTCTATTGTATTCTTTCTAATACCAAAGCTTGAAATCAACTTCACTTTTATCAGAAGTCTCCCATATACTGAGTTTGTCAGGTTCTTTAACTTAAATGGAAGACTTGTTCTGTTTTATTGTGCAATTGCTTAAAGATTGGTTGAAATGGTCAATTGAAGAGCTTAATTGGAAGTACATGCTGCATTTTGTTTACATTGGTGGAGATCTTGAAAAAAAATGGTACATTCCAACTTTAAAACCGAAGTGGCATGTCATTATTACTTACTTGAAGTATGTGCTGTAACATGAATTGATATTGTAGGATGATAAGGATTACCACATTGGATAAATTCTAATTTAGTCCACATTTACAGGTTGAAATCACAAAATAATCTCTTCAAGATTAAGTACCAATTTGCTCTCATCTAATTCTCTCTTGGAGCTTTAGTACAGGAGTTTCATGTGACTAAATCCAGTTGATGAAAATTTCACGTTATCCATCATCTTACATTCTCAAGTTATTATTGTACAACTTCACAAACCTGCAGTTGAAGGACTTTCCTGTGGATGCATGCAAGTTACATCTTTCTGTCCTTGACCTTTCAAATAATTCATTGACTGGATTGCCTTCTGAGATTGGTGAGTTGGTAGGCCCTAGACTGGTAATGTTCAATTTGGATTAGTTGAATCTAGATTTATGGATGTGATACAATTCCTCAAAATTTCTTGTTGCTCATAGCTTTCAGGTAAACATGAATAATGTTGGTCAATCTAGATTTCAAATCAGTTCAGTCTATATTTCTTGTTAGTCAATATCTGAAAAGGAGGTGCAAATTCGTTATCATCTGCATCTTCTTAGGTGCCATTTGAAATTAATAATTGTTCTGCGATAACAAAACATTGACTTTATATTGTTTCAGTCTTTTTCTTTTAACTTCTCAGCACATTGTCATTTTCAGTTTTCTTCATAAGATAAATATAATCAAAGTCTTTTCCTCTTTGTTTGCAATTCAAGTACATATACATGAAACTCAGACATTCAATATCATGTTTTTTAATCTTTGCTTTCTTGCACTTGTCTAGACACTCAAAAGAACAAAAGTTGTGGAATGTTTAGCATCATTATGATATTCAGATCATCAGTATCCATTTTGTAGGTAAGATGACTACTTTACGAAAAGTTTTGCTTATTGGAAACCCATTGCGAACTCTTAGAAGGTGGGAGCATGTTATTGATATTTTGTGAAATCTTTATCTTTTTGTAACTTAAACTAACTAACGGTGGTTTTCCTCTAACAGTTCATTGGTTTCTGGTCCTACACCTGCTTTATTGAAGTATCTTCGAAGCAGGCTACCTGAAGGTGAAGGTAATTAAGTATTTCTAGCCTACAGAACAACTGTTATTTTCATTATCAGTTGATTTTATTTTTCTTTATTCTTGCTTAATTTGTTTATTGTTTCTAGGCTCCAAATACTCAAGATTAATCTTATGAAAACCTTAGTAACAGAAACCATATTTCTGAAATAGATATTGAAGCTATAACTCCTGCAAAGGAGGAAGTAATTTCAAAGGCAAGCCGAATGTCTATTGGTTCTAAGGTATCTCCGATGTGAATCAAATTTAAGATTCTTCTGAACTATTTGTAATTTATATCCAAAATAAATATAATGGTCTTAGTTGACCAATTAATCCCTTCTCTCGTTTTTGAGTTCTATCTATTTTTGAGGAGCATGGTAATGACATTGAACTTGGCTAAACTGTTGTGCATCATAAGCCATCTGAACTTGCATAAAGGGTTTTATCCCTTATTATTGTCATGTTAAATATGATCAGCAAGCTGTTAAAGTTTTCACTACATATCTGATGAACTTTAAGCAAAATAGGTGGCAAACCTAAGGTGGAACAAAAATTGAATCTTAGTTGAAAGCATCGAAAGCATTTGGTAGAAATGTTGTCTAATTTTGTACTTGAGTTTTAATCCATATACATTATCTAATGTTCAATTTGATAGGCTGAAATTAGGCTGATTATGACAGTTTTCAAATGTGAAATTTTCACGAACTTCTATAGAAGTACTTGCAAGAAAATGCTTATAAGTATGTGTATTCCATTGTTTACGAAGGATAGCCCTTTCCTTGACATTAAATTTTCTTTCTTGTGTCTATATTGGACTCACTAGTCTGACGTTTTAGTGTTCAACGTGGGGTAGCTCTCCCCTTCCCTTGTCCCTAGAACTAGCCTGAACATCACCACCCCACCGCTCTACCTTAGGGTAATAAGATGGAAGTAATCCTCTTTGCTGACTGGGCAAGCCTTAATCCTTGCATGAAAATGTGATTCTATGTCTTGGGCCATGACTAATAAATTTTATTGTGAAATCTGTTCATACTTAAGTTTTAAATTATTGAGATGTTTGATCATACCCTAAACCCTCACAATCAGCACAACTTTTGCTTTCAGGTACTTTCTTTAGAAGGCTTGGGTATGGATGCGGTCCCATCAGAAGTATGGGAATCAGGTGAAATCATCAAAGTTGATCTTTCTGGCAATTCCATCCAAGAGCTACCAGAAAAACTTTCTTTTTGTGCTTCTCTCCAGGTAAAAGCAAGGTTTTGATAGGTATTTAAATATAGCGCTTTGTTTTTCTAACGCCAATTTCATGTGAACGTCTTCTCATCAAATTAAATTGAAATTGGAAGCATTTTGTCTTGTCCTCAAAATTTGAATGATTTTCTAGGAATACGTTTTCCAATTTTACACTATGTAATAAAACATATGGCAATTAAAACTATCTTGTGTAAAGAAACCATTCAACCAAAAGTTTTAATCTACTGGGCAATGTGTAGGAAATGATAACATAACCCCCTCACTTATAGTTTGGGCAAATACAATAAATCACCTATCATAACAGGTAGCAACGTGGCTTGAATTAGGGGCCCTTAGTCTATAAAAGAAAGAAGAAGAATCTGTTGAATTGTGTGTTTGATGATGAAAAGTGATACAATGTATTTACACAGGTAGCTCATGCTGAATGAGCTGGGAAGTACTAGAATCTAATCTGTTACATTAGAATCTAATATGTTAGAATCATAACAGACTTGTAATTAATTACAACAACTCCGTAACTCCTTTGACTACTTTTCCCTCCACGCCAGCTCATCTAACTAATATGTTGCTTATGATTTCATTCCTATAGCCACGCCTGAAAACAACACCCCCTCCTCAAGATGAAGTACATTGGAATAACTTCAATTCTGAATGAATTTGTGTAGAAGTTAAAGGCTTGGTAAGTAAATCAGCAATTGGACCAGAGGAAGAAACTTAACGTGTGTTGATAAAACCAAGCGTTCCCTTACAATGTGACAGTCAATATCGACATGCTTCATGCGTTTGTGAAAGACAGGATTGGTTGCTATATGAATAGCAGCTTGATTATCGCAGAACAAAGGTATAGGCAGGGTAGGATTAAGTTTAAACTCACCAAGGAGATGTGTCAACCATTTCAATTCACAAGAGGTTGTAGCGATAGCAGGGTACTCAACCTTTGCTAAACTTTTACTAATAGTATTATGCTTTTTGGATTTCTGCGAAACCAATGACGATCCAAGAAATACACAGTATCTTGTCATCGATCATCGAGTAACTTTGCACACCCCATAGAATCGGGTACATCTGAATTCTTGTGGGAGCATTCATGTATTGACTCAATTGTTGAGTCACAAAGGATATATCAGGCCTGGTAAAGCCCAGATACAACAACTTACCTACTAACCTTCGATAACTATCTGGTTTATCGTATAACTCAAAATCAACAGTCAGTTGAACCCCTGAAGGAAAAGGATTGGTGAATGGTTGTCAACAATCTTGCATTTTGAACCAAGTCACGAATGTATTTCGTATGCGAAATTAATATCCCTTATCGTGATCTAGCCAATTCAATCCCCAAAAAAAACTTGGCCTCTGCCATGTCCTTGATAGTAAAACATGCATCCAACAGTTGTTTCACATCCTGGATCAGTTGGATGGAAGTGTCTGTAACAAGCACATCATCGACATAGACTATAAGAGTTATAAAGTCTGTTGATGTATTTTTGGTAAAAAGTCAGTAATCATGGATTGATTTCACAAATCTCAACTATTGAAGCTTGTTAGTAGAAGCTTTATTCCATTGTCTTCCTACCTGCTCCAGTCCATATAGTGACTTTGAAATCTTCTAGACTTGATTCTTATTTGCCTTGGTGTATCCATCTAGAGGAAGTGTGTAAATTTCCTCATCAATTGACCCATGCAAATAAGCATTGTTGATGTCAATTTGATGTATTAGCCATCGATTTGAAGCTGCGATTGACAAGAACACCCTGACTGTGACCACCTTGGTGACAGGGGAATAGCTATCACGTAATGCCAAACTCTTGATTATGTCCTCGAGCTACTAGCCTGGTCTTGTATTGAGAAACTGATCCATCAGGGGCATATTTAACCCTGAACACCCATTTAGATGTAATAGCTCTCTTCCCTTTTGGCATTGAAACCAAATGCCAGGTTTGGCTCCTCTCGAAAGCTTCCAGCTCCTCCTGCATTGTTTTGATCCAAATTGGGTCTGTCTTTGCCTTATGGTGTGTTCTTGGTTCATGGATCTTTGTAATATTAGCAAGGAAGGCTGAGTGAGTATTTGTGTACTGAAAAACATCTGTGGAAGCATTAGTATGACTCTGATTAACAACGAAATTTGATAACCAAGCGGGTGGTCTGCTTGGTTTGCTTGAATGTCTTCGTACAACAACTTGAGTTATGGGTTGCTGTGGCAAATTTCTTTCAACAGAAGGACTGCCATTTTTGATATCTGAGAATTCTTAAGAGTTGCCTTTGAAAATTGTGGAATCTGTTGTACATCCATATGAATATGTGAGCCATGAAGATCATTATACTTAGCAAATTTTGAATATGCCGTCTCCTGTTGAGATATCTGCAATGAATCAGCATTAAAATTGTTAGATAAAACAGTGGTTGGTTGAAGATCATTCTCGTCCTGGTGAGTGTAACTGGATAGATAAGGAAACTGTTCCTCGTAAAATTTCACATCTTGAGACATAGCAATCTAATGTGTTTACATGTATATTTTCCACCCCTTCTGTCTTGGAGACTCTCACAAGTACACCCCTGGAAAAGCCTTGCTAATCAAACTTATCTTTTTGAGGATTGACATTCATCGCATACCCCAAACAACCAAAAACCTTAAACTAAGTATAATCAGTTTTTTTTTAAATAGAAGAACTGATAAGGACTCTTCCAATTTAACATTTTGGTTGGTGAAACATTAAGCAAGCAAGTAGCATGGAGCAAAGCTTCGCCCCAAAATTTGGCTGGTAGATTAGCTTGTTTCAATAAAGCCCTAGCAATAGAAACCAATGATCTATGCCTTCTCTCAACGACCCCGTTTTGTTGTGGGGTATAGGTGCATGTTTTCTAGTGAATTGCATCATCTTTGTGCAAAACAAGTTGTGTATTACTCCTAATGAACTCTGTCCCATTATCAGTTCAAATTTTCCTGGTGTGTACATTAAACTCTGTGCAAACCAGCTTGAGAAACCCTTCAATCAAATGAGCAACCTGATCCTTGCTCCTAAACAAAATTGTCCAAACAACTCTAGTGAAATCATCCACAATGGTTAACATATAACTGTCATCAGTTAAAGATTTTCGTTTATATGACCCCTAATAGTCAATATGCAACAATTCAAAAGGTTTTGTTGACGGAATACTACTGTTACAAAAAGGCTTTATAGCTTGCTTTGCCTTGTAACAAGTATCACAAACAACCAGCTTATTCAAATGAGGAAAATTACAAACATGCTTTTTCCTTTGACATATGTTCTAATTGCCTATGTTAGAGCTCAACACTGCCTTCTAGGCTATTACTTACAGTAAAAATAAAATACAAAGTAATACCAAATTGTTGCAATATTGAAGGATCAAATGAGGACTGATTAATGCAATATAAACCATTGATCAACATCCCAACTACCACCACTTCTTCATAATTCTGGTCCTACAAAACACAATTCTTAGGCAAGAAATACACACTCAAGCACTGATCCCTGAGTAATTTACTAACTGATAGCAAGTTATGCTTAAACTGAGGCACATAAAGCACTTGTGATATCTTGAACCTTGAACTGAAATTTACATCTCCTATGTGTCACAATTTTGATTGAATTGTCTGGTAGATATACATGCTTAGGAAAATGCAGCTTTTCAAGATTTTTCGTATAACACAATGAATTGCTCATATGTGTTGTTGCCCTTGAATCTATGATCCATGGTTCAAAACTCATACAATCAAATTTGGAATGAAACTTACCTACACAGGCTCTTGCAAATGCAATAAAATCAGCACCACCTGATCCACAGCCTTGTGTCATCTTTGCTTTTAGAATTTTCTGAACCTCTTTCTGCACCATTAATTGTACAACTTGGTTTTGGTTTTGCTCCATAGCTGACTCTGAATCTGACTCTTCCAGTGGTGTCTGTACTTCATGAGTCATATTTGCTTGAATTGCAGATTTACTAGGTCTTGTGAACTTCCTGCCTTTATACCATCCAGGGTAGCTATCAAACCTGAAGCATTCTGATCGTTCATGCCCCCCTTTCTTGCAAAATGTACAATATTTATTTTCTTTATTCTTGCTTGGCTTGGTGTTTTTCTTCTTATTGTTTTTGTCAAAGCGATTGTTCTGAAATCTGAAAGTTGAGGCAACATCATTGGCAAAATCATTCTGTATTTCCACAGTTGCATCCCTTTGTTTCTCAATCCTCAAAAGCATTGAATAAGAGCCTTATATATTGATGGGAGAGGATTCATGAGTAAAATTTGATCCCTAACATGGTCAAATTCAGCATTTAAGCCTGAAAGAAATTGCATTAATTGCTCTTCTTGACATATCTCCTGTGCTATGATTCGTGAGCCTCCACATCTACATGTTGTCATAGGTTTCAGCATAGCATATTCATCCCACATTCTTTTAATTTTGTTAAAAAAATCCACTATGGAAAGATGTGCTTGCCTTGATCCACAAATCTCCCTTCGAAGATGAAAAATGAGAGGGCCATTGCTTTCCCCATACCTTTGTTCAATTTCTTTACATAATTCCCTAGAGGAAGGAGCAAACAAAAACACTTATGCCAATTCTCTTGATAAAGAATTTATGATCCAAGAAAAAAAAATCATCAGATTCTTTCCACTGTGCAAACTCATTTGAATAAACATTTGGCGCATCATCCTTTAAAATGAAATCTTTTCCTTTTTGCACTCAATGCTAACAGCATAGATCTTTTCCATGAAATGAAATTCTTTCCATTTAACCCTGAACTCACAAGGATCAAACCTGGATTGTCGCTATTTGTTGATTCGTGATTGTATTGTGGTGTTCCTCGTGTGATCTATGTAGTGTCTTCAACAGATGGATCTGATCTTTGATCCACATTTCTAGTTCTTTCCTCATTAGATCTAGATCCTTCTTCTTGTGTTTGCAGAGCTTGAGCATAGCTCCTTCTAGCCATGACTTATCTAAGCTTTTGAATGAAAACACATGGAAGAAAATAAATGTTGTTTGGATCGAGCAATGAGCTTTAATACCATATAGAAGAAAGAAGAAGAATATGTTGAATTTTGTATTTGATGATGAAAAGTGATACAATGTATTCATACAGGCAGCTCGTGCTGAATGAGCTTGGAAGTATTAAGAATCTAATATGTTACATTAGAATCTAATCTGTTAGAATCATAACAGCCTTGTAACTAATTACAACAACTCCTCTTAGAATCATAACAGACTTGTAACTAATTACAACTCCTCCTCAACTCCTTTGGCTACCTTTCCTTCCATGCCAGCTCATCTAACTAATTTGCTGATTATGATTGCATTCCTACATAGTTTTATAAAGTTCTGATACCATGGTAAGAAACTATTAAACCTAAAAGTTTAAGTTGTTGGTGAGGTTGAAAAATGGTTGTAATATCATTCTAACATCTGAAATTGGAATCCTCACAAATTTTAGATTGAGTTGCTTGTCACTATTGGATCATCTGATGGTCAGTGCATGTGATATATGGTGTTATGAGATTTATTTTTGTGATTCATTTTACTATATGACTGCTTACTCTGCTAATACCTGAGAGGCAAACCTTTCTTTTTAATTTTGTTTCTATATGGGGACTAGCTCGATATTGATTAGCTAAATAGCATGAAAACTTAGCAACTGATGTTGATATGAATACCAATCCAAATGTGCAGACTCTGAATTTATCAAGGAACAAAATTAGAGAATGGCCTGGTGCAGTTCTGAAGTCACTACCGAATCTTTTGTGCTTAAAGCTGGACAATAATGCACTTAGTCAGGTAAAAAAAAGATTTTTTCTTTGTATTTTAAGGATAACTATAGTACACACTCAAAAATTTCACACATTTTCATCTGACTTCTATACTTGTTTTTTCCTTCCTTTTCCAGTTAAGTTCTAAACCTTCTACAAAGGTCACAATTGAGATTCAAAGACAATTTTATCTTATAAGCCATTTTCTTGTTTAGATTACACAAATTGAATAAATATCTTACTAATTTAATCTATTAATGTCTACTTTTATAATCAATTTTGGCTCAAATGAATAAATTGGAAACTTTTTTTTTTTGGATTTTTTCAACTTTGCAAACTTCTTGGGGCTTGTTTTAATATGGATATGAAAGATTTTGAAAGTGATATGAAGTAAAATTTTAGGATTTTATTGAAATATTTTGAAAGTTTTAGGACTAAATTAGTCATTACCCCATTTGAAGATATCGGTTG
Organism: Erythroxylum areolatum; assembly: GCA_024520975.1. Classification (NCBI taxonomy): domain Eukaryota; kingdom Viridiplantae; phylum Streptophyta; class Magnoliopsida; order Malpighiales; family Erythroxylaceae; genus Erythroxylum; species Erythroxylum areolatum. The sequence goes on along the minus strand of JANIJH010000005.1, from coordinate 42,492,293 downwards.
CACATAGCAATGATGCCATTTATCTAGAACTTTTATGTATTGGAACAGGAGTTTGGTCTATAAATATTTGTAAGTTATCTATTTTCACTAGACCAGCAATGCAACGAAAAGTTTGGGACCATTTTTGTCAGTTGAATGTTAAGTCTGTGTCTGTGTGACATTTACGATGCGTTTGGTTCACTCGGGGGAATAGTAATAGGAATTATAATAAATATAGTGAGGAATCAAAATGAATATGACTTCCATTACTTTTGAGAAGAATAAGTTTTCTATATTAACTTAGAATAATACTACAGGTATTTATACAGGAATACATAGGTTTAAACTAGGAAAATAATCCTTATAATCATGCTAAATCCCTATAACTATGATATTTACATTAACTATATAATCCCTATAATTACGTAACTGCTATATTCTGTAACACTCCCCCTCAAGTTGGGGCATAGATTTTGATCATGCCCAGCTTGTTACAAATATAATTAACCTGATTCCCCAGTAATGCTTTGTTGAACACATCAGCTAATTAGCTCTCTGCTCTGACTTGTTGAGTTGAGATTGATCCATCTTTTAACTTTTCCCTGGTAAAATGACAATCGACTTCTATATGTTTGGTTCTCTCATGAAACACAGGATTATTTGCAATATAGATTGCTGCTTCATTGTCACACGATAAGTTCATTGGTTTAGATTGAAACAAACCCAATCTCACCAAGTAAATGACGTAACCATATGAGTTCACATGTAGTCTGCGCCATAGCCCTATATTTGGATTCTGCACTTGATCAGGATATAACACTTTCTTTCTTAACTCTTCCAAGAAACAAGATTGCCTTCAACAAAAACACAGTAACTTGTGGTAGAGCGCCTGTCTGAAAGATCTCCTGCATAGTCAACGTCCGTGAATCCTTCTATACTGTGGTGACCATAATTTCGATATAAGATGCCACGTCCTAGCGCACCTTTTAGATATCTCAAAATATGAATAACAACATCCCAATGTGAGGTTCTAGGAGATGACATGAACTGACTTACAACACTTACTAGAAAGGCAATATCAGGACGAGTGATAGTAAGATAGTTCAATTTTCCCACAATTTTCCTATATTTTTCAGGATTCCCAAGCAAGTCTCCATCTTCAACTTTTAACTTAACATTTGGTATCATAGGCACATCACATGTCTTTGCCTCAATAAAACCAGCATCATTTAATAAATCCAAACAATATTTTCTTTGAGATAGATCCCTTTATGACTGCGAGAAACTTCAATTCCTAAGTACTTCAATGGTCCTATATCCTTTGTCTAAAAATGAGTCCCAAGGAGTGCTTTCAACCTTGTGATCCCTACTTCATCACCTCCGGTGATCACTATATCATCCACATATACAACCAATAAATGCACCCAGAATTAGATGATGCAAAGAACACTGAGTGATCATATGCACTTCTTCGCAAACAAAAATCATTATAGCATTGAATCTTCCAAACCAGGCGCGAGGAGATTGCTTCAAGCCATATAGAGACTTCCGTAATTTGCACACTTTCCCTGACCCCCTGAGCAACAAATCCAGATGGTTGCTCCTTGTAAACCTCTTCAGATAAATCACCATGTAAGAAAGCATTCTTCACATCAAGTTGGTGGAGTGCCCAATTGTAAGTGGCAACTAAGGAGATAGACAGGTGGGTAGAAGAAAGTTTTGCAACTAGAGAAAAAGTTTCAGAATAATCCACCCTATATGTCTTAGCATATCCTTTAGCAACAAACCGAGCTTTTAATCGAGCAACAGAATCATGAATATTCATTTTAACAATGAACACCCACTTATAGCTAATAGCCCGTTTCTCTGAAGGAAGAGGCACAAGATTCCAAGTATGATTATGCTCTAAGGCCATCATTTCTTCGTTCATTGTAGCTTGCCAGCCATCATGAGCCAGTGCTTCGGCAAGGGACATTAGGATACCAACAGAGTCTAAGGAGGCTACAAAAGACTTGGAGGAGGGAGATAAAGCATGATACGATACAAAAGAAGAAACAAGGTAAGTGCATGCGCGTTTACCTTTACTAAGAGCAATAGGAAGATAAAGGCTAGCATCAGGTAGTGGTGAGGAATCTAGAGATGAAGCAGAATGGGTTGGGTCTATGTCCTGGTTGATGGGAGGTGCCTCAATAGACTGCTGCTCACGTTGAGAATAAACCTGACGAATAACAGGTCGAGAGGGAGGAGAAACTACCTATTTAGTGACAATATAAATAAGAAAATCATCCCCTAAATCGCAAGACTGCGAAGAAGGCATAGGAGAACCAAAGAAGGGGGTATTCTCGAAAAAGGTAACATCTGCAGAGACCAAGTAATGACCCAGTGAAGGAGAATAACAATGATATCCTTTTTGAGCACGGGAATATCCCAAAAAGACACACTTGAGCGATTTGGGATTCAATTTCGAGACCTGAGGTTGCATATCTTGAACAAAGCAAGTATACCCAAAAATTCGAGGAGCAAGAGGGAACAATGTATATGAGGGAAAAAGAAAGGAATATGGAATATGACCGTCAAGAACAGAAGAAGGTATTCAGTTAATTAGGAAACAAGCAGTAGAAATTGCATCTGCCCTGAAAACTTTTGGGACCTGCATATGGAACATTAGTGCCTTGACAACTTCTAACAAGTGATGATTCTTTCGCTTTGCTACACCATTTTGTTGAGGGGTAACAATACATGATGACTGATGAATAATACCAAGCTGAGAGAGATAAGATTGAAAAGTATAGGAAACATATTCTTTAGCATTATCACTTCTCTAAACACAAACGGATTTGTTGAATTGAGTCTTAATTTTAGCATGAAAGGCACAAAATATAGTAAATAATTCTGATTGAGATTTCATAGGATAAAGCCAAGTAACCCGAGAATAATTGTTAATAAATGTCACAAAATAACGAAAACCAGATTTGGATGGAATAGGACAAGGACCCCAGACATTAGTATGCACCAAGAAAAAGGAAGACTCAACTCGTTTATTTAGTCTAGGAGAATAAAAACCCTATGATGTTTAGCAAATTAACAAGCTTCACACTCCAAGACAGATTCTTGTTTAAGACTAGGACATAATTTTTGTAAAACTGTGATAGACGGATGACCAAAACGACTATAAAGTTGCAAAAGGGAAGATGAGCTTGTGCAACCAAATCGATCGAGGTACTGTCTCAGAAGTTGAATCAAGAACATACAGGCCATTCACCAGACGCCCCTTACCAATAATCTGCTTCATCCCAAAGATCCGGAAAAAGACAATAATTGGGATAGAAAACAACACAACAATTAAGACTTTTGGTGAGTTGGCTGATAGATAATAGGTTAAAAGGGAATTGTGATAAACATAAAACAGAGGATAATAGGAGAGAATTTGTTGGGTTTGTCGTCCAATGCCCAATTATAGAAGCGGTAGATCCATTGGCTAAAGTAACACAAGATAAATCAGTAGTAGATTTGAAATAAGAGAGAACACCTGTGTTGATAGTCATATGATCAGTAGCACCTGAGTCAATAACCGAACTATGAGATGAGGTGGAGAGACAGGCAGCCAAAGCTAATGTCGCAGGCGATGGCTTTTGTGATTCATGAGTGGCCAAAATTTGTTGATAGGCATTGGTTAATGGGGCATACTCATCTGCGGAAATCGTGATAGAAGGCAAGGATGACTGAGGAAGATGTAGGATGCCATCCTAAGTAACATTTGCAAATTTTCTGTTATTATTCTTACCCAAGTATCTGGGAGGCTTACCGTGCAGTTTCCAACAATTCTTCTCAATATGTCCTTCGACTCCACAATAATTGCAAGTGTGAGGGGTGCCACTATTCCCAGTAACAAAGCCACTATTTTTCCCATCGTTGCCACCGCAATTATTATTTGAAACATTGCTCATTAATGCCGCTGAGTCATTGGTCACCATATCAGAAGTCACATCTCCGTCTTTACAAAATCGAAGCAAACGGGCATATACTTCCGTAAAGGAAGGAAGCGTCTCACAAGTTAACAACTGTGTGCGTGTCACGTCATATTCGGAACTCAACCCTACTAAGAAACATTGCACCACAATCTGTTCCTCTTGTTCTTGCATTTGCTTTATATCAACAACAATTGGAAACATGATTCGGTTTTCTTCAAAGGCTTGTTTTACTTCAATATAGTACTGAAATAGGGAGCGACCTTTTTGTTCCGCTCAATAAATCTTTAACAGTAATTAATGAACATAAGACAGATCTTGTTTGCAAGCATACAAAAATTCCAAATATTCCCATAGTTCTTTGACACAATGATTCACAACATCATCAATAATTGGGTCTAGAGTATTTTGGATTTGATTAAACAATTTATAATCCTCCATTAACCATTTCTTCCGAGCAACAACATCAATCTTAGGAGGTGGATTACTAACTAAATGATCTTCCAAATCTAAACTAGTCACAAATTTGCGAATAGTCCTTTTCCATTGTGCATAATTTTTCCTTCCAATCAATTTCCTATCAGTAATTTTGGATGAACCCAACGTAATTTCAGTAATAGTCTACTTATCCCCACCCATATCACTACTCTCAGCCATTTTCCAATTGACAATATTAAGCAGATAAAGGAGGAAAGAAATGGCAGAAACAAAAAAGAAGATACCCCGGACTGTAAATACCATTACGTAAGTCAGAAATATTCAGCAACACAACAGAAATATCTATCAGCACCCACACCGACACAACAGAAGGGAGCTACGAATATCGGAAGCACTCAAAAACATAAGGGAGCTACGACTTGTTTTCCACACCCACACAGATCGACAATACTTGGAAGATGACTGGATATTCAGACAGGGATAAAGGAGGTGATGCCGGAGGAAGAAACCGGTTTGGTAGACGGTGGCTCGCACGCCCTCACGTGCCAGCACGTGGAAATGGCGTCGGTAGCTGGGCAACGTGTGTGGGCCACTTGCTTGGAGTCCGACGATCGGATTTGAATGGAGAGCTGATCGGCACCAATGGAGTATTGTAAAAGAGGTGAGAAAATTTCTCCAACAAATGTCACCCACGCAAACCGTGCATTGCCTCATGATAGGGCAGAAAATTACAGAGAAAAAAGAACTAAAGAAGAGACTCAGAAACTCGACTAGGATCTGATACCATGAGAAAAATGAGAAGAATAAGTTTTCTGTATTAAACTTTGAATAATACTACAGGTGTTTATACAGGAATACATAGGTTTAAACTAGGAAAATAATCCCAATAATCATTCTAAATCCCTATAACTATGATATTTACAAATCCCTTTAACTGTGATATTTACATTAACTATATAATCCCTATAATTACGTACTGCTGCTTTGCGTAACACTATATTGAAGGGTATGGAGTATTGCTCCAAAAGGGGATATAAAAATACTATTCATCCAATCATTATATATTACCGAGCATCTTTTTTCATTCCTTACCCATTCCTTTCTTCCCATACTAACTAACCAAGCACCCCTTCGAGTACTTTTTCTTGCATCAAACAGGACTAATTTGGTTTCATAGTGGTGGAGCTTAAATTGTTAAATGCCTTGAGATGAATTCATGGTATCTGCTCCTCTGTTTTACGTAATTGTGCTCGCTGTCATCATTGGTTGCCTGTTATTTGTCCTGTAGATTCCACACGATGGATTTCAAACAGTTCCTATGCTTCAGATTCTCGATCTTAGTGGGAATCCAGCTTCATTATCTCAACATCCGGCTTTTTCCAGCCTATCACACTTGCTGGAGCTTTATCTTAGGTCTGTCGTAATGGAATATATAATGGTAAAAAACATGCTTTCTGTATGCCATTTGCATGTTCCAGTTTAATGATTGTTTCTTTTTGTCTGTTAACTTGCAGACGCAATCAACTGCATGAAGTTCCAACTGATATATTTGATTTACAACAATTGCAGATCCTTGACTTGAGTCAAAATTCCCTGCAGTCAATACCAGGGGTAAACTATTTGTTTGACATTCGTAAACAAGATTAAAAGCACTAACTGCTAAATTAGTGCAGAGATAAATATTTTATTTTGCTCATTAATATACAAAATGGCTTTATTGTTATTCATCTCTTTATATGCATATGGTGCCCTAAAGCTTATTGAATTTCTACAAATCAGTGCTAAATCTTGTTAATTTAGTGATTTGGGTATTAAAGTTTGCATGTCACATTAGATGACTAATAACTTCCAATCTATGCCACATCACACTATGGTTTCAACATTTACTGTTATGTTTGGTTTAAATGAGACTTAATGCTCAGTTGTTAAAGTGTATTGTTTTTAACATTTATTATAAAAACTTGAAAGGCCTTAAGACTCGCCTTATCTCTGTAGATTAGGTGTTAATCTGCCTCACTCACATTCTTAATGGGTAAAGTTTCAATTGATGCATATTGGGAAAAAAAAAAGAAAATTCAATTTATGGTACTTCATTGCAGCCAAGGCCTTGAATATGCAATTTATTTCTTTTACCAGGGATTGAAGAATCTTACTTCTCTAACAGAGCTTGACCTGTCTGACAATAATATTTCAGCACTTCCCGTAGAACTGGTGACAGTCTGATCTTTGTTTTCTCTTTGCTTAATTCATTGGTTTTGTTGCCTGTGGAATATTCTGCTGCCTTGCACCACGCATCTCTCCAAACCCACCCACAAGAAAAAAGGCAGAGCACAAAAGAAAAAAGATCAAAACTAAAGAGCGGAAATCTGGTTAAGAAAATAACACAATGGTTTATCAACTTGCAAAAATAAGGCTCTATTGAAACCTTGTATGAAAAGTTTATTTTCTGTGATTTTCTTATTGCAGCTTATATCCTTAGCACTTCGTCCGTTTTCGTTGTCACTTGGAGCACCTTTCTCATTATTAACCATGTCTTCTGATCTGTTATCCAATTTTTTGAGAAATAAGTTCTTTCCACTTGATTCAATAGTATTATAAGACGTACTTTTCAGGGTATGCTTGAACCCAGTCTACAGGCTTTAAAGCTTGACGGAAACCCTTTAAGAAGGTATCCATGCTGGAACCCCTTTCATTTTTACTTTATATTTGGACTTCATAAGTGAGTTTTGCAATTCATGGGAATTGTCTCTTGATTGAGTTTGTTTTGTAAAGTAAATCTATCAGCATGCTCTTGGTTGAGACATTATTTTATTGGGTTAAATTCTGAATAGGCACTCTAAAAGACAAGGACAATAAGTCCCCTCTGCCTGCAATGTCTCTTGGGAATTTAATTTGCTTAACAGTAATTGCTTTTATTTTTTCCACAGCATCCGGAGGACAATTTTAGATAAAGGAACTAAAGCAATTTTAAAGTATTTAAAGGATAAAATTCCAGAGAACTAGGCTGTTTTTCTTTCTACAGTCACAAGTATGTAGCTGGTTCTGAATGTTTTATGCTTTGGAAGATTGATTTATTGGATGGTTTGGTGGTTTGAGTTGTCATTTTGTAACATAAATGTGTTTCGAGTGCTGGTTTCCACAACTTGTTCATTGTACTGTGGTTTATGTTACCGGATTGGTTTTCGACATCTGTAAATTCTTTTAATTGACAAATAGATGAACGTGATATGTTTCTTGTTTCTTGTTTTGTTTTTCACAATCCTCTCGGGAGTCTGCTATAGATGATCACTACGACCTTATATTAAGTCGTGCATTTATATGGTGTAGACATATATATGAATTTCTGTTTTCTTTATGAAACAAGCTCGTTGCCAATGAGGTTCCTCTCGTTCCAGGATTGTGTTTGCATTATAAAATTGTAATCCTACTTTCATTTCTAATTCGCAATTATAACGTCAAATTTTCGTCATATCTTGAGGATCATAATTCTATAAATAAATAATTGTGTGGAATTGAGCGAGCAATTGAAATTTTGATTTCTTGAGATAACTAATGAAACCAAAATTAAATTTGATAGTTCGAATTGCAATTCCAGTTTCTAATTACATAGGTTACGAAGACAGCTACTTAAGAGGCTCAAGTTTTTGTGTGTTTTTTTAAATTTAATAGAAATTCTTTTGATTTCATCAATTTTCTATTAAACCAACCAATTATAATAATAATTATAGAAATGGCTCAGCGTAATGTCTAAATGAAGTTTTATTAATCAAATTGAGGGATATAGAAGATTATGGGAATTACTATGTATATTTACATATTATATCAAGGTCTAAAGTAACTCAAAAGCTCGGCCAAGACGGATCATTTTGTTTTATTCTTCCAGGGCATAAAAGGTATATCTATTCATATAGGCGTGGGAAATGCGAAGAAAATGAAATTATGATTGTGGTTTCTTAGATCTGTTATTTTTAGATGTATGGTTGATTTCTTAGTAGTTTGTATAGGAGATAACATCTTTTTTTTTTTTTTTTTTGAAAAAGAAGAATTGAATTAAGCCTTGAAAGGCATAGCAGATGTACAAGTAAAAATAGACTTAAAATAACAGGAAACTAGACATTTCAAAAGAAAAGGATATATTGCTTATCCTGTAATCTTTCCTTGTGCATGTTGATTTGGAGTCTAATGTACTGTATGAGTTGATTGTAGAAATGTTCATTAGAAAGGCTCTTGTCACGAAATATTCAGTTATTTCTCTTATCCCAAGTTATTGCGGTGAATTTAAAAAAAAAACTTCAGATTTTATAAAATGAAGTTTCATCATTCACGTGTTAAAGCATTTAAATTTTCTAAAAGTTCATCGCTTGATTTGAATACATAGTAACAACCTCATATAGTCTTTTTTTCAATGGTGAGCCAATAAATCTTGTTTTTATAGATACTTGTTTATACTTTGCATGAAAGCATTCGCAAGACTTATGGAGCACTATATCAGATTGGATGCAAACCTTAAATTCCATAATAATTGTAAAACTCTAAGGGTCACAAGTCTAATTTCTGTTAATGATTTGCTCCTTTTTTTTAGGGTTGATGATAAATCCTTATGCACGCTCATGATCTTACTACACATTTTAAAGAAAATTTCAAGCCTTTTAATCAATATGTAGAAAAGTCAGCTAAAGCAAAGCATTTAGCTCCTTCTAATATAACGAGTCTCCAACTTAAAAAGCTTCCTTTTACCCCCCTTTCAAAAGGACTAATTAAGGCTATAGAAAAGATTCACTCAGGTTCCTATGGTATAGAGCTTTAAGGTAAAGGTGAAATGGGAGGAAGTCCGTTAGCCTAAAGATGAAGGAGGATTAATGAACCTACCACTCAAGCTCTTTAGCAAAACAATGCTAGCAAAGACGCTTTGGAGAATTTTAACTTCTGATGCGACTCTTTGATTCATACGGATCCATGCTTCTTACTTGAGAATAAGTTTATCAAAAATGAAAATTAAATCTATTTGCAAGATTCCCCAGTTAATGCAATTAATTGCAAGATTATTAACAGTGGTAAAGTCTCCTCATGGCATGATAATTAGAGTAGCTTAGGTCCTTTCCACATATCAGATACTACCCCAGTCTTCCTACAACCATTCCTTGATAATTCCAGAATTAAGGTTATCATCAATGTTGGTGAATTATTGATTCCTTCACTAGTCCCTCCTATAACCTAAATCCCCATTTCCAAGACTCCTATCAATGGCTGAAACATCTTTTAGGGCAGTTCACCAATTGCTATTATAAGGAGACTTTTAGATCTCAAGGACAGAGGTGATAAATTCTGCCTATTAGGGGTGATAAATTCATTTTCCATATATCTTTTGGCTTGATCATGTTTGCACCATGGAAGGAAAGGAACTGTAGGTTTTTTAGAGGAGCAGAGAATTCCAAGGAGTTGGTATTTTTCAAGCTGACCCCACAGATTAGGAAGTAGTTGATTATAGTCCCAAACCGAAGATGGCCTAACAATCATCTAATTCACGTCTGGAATATTTTAGTCCTGTCACCAAGGAATTATAGGCCTCTATATGCCAAGCGTGCACTACTGAAGTAACTATAACAATTATTTTGCAATACGTTAAATGATCTTTGTCAAGCTTGAACTATCTTCTAATATTTTGGGTTGGATTAATTCTTTTACCCCTGTATGGTATTTGTTTATCGGTCGGAACATGTGCATTAATATGTGTACCATCTATTGCTCCTACACAATCCTAAAAATTAAAAAATATATTAAAATAAAATTTAATCATAAAGACATAATTGAAATAGTAATTAAATATATGAATATACCTAAAAATATAGAAAGAATTTTGAATTATGTTGAATCTCAGGAGGTGTATTAGTAAAAAATGGTGGAGTAATGACTCTTTTTGCAAGATGATTAACTGCATATAAGACTTTTCGAGAGTATTTCGAAATTGTCCAGGTTGAATGTTGAAAACGTTCTGCGTTGACTCTAGTTGTCTCTCCATGCCCTATAATCATCAAGAAAATTGCTACTTGTTCCTCTACAGTCAAATGATTTGTTGCCTTTAAGCCTCCTAAACTCTTCAACTCA
>JANIJH010000005.1:42453927-42467118 GCA_024520975.1 Erythroxylum areolatum | reverse complement strand
GACTATAATTGTATACTATCCCCATCGAAGGTAGAGGGTAGCAAAATTAAGACCAAAGGGATGGAGAAAGAGTAAGCGGAAGTAACACAAGGAACAAATATAGTGGACTTGAGATACGTAGGTTATTTTTACACTAGGAACAACAAGTAACAAGGTGAATACGTAATAAGAAAGAAGCTAGACAAGCTTATGGTTGATCAATAATGGCTTGCCCAATTTCATATTTCTTGTGCTCATTTTGGGGAACCATTATGTTTTGATCACTTATTGATGAAAGTCTAAGGTATGACAAATAGTAAAGCTAACAGGGTTCCATTCAAGTTTTTTTAACTATTTGACAAGCAAATAAGGCTTTGAATAGGTGGTAAGGAGAAATTGGCAAATAGAGGTAGAAGGGGACAAATCCTACCTCCTTGTGAGGAAATTACAGAGAGTTAAGCAAGGTATTAAAAGCTTCACCAAACAAAATAAGATGGATTTAATAGTAAACCTAAGTCAAGCTAAACAAAAATTAAGGCATAACAAGAATGCTATAAGTCCCTTCATGATTAGATGTAGAAAAAAATATAAGAAGTCTCATAGTTAAAGGAATACAGTTCTACTTTAAATTTGCATAACTTTATCCTTAGACAAAAGGCTAAAGTGAATTGGTTGAGAGAGAGAGATGTAAATACAAAATTCTTTCGTATTCAATTTTGGCCTGCAAGAGTAAAAACAAAATTACTGTATTATTTGATGAGAGGGGTCAAAGGAATATAGATCAAGAGAAGCTAGAGGGCATTGTCATGAGTTATTTTAAGGAACTGATGGAGGAGAATACGAATAGAGACTTTACTTGGGAAATTAAGGAGAAAATTAGTCAACAAGCAAAGGAACTTAGGAAATGAAAAAAGTCTTACTCAACCTAATTCCATCAAAAGTTCCTAGTCCTAATAGATGTAATGCTCATTTCTTTCAACATCCTAGAGTATAACTAGAGAATTGATTATGGGAGCAGCGCAAGAATTATTTTCCTCCTCCAAAATGCTAAGGAAGATGAATAAAAAACATATATTTGCCTAATTCTTAAGATGAAAGACTTTTGTCCCATTTCCTGCTGTAATATTGTTTATAAGCTAATCTCTAAAATACTAGATAATAGACTCAAAAGTTCACTAAAGCCTTTAATAAACCTATCTCAAAGGCCCTTCATTCAAGGTAGATCCGGTGGTGAAGGATTACACTATAAAAAGATCTATCAAGTGTTGTGCACTCAATATTGATTTTTCAAAGCTTTTAACACTATTAAATGGGATTTCATCACCACTTTGCCTTCAAGCCTTTGATTTTCCTAATCATATTTTTCATTGAAAAAAGGAATACATCACTTCAGTCACATTTAGCATTTTAATCAGTGGGAATCTAATAAATTACTTTAAAAATTATAAAGGAATTAGGCAGGGGACCCTCTTTGCCTACCTATTTACTTTAGTTATTGAAGTTCTATCTAGGTTGCTACATGCTCTTACTTATGAAAAACCCAAATTCATATACAATTAAAAATTTAAGGATATAAAGATAAACCGCTTTGCATCTATTGATGACCATACGTTTTTTATGGAGTTTATGCATACTCTCTAACTCTCATCATGAGAATCTTAAAATTGTTCACTAGGTTGTCATGTTTGAAAGCCAATTTCTCCAAACGTTGTATTTACATCTCCTCTGACATCTAGAATAATGAAGACATAAGTAGACCAACTGGGCTAAGAGTGCCCATCACAATAAATAACCAAACTATGCTAATTGTTTTTCTCTACTTGAAAGCTATAGATCTGAGATTAATACCTGACAAAATAGATGTTTATTTATAACTGGCAAACTATAATTGATCTCATCAGTCTTGATGAATGTTCACACACATTAAAGTACTCATTTGGTATTGCCAAAAAAATCATAAAGGGGCTTGAAAGATGCATTAAACAATTTCTCTAGTCTAGGAAGATAGGTAACTTGAAAGGAGAAAATTTCAAGTAGGAAAAGCTAAGTCTCGCTAAAGAGAAGGGTGGACTAGGCCTGGTACCCCTGATGACTATACAAAAGTTCCTTTTATCCAAGAGAATTTGGAGATTTTTCAAGAGCAGGGAAACTATATGGTCCAACTGGATAAATGAGTCCACCTGAAGGAATCAAGTTTATAGTAGTTGAAGCATAACAGGAAAAATTCACGAGTTGTAGACAACGACTCAGTATGAGGGATCAAATTTGGAAATGGTTAGCTAACATGGTTCTAATTTGATAATTAGAATGATTTAAGCTCTTTGTATAGTAGAAATGAGATGTTGCACTTGACTACAATAATCTCATTAAGAGCTAAAATAAGTAGCATTATCCAAAGTAGAGCCAGGAGTTGTAATTTTAGGGGAGCTACCAGTTTCTTGAGCTGCTTACTTCATAGTATATACCTTCAGCTAAAAAAGACAAGCCTATATGGTTGAGTAATAATTCTCAAGAATTTGCTACAAGATCTTTAGATCCTACAATCCTAAAGTTCCTTACTATGAGCTTATCTGGAACAATACTCTCTCCCCTAATGCTTCAATTATCAACTAGTTGACTATCAAAAACAAATTGAGGACAAAGAATAGATGGTTTGGAAGCTTTGGAACTTTGATCCTATATGCTTAGTGTGTAAGAATAATCTAGAAACTCTTTTTTTGATGTAAAGTATCCCAATAAATTTGGAATCAAGTTCAGCACACAATATAGGTCTATTGTCCATTAATAGAATGGGCAGACATAAAGTGAGATAGAAGTATAGAACTATATTCAAAACTATAATCATTTGTAGTATATACATAATTTAGAGGGAGATAAACAATCGATTATACAGAGGAATAGAGTTGGAAATCCTAGGGGACAAAATTGTTAATTGGATTAGAGAGTTACTAATGGCATAAGATATTTAATCCAAAGTCAAAAAAAGAATGAAGATATTATGGAATTTGTAGCATTAAGTGTTTTAGACGTAGATTGGTGCTGAAATATTAAAATCTGTATTTTTCTTTGGATGGATTGATTTCCTTATCATTAAAATGTTTTCAAGCTTTGCTTGAGTTAATAAAATTATTTATTCATCTTCCAAAAAAATGACATACTGCTTTACACTCTTCCATGAAATTACTCCTCAAACTAAAAGAAGTAGATAGCTAATGTGGGTTTTCTTATTTCAACACTTCCAATATAGTCTTAGTTTGAGTATCCAATTAGATTAAGACAATCAAATTTCCTAAAGGTGAGTATATAATATTTTGTTCCTTGTAAATATCTTAATACTTTCTTTGCAACTTTTCAATGTTCCAATCTAATATTACGTTGAAATTTGTCTAACATTCAAATAGCAAAACTAATTTTTATTTTATTGTAGATCTAAGCATACATTAAAGTCCTAATAATAAATGCATAAGGAATCTTTTCCATTCATATGCATTCCAATTCATTTTTAGGGCATTATTTAAAACTAAATTTCACTCCCTTTTAAATTGGAACATCACTTGCAAAGCACTTGTCTATTTTATGTCTCTCCTAAATTTTGTTTATATATGTTTTTCTTAAGAACCATAACATATCTTGTAATTTGCTGCAAAATATTTCAATTCTTATAACATAAGATGCCTTATCCATATCTTTAATTTTAAAATTTTTAGAGAGTCATGTAATAAAACAAGATCATTAGTCACAAGCACGATATCATCAACATATAATACTAAAACCATAAATATTCTCTTATAGAACCTTAGATATATAAGCTAATCAAAGATGTTTTATTTAGATCCAAAAGAAGTAATGGTATTATTAAACTTAAGATACTATTGTTGGTAAGCAAGATTAAGTCCATATATTGACTTCTTAAGTTTACACACCATAAGTATTTCCTTCAACTAGGAGCCATCAAGTTGATTCATACAGATGTCTTCCCTTAAATTCTAATTAAAAAAAGGTGGTTTTTGCACGTATTTGATAGAGTTCTAAATCATAAAGAGATACCATCACCATAATAATTATAAACAAATCCTTTTTCAAAATAGAAGAAAAGGTCTCATTATAATCAATACCATACTTTTGAGTGTAACCCTTGGTGATAAGTCTAGCTTTATATCATTCAATATTGTCATTAGGGTCATGTTTGGTCTTAAAGACACATTTATTGTCTTACAACCTTCTAGAAATTTAATAAGATCCCAGATTTTATTGTCATTTATAGATTTCAACTCTTCTTCAATAGTGTCTAACCACTGATTAGAATTTTCATTTTCAATGGCTTATGAAAATGTAAATGGATGTTTATCGTTTCCTAGGTCACCTTATACCTTTCGTAACCGAATAATCATCATAAATAACTAGTCTCCCTTGTCTTTGAGATCTTCTTAATGCTACTTTATGTGGCTCATTTATAACAAGTTCATTAATAGTGATGTCACTATTTGGAGTTTGTTTATGTATTTTTTTTCCTTGTAAGTTATCAAAATTTTCAATAAGTCTAAGGATAAATACTTGAGGAAAAATTATAGACAAGGGAAATTTTATTCTAACTTCTTGAAATTTTACTTTGCGTGATTCTAAACTCCCACTAATTGCACCATTTTTTATGAATCTAGCATTTCCAATTTCAATAATAATTGTACTATTAATGAGGAAAATAAAATATGTACCCTTTATACTTTTATGGATAAAAAATGAACAATTCATTTGCTGTTCTTAAATCTAATTTCCTTTTATGTGGATTATAGATTATTACTTTTTTTGGGTAACCCCAAACATATTGGTGTTTGAAACTAAGTTTCCTTCTTTTCCATAGTTTAAAAGATGTCTTAAGAATTGCTTTACTAGGAACCCTATTTAATAAATATATGGCAGTTTCCAAAGCATACACCTACAATGATAAATGCAAAGAATAATGATGTATCATACTCCTAACATGAAAAAGTCATCAATAAAAATGAAGAAAAAATTTCCTCCACTAAATAATAGAACATCAAAAGGCCCACATCTATTAGTGTGTATAGTTTCCAGGAGTTAATTGGTTTTTATGGCTTCTTTCTTAATTTTTTTGGAATATTATCCTTTAATACAATCCACACAAATGCCAAGGTTGATAAAATTTCAAACTAGAAAGATTTCATTCTTTACTAATATGACCATTCTTTCTTTAGATGTGTGATCCAAACATTTATGCCACAAGTAAGCTTTAATTTATAAAACCTTATATATTACTAAGATAAAGATGTATGGCCAATAAAGTTTTGGCAAAAAGATTATCAAGATTTAATTTATAAACTTCATCACAAGAACATTAGAACCAATAAGGCAATTTTGTTTGAACAAACTGAAACATCTATTACTAATTTTTAAAAAGTATCCAACAATATCAAGTTTTCTTTAAACTAGGTTTCAAGAAATAATAAGAACATAAATAGTTTGTGAAATATCTAAATCATGTTTAGTGTCTAAAATAAAATGGTATCCAATTTCTCTCGGAGATAAACTTTTCATTTGAATATATAGTTTTGGTCATAAGGAATCCCTTTGTTATATTAGTAACATGAGTGTACATTCAAAATCAATCCACCAAGTATTATAAGGAACTTTAACCAAATTTGATTATAAACATACTAAAGCCCTAGGCTTTCCTTTCTTTTTTAAACCATGCCTTATATTTTAGATAATTGTTATGATAGTGTCCAGTTTTCTTATAAACATGGCATCTATTGATCTTGGTTCCTTCTTATAAATTGAAGTTAATGATCCATTGACCTTATGCGGTACAATCTTCTTTTTCCTTTTTCCTTTTTCCTTTTTGAAATTCTTTCAAGTTACTTCAAGACTTACAAAATTAATTTAATGAACTACTTGTTTCTTAAACCTTGCTCCCCCTTAAGTAAGCATACTTTGTAATTCATTCATAATCCATCTATCTTTTATTGTATTGTAAATCCTTTGAATAGATTATATTTAAGAGAAAAAGAGTTAATAACAAATTGTATAAGGGAACTTTTCATTCACTCCCGTTCTTATGTATCTTAATCTTACAAGTTTATTTATCATTTTAGTGATATATTCATGTATATAATAAAAACCCTTGAAATTTATGGTGGTTAGAGTACCCATTAAAGTCCCAAAAAGTGACCTATGAGAAATATCTCCAAAAAACTTAAGATATTCCTTAACACATTCATCAATTATGGTGAGTCAGGATCAAATCCACAAGAAAAGTTCGGTCAAATTTTATAACGAAATTGATTAATGCAAGGAAAATATATGGGGGTTTTGGATTTTAAGCAATTTAGAAATTAAAGTAAAAATAAACTATCGAAAACAAATTAAAACAAGTAATAAAAAATGAGAAAAGTATCGAATATAAGTAAGCTCTAGTTCTAGGGACAATCTCGACCTAAACATGATCAAACATATTCCATCATTCTAACGTTTTTATAACTTTTTTCGAACTATTGATCTGAGACTAATAGAATGCTTTACTAATCTCAGTTTTTCCTTAGGTTGTATATAATCAAGATACGATCATTAATTAAACCTAACTACCAAATAACCTAGGATACGATCTCTATATTCAATTTGTCAGTTGCATTATGAATTAGAAAATGATCAATAGAGGTAGTAACCTCATGCGTTCGGGTTATCTAGCCTAAGTTATGTTGTTCCTAATGATTAACGATCATTAAATGCTACTCACAAACATCAAAAGTAACGATTGCGGATTACATTAAAGTTTTAGCAATAGGTTTGAAATAAAACAATCAAAATAACATATTAAGATCATTAATCCCCAAACCAATCAAATCAATATCAACAACACAACGATCTAAAAAAAATTACAACCTTAAAATGATAAAAATGGCTTAACTGTGACTTAACGTCGATATTCCCATTAAACAGTCATCGAAAAACTAGCCTGCCATCTCTGTTTTCATGCTCCAAGCATAAGTCATCTTTTCCTTATGCTTCGGTGGTGAAAAGAACGAATAATAATCGTTAGACTCCACCTCCATTATCTTTCACGCTACTGGTATCCTATTCATCAATTTGACAAATAAATATGGTGGCCAAGGCTTTATTCACTCCCTATCTTGCACTCTCTTCTGCATCCTCCCCCTTTCACTGTAGCTTGGATGTGACGAATAAAGCTTATGGACCACCTTCCTGTTCACACTTAGTTTAAAACCTCCCCCCTCACTGTTCTTAAATGCTGTGTTTAACACCGAACGCATGCATTTAACACAACGTACGCATATGTTTCACACAGCTTACGCATGAATTTAACGCCCAACGTATGCATTTCATGTAGTGTACACATGCGTTTAACACATGCCCTTCTACTGTCTCATAACCTTGCATCTTAGTGCGAAACGTCTGCATTTTTGCTACTTATACCTCTCATTTGCGATGATGTTTTGGCTCTTTTCCTTACTTGGCTTGTGAGTCATTTTATTCATGCTTCTGCTCCTCTTCCACGTTGTTTTGCTTGCATGAAATGCAGGTTGTTTTCCTCTTAAACACATGCTTCATCTTTAATCTTCTTTATATCTTTAACATATGTCTCATTTTTCTTGGCATGAATTGCTTGCTCCAATATTTATCATTCTTGCTCCATGATGACAAAAGATTGTGATTCTTCAGAAGATGAACCAAATTTAGTGCTTTCGACCACTTTAATTTCTTTACTTCCAAATTGTGCCTAAATCACATGTAAGTTAAAGTGAGTATCTTAAGCATTTCTAAGACATTAATCACGAAGTGTAGCATATTACATGAATCAAAATTTAAACACATATCAAGTTCCTCCACATTTAGCCCTTAACCGTCCTCAGGCAAATCGTCAAAATCAAAATCACAAACCAAAACTTTCACTCATTTTCCACATTTCTTAAGAATAGATAACCATAAGTAAATGTGAATGACTTTCAAAACCTAAAAAAAAAACTCAACATTCAAAGCTTCTACTCATGATCAATCAATATTCACTATCTTAAAACTTGAGTAATTTAGAGGTAGACTTGGACAGAAGGTGTTTAAACAAGATATTTCTATAGGTGCACTCAAATACCATTCATGATCACAACAGTCCATAACTTTGCATATCATTTCATTTTTCTACCACTAAAAGTCACATGCATAATCATAAATTAGAGGACTTTTCAAGGTTGTAATGTGGGTAAAGGAAAGGTGAGATGTGTTTGGACCAATTAGCTTGAAAGCCATCAAAACTAGTGAAACAAAAGTAACATTCAATCAAAAACTGGGTACAGTCAACTATGACAAATGTAACATTTATATTTCATAGCCCCATTCAACTCTCACATGCCAACCACATGAAGCATATACCAATCTGAAGGAATCACTCATATAATTTATGCTAGCAATACATTGAAATCACAAAAGTGAACCTTCCAAGTCAACATCTATCTCATATTCAACATACTCAAATAACACATTCATTACAACTCTAAAAAGATGCATTAACCATAAACAATTTTTCAACACATATGCAATTCCTTCTTGATACATTTATTTAAACAAAAATTCTTTTTTTAAATTCTTTTTCTTTTTCTTTTTCGTTTTCTTTCTTTTTCCTTTTTTTTCTTTTCTTATGCTTTTCTCTGTTCTCTTTTCTTTTTTCTTTCGTTCTTTTCCTTTCTTTTTTTTTCTAACATTAAAAGAAACTACATTAACTTGGGAATTGCAATAATAAGACACAATAAAGCATCCCAACATTAACCAACTGACATATATATACACCCCCACACGTACATTTTTGTACATCTACAAACTCATCATTCACAAATGTTCCACCAACTTTATAACTTAGGTAAACATTTTGTTAAGTATAAAGCATGTAATATGGTTGATACAAAAACAAAGGTATAAAGCTCAAAGGGGTTTATTAAGGGAAAAATCATGTCAATAGGATAGTTTTTTGGCTAATGTAGTTTATGAAAAACAAAGAATGCCTAATCATATCCATGTTAATGCATGTGATAAAAATTTGGTCTCAAATAGAAATTCAACACAAAATCAGGATGTACATGTCATAAAGGTCACACATTATCAAAAGACAATGAGACTGATATGGATGTTTTAATCTAATAAGGCTCAAAATCTCACCAGCTTTGTCTACCACTAATCACTATTCTTTTAAAGATAATGCACATTAACAAACCATAAGAGCAAAAGTACATGCCAAATTTTGCTACGGCATTTACTATTCAATTCACACTCTAATTATTACTAAATAATCTTAAAAGCAATAACAAATAAGAAATTTTTTGATTTTGTTCGTTTAATTTTAAAAACTGCCTAAGAAGTCACATAAGCTACAATTAAGCTAAAAAACATGCATTAAAACTAATGGACCCCACCCCCATACTTAAAACTTGCATTATCCTCAATGTAAAATCAAATGTGTCGAGATATAGAGCCTGATAATATATTTTGAACTTTACGTCCGACCCACGATCGTGAAAATACGTTATGTCTTTTGTATTCTCCTGGACATATAAATATGTTCTATTATCCTAGGTACTTATGTCGAAAACAATTCACAGTGAAATAAAACTCTAGCTACCTATGGATGTAGTCAAATCTTGGTGAATCACGTAAATCTGTGTGTGTTTGTGATTTTTTTATTTGTTCTTTGATTATTGTGATTGATTGTTCATAACAACTGGTATTAGAGCTTGGTTCGTATCACAACAATCTAAAAAGATGGAAAGTGTGAAGATTCAAATTGAGAAATTTGATGGAAATGATTTTGGCTTCTGGAAGGTGCAGATGGAAGATTATCTGTATTAGAGAAACCTCCACGAACCTTTGTCAGGGATGAAACCAGAAACCATAAGACAGGAGGTTTGGGATCTAAAAGATCAACAGGTGCTAGGGTTGATTCGTTTGTCGTTGGCGAGAAACGTTGCCTTCAACATCATTAAGGAGATAATAACTACAAGAGTACTGAAGGCTCTGGCAAATATGTATGAAAAATTGTCAGCTATTAACAAGGTATATTTGATGCATCATTTGTTCAATCTAGAGACGTCTGACAGTGGATCTGTCACATATCATATTAATGACTTTAATGTGATTATCAGTTAATTAAGCTTTGTTGATATTAATTTTGATGATGAGATTAAAGCCCTAATTTTGATGTCCTCTCTACCCGAGTCATGGGATACTGATGTTTCCACAATTAGTAGTCCGTGTGGGTTTGAGAAGCTAAAGTTTGTTAAAGTTCGAGATGTTTTCTTGAGCGAGAGCATTTGCAAAAGGGAAAATAGGGATTCGTCTGGTAACGCACTCAGTGTCGAGGAAAAGGGCAGGAGAAAGTCAAAGGGAGGTCATGGTAAACATGGTTGATCAAAATCAAAAGGGCGGGAAAATCTAAAGGCAGAAACGAGGTCTCTTGTTGGGACTGTGGTAAAAGAGGACACTTCAAGAAGGACTTCCCTAAACCTAAGAAGAAGAAAGGCCAGAAAAACAATAAGCCCCATGAAGATGATGATTTTGTATGTTCTACGGAAGACATTGGTGATGCCTTAATTCTTAGTGTGGACAGTCTGATTGACTCTTGGATACTTGATTTTGGTGCATCATTCCACTCTTCTCCGAGCAGAGAGTTATTTCATAATTTTAAGTCTGGAAATTTTGGGAAGGTGTTTCTTGCTGATAATAAAGCCTTGGAGATTGTTGGAAAGGAGGATGTGTATATCCAGACCTTAGGTGGGAGTAAATGGAAGCTGCAGGATGTTATATATACTCTTAACTTGAAGAAGAATCTGATTTCTATTGGTTAGTTAGACAGCACGGGTTACAGGGTAGTGTTCAGGGAGAGTTCCTAGAAAATTGTGAAGGGAGCTATGGTGATAGCACGAGCACAAAATCTGGAACTTTATACAATACCGCAGGGTTTTCGAACATAGTTGCTGTAGTCGATAATACATTGAGCTCGAGTCTATGACAAAACAGACTAGGACACATGAGTCAGAAGGGGATGAAGATGCTAGCTTCAAAGGGGTATCTGCAAGGTTTGAAATCTGTCGATGTGGGTTTTTTGTAAGAGTTATATTATGGGAAAGCAGAAACGATTCAATTTCACAAAGGCTAGTGGAGAACCAAAGGCAGAACGGTTAGAACTAGTGCACACAAACGTGTGGGGGCCATCTCTAATCTCCTCCCTTGGTGGTTCGAGGTACTACGTTACCTTCATTGATGACTTCAGAAGTAAGGTATGGGTTTACTTTCTAAAACATAAGTCAGATGTGTTTGTTACCTTTAAGAGGTGGAAGGCTGAAGTTGAAAATTAGACAAGGTTGAAGATCAAATGCTTAAGGTCTGATAATGGTGGAGAGTAAGATTCTATATAATTTAAGAAGTTCTGTGTTGACGAGGGAATCAAGTACACCAGGATAGTTCTTGGCAAGGCAAGATAGAATGGGATTGTTGAAAGGATGAACAAAACATTGAATGAGCGAGCAAGAAGCATGAGACTACATGCTAGGCTGCCAAAAACGCTTTAGGCAGATGCAGTGAGCACAACAACATACTTAATAAATAGAGGACCTTCAATTCAATTGAGTTTCAAGATGTCAGAAGAGGTTTGATCAGGTAAGGAGGTCAAGTTTATTCACCTACAAACTTTTAGATGTTCTGTTTATGTTCATATTTTTCTAAAAAAGAGAGATAGGCTTAATGTGAAGGCTTTGATGTGCTATTTCATTGGGCATGATTTAGATCAGTTTGGATACAAATTTTGGGATAACAAGAATAGGAAGACCTTGAGACACTGTGATGAGACATTTGATGATAATGTCCTGTATAAGGATAAATTTGGGGTGCGATCTGAAGATGCAAAAGAAGTGGGAGCCTAGGTTGAGTTGCAAGAAAATTTAGAAAATATTGTTGTAGAACCAAAACAGCAACCAGTCACACCTATTGAGGAGATCTACTAGAGTTACTAGGTCACCAGACAAGTATTCACCATCCTTGCATTATTTGTTGTTGATTGATGGAGGGGAATTAGAATCCTTTGATGATGCTTTACAAGTGAAGGATTCAATCAAGTAGGAGCAAGCCATGGACAATGAGATATGGTCACTTGAGAAGAATGATACTTGGGAGTTAACTGAGTTGCCTCCAGGGAAGAAAGCTTTGTTAAACAAGTGGGTCTACAGGATTAAGAATGAAATTGATGGTACAGTTAAGTCCAAGGCTCGATTGGTGGTTGAGGGATATTCACAAAGGAAAGGTATTGACTACACTGAAATATTCTCTCCTGTTGTGAAGCTAACTACAATCAACATTTTGCTGAGTATTGTTGCAGTGGAGAAATTGCAACTTAAGAAGATGGATGTAAAAACAACATTTTTATATAGAGATCTGGAGAAAGAAATCTAGATGCAGCAGCCTGAGGGATATGAGGTTCCTAGTAAGGAACACATGTTGTGTAAGCTCAAGAGGAGTTTGTATGGATTGAAGCAGGCTCCAAGACAGTGGTACAAGAAGTTTGAATCTTTCATGTTCAAAAATGGTTTTCACAAGAGTGAAAAGGATCAATGTTGTTACATGAAGAAGTTTACTGATTCCTTTGTTATTTTACTCTTGTATATGGATGATATGTTGATCGTAGGTTCAAGTATAGAGGAGATAAATAATCTCAAAGGGAGACTATCATTATAGTTTGAGATGAAAGATTTGGGTGCAGCAAAGCAGATTCTAGGGATGAGGATTTTCTGAGATCGATCTGCTGGAATTCTAAATTTGTCCCAGGAGTAATACATTAAGAAGGTGTTGTCTAGGATTGGAGTTGATGATGATAAGCCCAAGAGCATGCCTTTGGCTAACTATCTCAAATTGTCAAAGGAGCAATCACTTAAGATAGCTGAGGAACGTGAGCATATGGCAAAAGTGCCTTACGCTTCTGCAATTTGGAGTTTGATATATACTATGGTCTGAACTAGGCCTGATATAGCACATATAGTGGGATCTATGATTAGATACATATCAAATCCAGGGAAAGAGCATTGGGAAGCTGTGAAGTGGCTATGAGATACTTAAAAGGAACAGTTAGTGTTGGACCCCGTTTCCAGAGCCCAACTGATGTCGGATCCCGTTGCCGGAATCCACTACTTAATCCTAAAATATGAA
>JANIJH010000005.1:42440958-42453827 GCA_024520975.1 Erythroxylum areolatum | reverse complement strand
AAGCCCATCTTATCTTCTTTTCTATCCTACCTCATTTAAGCCCAACTAACACATTAAATGTTATTAACTACTACCTAACTCATTAATGCCATTACATGCTAATTAATGTCATATGCTATTTAATGCTATCATATTTAATTTCTATCATCTCAATTAATGCTAACTCAATTTCTTAATTAGGCTAATCATGCTTAATTAATTAAAAAAAAAATTTGGGGCTAACAGTTAGCACCTTACTTTGTTATGTGAATGGCAAAGTAGTACTAGAGGGTTTTGTTGATGCTGATCTTAGTGGAGATATGGATTCAAGCAAGAGTACGTCTGGGTATGTCTACACTATAGATGGGACAGCAGTGAGTTGGATGTCTAAACTTCAGAAGTGTGTCTCTATGCCATTTACAGAGGCTGAATATGTTGCAATAGCTAAAACTGATAAGGAGATGATATGGTTGACTGATTACTTGGAAGAGTTGGGCAAGAAGCAGCATGATAAGGTTCTCTTCACTGATAGTCAGAGTGTCATACAACTAGTGAAGAACCCAGTGTATCATTTTACAACTAAGCATATCCAGCCTAGGTACCACTTCACTCATAGTTTGGTGGAAGAAGGTGAGATGTGATTGAAAAAGATTAATGATGCTAAGAATCCAACAGACATGTTGACTAAAGGTGTTGATGCTGGGAAACTAGGGTTGTATAAGGCCTTAGATGGTTTTCTACCATAGCGTGGGAGATGTTGCGACTAGGTGAGTCTATTGGGTACATTAGCATGGAGAATGAAGATGGCTGGATTGACTGGATCAGTCTCCAAGTTGTAGAATTGTTGAGATATAGAGCCTGATAATATATTTTGGACCTTACACCAAGCCCAAGATCACGAACCCTAGTGTACCTATGTCGAAAATAATTCACAGTGAAATAAAACTCTAGCTGCCCTAGATGTAGCCAAATCTTGGTGAACCACATAAATCTATGTGTGTTTGTGATTTTCGTACTTGTTCTTTGCTTCTTGTGATTGATCATTCGTAATAAAATGCAAGAAATGGAGTAGTTAACAAAAATAGAAAATGCGAAAATGTAAAAGACAGAAATTAACTTCCCTTGGGTTGCCTCCTAAGCAACACCTTCATTTAACATCATTAGCTTGACTCCAGTTACATGCTTTAAGTGACACCAATCACATCCTCCAGTATTAACACCTTAAAAATCTCCCTTTGATAGCTCTCATAATACCACTTCAAGTGATGACCATTTACTCAAAAAGTCTTGTTAGTTTTGAGGCTCCATATCTCCACTACACCAAAAGGAAAGACATGAGTGATAACAAATAGACCAACCCAATGGGAACGTAACTTACTAGGAAAGAGTTTGAGTTTGGAATGATATAGTAAATCTTTCTAGCCCACCGAGAAGCTTTTCCTCAAAATTGTCTTATCATGAAAAGCTTTCTTCCTCTCCTTATATATCACTGCATTTTGATATGACTCATTCCTTATCTCTTCCAACTCTTGAAGATGAAACTTCCTATGCACTCCCACATCATCCAAGTGTATGTCACATCTTTTGATAGCCTAATATGCCTTATGTTGTAATTCCATTGGAAATGACATGGCTTCCCAAACACTAGCCTATATGGTGACATTCTAGTTGGTGTTTTGTAAGCTATCCTGTACACCCACAATGCTTCTTCTAGTCTTACACTCCAATCCTTCCTATTGGGTTGCATGGTTTTCTCCAAGATTAACTTAATTTCTTGATTTGAGACTTCAGCTTGCCCGTTAGTTTGGGGATGGTAAACAGTAGAAATTTTGTGTATGATGTGATATTTTTTTGAACACTGCTTCCATCATCCTATTTCAGAAGTGGGTTCCTCTGTCGCGAACGATGACTTTTGGTATTTCAAACTTAGAAAGAATAATAGCCTTAACAAAATCTGCAACAATCTTGAAATCGTTAGTCCTAGTGGCTTTGGCTTTCACCTATTTAGAAACTTAATTAACTGCAAGCAATATATAAGTAAAGCAAAAAGACAGAGAGAAAGGTCCCATAAAATTAAAGCCCCAAATGTCAAAAATTTCACAGAAAAACAAAGGAGTGGTAATTGATCCTTATGGGAAAGGTTTCATGACCATTGGCATCTATCACAGGACTTGCAGAAGGTATATGCATCTTCAAATAATGTTGGCTAGTAGAAGTCGTTCTCTAAAACTTTATGAGTTGTCCATTTTACTCCAAAATTTCCTCTGCAACTGTACAAAAGGTAGAAGGATATAATCGATGATGATTCATTTTTCAGTACACACCTCCTGATAACTTGATCTGCACAGTGCCTCCAAAGATGTAGGTCATCTTATACATAGTACTTCACTTCACTCCGTAGCTTATCCCTCTGAGCCTTTGACAAACCAATAGGTAATTCGTTAGTTACTAAAAAATTGACAATGTCTACATACCATGGTGGTGTCGCATCAACAAAAAATAGCTTCTCATCTGGAAAACTTTCTTGTAGAGGGATATCATTTTCTTCCATTATCAAACAGTTGAGATGGTCCACCACCACGTTTTCTGCCCCCTTCTTATCTCTAATCTCTAAGTCGTATTCCTGAAAGAGGAGAATCCATCTGATCAGCCTCGTTTTTGCTTCTTTCTTTGTGAGCAAGTATCATAAAGCTGTATGGTTAGAATAAACAATCACTTTAGCACCAAGCAAATACAATCAAAATTTTTCCAAAGCAAAAACCACGGATAATAATTATTTTTCAGTAGTGGAATAATTCAATTGAGCTGAGTTTAAAGTCTTTAAAGCATATTAAATGGCATGCAAAGCTTTTCCCATTCTTTGTCCTAGAACTGACCCTAGAACTGCCCCTATTGCATAATCATTCGCATCATACATGATATTGAAGGGGAGGTTCAAATCTAGCGATTGAATCACCAATGGAGATGTCAAAATCTTCTTAAGTTCATAGAATGCTTCCTTGCACCTCTTGTCAAACTCAAAGGAGACATTTTGTTGAAGAAGCTTGCATAATGGTGTGGCTATCTTTGAAAAGTCCTTAATGAACCTTCAATAAAAGCCTGCATACCCAAGAAAAAAACGCACTTCCTTCATAATAGAGGGGTAAGATAAAGAAGAAATAAGATCAACTTTGGACTTGTCTATTTCAATACCCTTAGCAGATATCACATGACCTAAAAGTATACCTTGATCCACCATAAAATGACATTTTTTCTAGTTCAACATAAATTTAGTTTCTATATATCGTTCCAAGATAATGGCAAGATTTTCAAGACATCCATCAAAAGAAGATCTATACACACTAAAATTGTCTATGAATACCTTAATAATCTTCTCAACATATTCGAAAAAAATGCTTACCATACATCTTTGGAACATGACAAGTGCTTTACATAATCTGAATGACATCCTTTGGTAGGTAAAGTACCAAATGGGCATGTAAATGTGGTATTCTCCTGATGTTACAGTTCGATCAGGATTTGAAGATAACCTAAAAAGCCATCTAAAAAGTAATAATAGCCATAACCAACCAATCACTCAGGCATCTTATCAATAAAAGGAAGGGGAAAGTGGTCTTTAAGAGTAGCAGAATTTAACTTTCTATAATCAACATATACTCGCCAACCAGTTTGCACTCGGGTGGGAATCAACTCACCTTCCTGGTTTGTCACAACGGTCATTTCAGACTTCTTTGAAACCACCTAGATAGGACTTACCCACTTCTATCAAAAATTGGGTACATAACCCCAACATCGAGAAGCTTCACCACCTCCTCCTTCACAACTTCCATCATTGGAGGATTTAGTCTATGCTGAGCTTACCTTGTAGATTTTGCATCCTTCTCCAATAAAATGTGGTGCATGCATATAGAAGGGCTTATCCCTTAGATATCTGCGATAGTCCACCTGATGGCCTTCTTATGCTCTCTCAACATTCAAACTAGCCTCTCCTCTTGATTTGAAGTCAACTCCATTGAGATGATAACTAGGAGAGTATATATATCTCCCAAATAAGCATACTTCATATGTGAAGGGAGTGGTTTCAATTCCAATTCTGGTTCCTGCACATCAGAAGTTAACAACTTCTGGTGAACTTTGGGTAGTTGTATAGAAGCCAAATCATACCTTTTTGCAAAGCTTTCTAATGAGTCGACAGCGGCTGTCATTTTCACTAGCTCTTCTCCTATCTCAACATTAGTATTGGCTTCTACTTCCATATCCTCAGTTAAAACCATTTCCAAATGATCCCTAGAACTTAATTTAAACATTTTTTTTGCAAAGGATCAATCACATCAATAGAAAAAACACAATGATCAATAGGAGGATGTTTCATGGCATTGAAAATATTGAAATGAATCACTTCACCCATCAAATTCCATTATAAGGGTGCCCTTACGAATATCGATCTTAGTTTGAGCCATATTAAAAAACAATCTCCCCAACAAGATAGGTATCGAATTACATGAGGTGTCATCATTCATATTCACAACATAAAAATTTGTAGGAAACACTAACTTATTCACTTATACCAAAACATCCTCAACCATACCATCAGGATAAGCAATAGTGCAGTCAGCCAGTTGTATAATTACACTCATTTTTTCAAATGGCCTAAATTCAAAGAAGCACAAATCAAATGGGGCATCACATTAATAGAAGCACCTAAATCCAACATAGCTCTATTGATCACAGTATTACCAATTTTAAAGGAATGGTGAACATACCCGGATCCTAGTATTTTGGACGCTTTTTCTTTTTGAATACTGCCGACACATTCTCACACATCATCACTTTCTCGTCATCCCTCAGTTTCCTCTTGTGTGTACATAGTTCTTTGAGAAATTTGACATACTTTGGCACTTGCTTGATTGCTTTGATCAAAGGTATATTGACTTCTACCTTTCGAAAAGTCTCCAATATCTGTTTGTCCTTATCCTCCTTCTTTGATCTTGTCAATTTGCACAGAAAAGGTGGAGGGTTAGTTTTACCTCCGTACTTTACCTTCATACTCGATGACAGATTTTCTTCCTTTTCCAGTTCCTTCTCAATCTCTTCCTCAGTAGTAATCTTTGATAGGGTTCTTTTGGGACCCACAATCTCCTTTTCGCCCCTCAAGGTTATGATATTGACATTCTTTGGGTTCACCTCAGATTTTCATGGCCATTTCCTCCACCTTGCGATTCTAGGCGATTAAGCCTTATTGCCATTTAACCCATTTAGTGTTCCATGCTGTGTTGACTTGCTTTTGTCTCCTGTCAGAATTGTTACAACTATTTCTGTATATTTTGTTGTAATTGTTGCATATCATGTTGCAATTGCAAATTGTTAGTAGCAAGACTCTTAACAAGTTCTTCTAAAGATGCACCTGAACAGGAAGAAGAAGCTCCCTATGCTCCCTGTTGCCTTGGTTGAAATCCTAGTACTCCTTGTGGTCGATTTTGGAAGAAATTTTGCTGTTGGTTCCCTCCATAACTTAACTTAGGGTGATCCCTCCAACTTGGGTTATACGTCTCCGAGTATGGGCTATATTTGTAATAGGCGAAACTACCTGTCCATAGATATTGTCCATTTTGGGTTGCTTCTCAGGCTAAACCCCTCACGGTTTTACTCTTCCCCCTCCTGGGAAAACACATTCATGGGAAGCGATATCTGTACCCTTATAAGGCGTACTTTGTTCTTCTCTCCAACTAATATGGGATCTCACAATCCCCCTTAGGGCCCAGCATCCTCACTAGCACAATGGGTTAGGAACCAGCTCTGATACTATTTGTAACAGCCCAGACCACTTACCCACAGATATTGTCCGTTTTGGGTTGCCCCTCGGGTCATGCCTCTCATAGTTTTGCTCTTCCTCATCCTAGGAAAACATGTCTATAGGGAAGAGGTATTTGTACCCTTATAAGGCGTACTTTGTTCTCCTCTTCAACTAATGTGGGATCTCACAATCCATCCCCCTTAGGGCCCAGCATTTTTACCGGC
Organism: Erythroxylum areolatum; assembly: GCA_024520975.1. Classification (NCBI taxonomy): domain Eukaryota; kingdom Viridiplantae; phylum Streptophyta; class Magnoliopsida; order Malpighiales; family Erythroxylaceae; genus Erythroxylum; species Erythroxylum areolatum. Next base: position 42,447,830 of record JANIJH010000005.1, on the reverse strand, counting down.
ACAACAATTTGGGAACCGGCTCTAATACTATTTATAATAGACCATATCACCTACCCACTGATATTGTCAGCTTTGAGTTGCCCCTCAGGCCAAACCCTTCATAGTTTTACTTTTGCTCCTCTCAAAAAATGCATCTATGGGGAAAAGGTATCTATAACCTTATAAGGAGAACGAATAGGGACTAATGTCTTCGCTGGCACAATGGGTCAGGAACTGACTCTGATACCATTTGCAACAGCTCAGATCACCTGTCCATAAATATTCTCCACTTTGAGTTGCCCCTCACGATTTTGTTCTTTCTCCTCTCGAGAAAATGCATATATAGGGAAGAGTTATTTGTACCCTTATAAGATGTACTTCATTCTCCTCTCTAATCGATGTGGGATCTCACATTATTAGTTCGGGAAGTTCCCTCCTATAGCATTCATGTAGTCCATACTCCCCTTTTTCAACGTTGGACACTCATCAGTTGGATGTGTTTAAACATATCCCGCACACTTTCATTTGTGCCTGTCCAATTGCAATCTGTCTCATAAAAGGTGTTAGTTCATTTAAACAATGTTTAATGGATGAAGTGCTTACTTCATTTACTCGTCGAACATTATTGCGAGTGACGAATTGTTGGGTGTTAGCGACCATCTGGTCAAGTAATATCCCAGCTTTAATAGGGGTCTTCTAGCAAAGTGCCTCACCGCTCACCGCATCAACCAAACTCCTCTCCATCAACAGCAATCCTTCATAAAAATATTGGATGAGAAGTTGTTCAGGTATGTTGTGGTATACAAAATTGGAACATAACTTCTTGAATCGCTCCTAGCACTCGTAAAGAGATTCTCCATTGTGTTGCTTAATACCACATATCTCCTTCTGAATACTTGTTATCTTTGAGGCCGGGAAATATTTTTCCAAGAATAATCTCTTTAGCTCCAACCAAGTATTCACGCTTCTAGCCGATAAGTCAAATAGTCAATCCTTTGCTAAATCTTTGAGTGAGAACGAGAAGGCCCTCATTATGATTTGCTCGTCGGTCACCCCGTGAGGCTTAATGCTTAAACACACACATTGAGTTCCTTACGATGCTTATGTGCATCCTCTCCTACAAGGTCATGAAAGTTAGGCAATAAATGAATTAATCCAGATTTTAACTCAAAGGTAACATGTTCAGCGAAATTCGAAAATGTTATGCATAATGATCTTTGAGTTAAATCAGGTGCAACAAACTCCTTTAGAGTTCTCAGATTTGCCATTGTGTCTTTGGATTCTGATTCCTATTCGTCTACCAAAGTTAACCTTGCTTCGTTACGCAATCTCCGCAATGTTCTCTCATTCTCCATATTAAGTTGTTCAATTTCTCTATGTGGAGATCTGGTCACTACCATGCACCAACACTAATAGACAATTAAAAATTAATAAGTAACAAAAAGAATTATTATAAACAGATATATTCACAAAACAACAACTAAAATCAAATTCAAAAATTAAACCACCATACTCCCCAACAGTAGTGCCAAAATTTGATAGTTCATGTTGAGTTCACTGTAAAATTTACGTGACTCTGCACACTAAATTTTGTAGCTATGGTAAGTCGATATCGAATCCATAGGGGATGTTCGGTCAAATTTCATAACGAAATTAATTGATGCAAGGAAAATATAAGGGAGGTTTTTGGATTTTAAGTAATTTAAAAATTAAAGTAAAAATAAATTTTCAAAAACAAATTAAAACAAACAATCGAAAATGAGAAAAGTGTCAAATACAAGTAAGGTTCAGTCCTAAGGCCAATCTCAACCTAAACGCGATCAAACATATTCCATCATTCTAACATTTTTGCAACTCTTTTCAGATTATTGATCTGAGACTAATAGAACACTCTACTAATCTCGGTTTTTCCTTAGATATGGAATAACCTAGGATATGATCTCTAGATTTAATTTGGCAGCTACATTATGAATTAGAAAATGATCAATATAGGCAGTAACCTCGCACGTTCGAGTTATCAAACCTACGTTATGTTGTGCCTAATGATTAACGATCATTAGAAGTTGCTCACAAACATCAAAAGTAATGATTACAGATTACATTCAATGTTTTAGCAATAGGTTATAAATAAAACAATCGAAATAACATATTAAGATCATTCATCCAAAAACCAATCAAATCAATATCAACAACACAACAATAAAAAAAAATTACAATTTGAAAATGATAAAAATAGCTTAACCGTCAATTGGTGTCGATATTTTCGTTGAATCGACATCGAAAAACTAGCCTTCCATCTCTATTTTCATGCTCCAAGCATAATTCATCTTCTTCATATGCTTCGGTGGTGAAAAGAATGAATAATAATTGTTAGACTCCACCTTTATTATCTTTCACGCTATTGGTCTCCTATTCATCAATTTGACAAATAAAGATGGTGGCCAAGGCTTTATTCACTCCCTATCTCGCACTCTCTTCTGTCACCTCCCCCTTTCACTATAGCTTCGATGTGACGAATAAAGCTTATAGACCACCCTCCTATTCACGCTTGGTTTAAAACCTCCCCCCTCATTGTTCTTGAATGCTGCATTTAATGCCTAATGCATGTGTTTAAAGCTGCATATGCGTTTCACACAGTGTATGCATGTGTTTAACGCATTTCCTTCTACTATCTCATAATGTTGCATCTTGGTATGAAACGTCTGCATTTCTACTTCTTATACCTCTCATTTACGTTGTCGTTTTGGCTTTTTTCCTCACTTGGCTTGTGAGTCATTTTACTCATGCTTCTGCTTCTCTTCAATGCTGTTTTGCTTGTATGAAAAGCAGGCTGTTTTCGTCTTAAACGCATGCTTCATCTTTAATCTTCTTTATATTTTTAACATATGTCTCATTTTTCTTAGCATTAATGACTTGCTCCAATATTTATCATTCTTGCTCCATGATGAAAAAAGATCGTGATTCTTCAGAAGAAGACCCAAATGTAGTGCTTCCGACCCACTTTAGTTTCTTTACTTCCAAATTGTGCCTAAAATCACATATGAGTTAAAGTGAGTATCTTAAGCATTTCTAAGACATTAATCACTAAGTGTAGCATATCAAATGAATTAAAATTTAAGCACATATTAGTATGTTCTCAAATATCCTTTGGATGTTTGGGCATATCCTTTATGGAAGCGATTCGTTCCAATTTTGCATTCAGGTTTATGCCTTGAGGAAGTTTGATTACTTTAAATTCATCAATTATACATTCATTAACCTTGTTTAGCAATATTCATTCACATAATTTCCTAATTCTCATTCATTCATACCTAATGCACCTTATCTATATCCTTTGGATCATATTTTCATTCGTAAGAATGCCTTTATTCCTTTAACAACTCATAATTTCCATATTTAAATACATTGATATCAAGACAATCCATTTATTAAGTAATGACATCAATTAACAACCTAAACGAATAAAACCCTTAACCAATTAATCAAGCAACAATCTAGGTTCATTTCAATTCTTAATCAAGTCCAAATTCACCAATGTAGAGTAACGTATCCCTATTTGGTTCAACAAATTCACAAAACCAAAATTATCATCTCAAAGCTTTGGCCACGATCGTGGGAAGAGTGCCTCGAAGTGCACTATCCAATTTCCCTTAATTTCTAGATTCAAACACCTTCAAACCAAATTCAAAACACCTTCATAACAATCCATTAATTATACTTCAAGTATACCTTAATTATACTTTAATTACCCATCAATTTCATCTCCAACTCTAACTCAAAATCATTCATTTGGTAGCTTATAAACTATTGTCTTTCATGCATGCAAAAATAGAATGGAAACTATCATTCATGCATCATTTTCTAGCACTCATTTCACTCCAATATCACAATCAATCCATCTCCAATTTAATCATCATTAAGTTCTATCAACATATATAACAAGAGATCAGTCTTTCACCTACTTGATCAGCTTAATTGCCTCCTCAATTATCAAGTCTACTTTGCCTTACAAACACGCAAGATCATCTAGGTACAAGGTAGGAGTAGAATGGGTTTTCAGCAAAGATAAAAGATAGCAGCAAGTACAATAATGATCTTGTTCTATAACTATCTTTATGAAGGGTAAAAGCATAGATTTTGGTGTGGTAATTGAACACAAACATAGGCAAAACACAAAGATGTGAGGTTATGGGTGTTTCGGTGGTGAGAGGAAAGGAGAAGAAAGCATGCAGCAGAAAATTCAGGAAAGATGAGTGACTACATTTGCTTAAGCCTTTTGGTGTAAGGTGTCCTTATTTTAAAAGGACACATGTCATCCAAGGTGATAAGCTACACATCCTCTTATTTGGATGCCAAATGTCACCAATCACTACTTCTGTTAGTCCCTTAATTTTCTATGCCAAATGTCGCTCATTTTATAGGCTTAGTCATCCTAATTTTTTATGTGTCAACTTGTCTTACTGCTTGACTTTTTTACAAGACTAAATGTACATTTTAATTCATCAATTTTCCAATTGTAACAATTAAATCCAAATTACTAATTATAATCCATTAAACCAAAATTCAAGATATAAACAATACACATTCATATCATAATCATTTTAAACCTTTCCTACCCCAGAATATGTCAATTTAGTACATATAATGTTTTCTAAATCAACATTCATATGTGTATATGCTCATGTTATGCATGTGAATGAAATGCACCTTATTAATTCTAAAATGATATGACTCAAAAGTCTAACATTCTAACCCTCAGTAAGTTTTGGAAACTGGCTATTACAATTCTCCCCCCTAAAGAATTTCATCCTTGAAATTCTTACATAATTGACCAAATAAATAGGGTACTGTTTCCTTATGTATTACTCATTCTCCTATGTAGCTTCTTCTCTTGAATGATTCCTCCAAAGGACTTTAACCAAAGGAATTACACGATTTCTTAACTGTTTCATCTAGTATCCAACTATTTTGATCGGTTCTTCAACATAACTCAAATTCGTTGCAATCTCAACCTCCTGTGCTGATAATACATGTGTTGGATCTGATCGATATCTCCTAGGCATACTAACATGAAACACATTATGAATATGAGCTATCTCTAGGGGTAATGCTAATTTATAGGCTAATGTCGCACTCACTCAGTAATCTCATAAGGACTAATGTATCTAGGGCTTAACTTTCCCTTTTTACCAAACCTTAGCACTCTTCGCCAAGGTGACACTTTTAAAAATACCTTATCTCCCACTTGATACTCCATATCCCTCCGGTGCTGATTTGTATAACTCTTTTACCTGTCTTGAGCTGCCTTAATCCTACTACAAATCAATGTTACCCTATCAACGATATCTTGAATTAACTCTGGACCTTCAACAAACCTTAGGCTCTCTTTATCCTAATACAAAGGTAATCAACACTTTTTGCCATATAATGCCTCATATGGAGCCATACCAATACTACCATAATAAAGATTATTGTATGCAAATTCAATGAGAGCTATATTATTCATCTCATGCTCCTTGAAACTCTAAAACACAAGCTCTAAGCATATCCTCAACAATTTGATTAGTCCTCTCACTCTGTTCGTCTGTCTGAGGATGAAATGTTGTACTAAAGTTCAACTTTGTACCTAATGCTAATTGTAAACTGCCCCAAAATCTAAATGTAAATATGGGATCCCGGTCTGATTCAATAGACATTGGGACTCTATGTAACCTCACTATCTCATTTATATATCTTCGAGTTAACTAATCCAGTATGTTACTTTCTCTCATAGTTAACAAATAAGTTGAATTTGTTAACCTGTCAACAATAACCAATATAACATTATGTTGTCTCGGAGTCCTCAGCAAGCCCATAATAAATTCCATTGTAATCGTTTCCCACTTCCACACTGGAATAGGTAATGACTGTAACTTGCCAACTGGAGCTTGATGCTTCACCTTAATATATTGGCATGTCAAACACCTCGCAACATACTCAGCCACCTTCCTCTTCATTGTTGGCCACCAAAAACGTTGTTTTAGAGTATTATACATCTTGGTAGTACCAAGATGCATAGCATAGGCTGTTATGTGTGCTTCCTCCAAAATTTGTTTTCTCATACCATCAACATCTGGTACGTATAATCTTTGCTTCAACCACAATGCACTATTTCTCATCTTAAACTCAAAATTTGGATTCTTTTTCAACTTCTCAATAATATTTACCAATTCTGGGTCTTTGCTTTGAGCTTTCCTGATCCTTTGATGCAATACTGGTCTAAATTTCAACGTACCTAACAATTCTTCATTTTGCCCCAAAATTAGCTCAACATTCAGGGCTACCAGTTGAACTAGGTTTAGTAACCTCGATGTTTGAATTTGTGCCATACTATTATTAGATTTCTTGCTTAATACATTGGCTACAACATTAGCTTTACCTGATGGTATTCAATCGTGCAACCATAATCCTTAAGCAACTCAATCTACCTCCTTTGTCTCATATTCAGTTCTTTTTGACTAAACAAATATCTCAAACTTCTATGATCTGTAAATATCTGAAATGTCTCACCATATAAATAATGTCTCCGAATTTTCAAAGCAAACACCACTGCAGTAAGTTCTAAATAATGAACTGGGTAATTAAACTCATGAGATCTTAACTGTCTTGAAGCTTATGCAATCACTTTACCATACTACATCAAAACACACCTTAATCCATGTTGTGAAGCATCATTATATACAATTGATCCTTCAGATCCATATGGTATAGCTAACACAGGTGCCATAATTAATCGATGTTTTAACTCCTCAAAACTCCTCTAACACTCATCAATCCTGTTGAGTCAAAATGACTTTACATATATATGATTTTGATGAATAACAAAGTGAAAAATAAAAGACGCAGAAGTTAGA
>JANIJH010000005.1:42397402-42418598 GCA_024520975.1 Erythroxylum areolatum | reverse complement strand
AGATTCAAGAGCATATCAAGAAGGAAATAGTATTAGAGAAAAGCAAGATTCCATCAAGACTCAATCAAGAAACATCAAGATTTAAGAGCTATAAGAACTTATTATTTTATCTTGTTTTCTTTATTATTCATTATTAGTTTTCTTTACTTTTTCATAAACTAAATTGTGATATAGATTTATGAGGAATGAACCATACAATCTATTACTTGGAATGATTTCTTTAATTTAATAGAGGATTCTAGTTTTCTTAAGAATTGTTCATCTTTGCTTATTGTGTTAGATTGAAGTAATAAATGTAAAAGATTCAACTTCGGATTTCATAGGTAAGATTGATGTAATAAGTGCAACGGATCTTATATATAATATGATTCAAAGCGTGAATAACATGAGTTTTATGGAACCCTATAGATAGGCCACATAAATATCCCAAGGTAAGGTCAAACCTATTATGGGAATTTATGAAGCAAGTTAATGCGTCTTAAGGTATTTTATTTGAGAAAACTTTTGTTTATCAAATTAAGGATAGGTGTTGTATGTCTTGAGAAATAACACTGGAATTATTATCAATCCAAGTAAGTAGATTCAATCATTAAATCATGATTAATTTAAGCATAAGAAAGGTTATACAAGAATTCTTCACCTAAACCTTATTTATTCATTGGTTGTTTAATTCGTATATATTGCCTTAATTAATTATTTCTTATACATTATTTTAGTTTTATAAATATTCCTTCTCTAATTTAGTCACTCCTTTTGTTAGATTAAATAAAATAATAATAATTAGTTCTAGTAGTTACAGTCTCAAGGGATCATCACTTGGACTCACTAAAACTATACTATAGAAAAATCATACGTGCTTGCCTTAGTAATTTCTCTTAGTATTGTTTTGTGTTTCATCTGTATCACATTAGGTGTGCTCCATTATGAGATAAAGAGTTGGAGCACAAGGTATTATACATGGAAAATTAAAAGTTTGGAGAGTTATTTGTATTTCTCTTTTTAACTTTTCAAGTTTCAAGTTAGGTTAGCAACCATAGGAGAGAGAAAAAAAAGTGCACACTTTATCGTCACCTTCAAAGAGGAAAGAGATCTCCATTCCAACATAATAAAATACATTAAGAAATAGAGATCTACACTAAAAGAGTACTCTCCATGATTCTTTATTTTTTTTAATCTATTTTGTTGTTACAACGATGATGTGTCTCTAAGTAATCTTATATCTAGACAGAAGGAATCCTAATTTTTTTTATATGGATTAATTTCAATATTTATATAACTATTGATCTTATTACTAATTAGATAAAAGCAAAAGCTTAAATCAAATAAAAATTTCCATGCAAAAGTTTGAACTTCTTTATACATTGATTTAGATAGTGATATTGAAAATTGAATGGTGTCTTATAAATAAACTCTCATGATTCTTCTAATATTACGATAAATCTTTTAGTAAATTCACATATCTTAGTGCATTCTTAGTTGTTTTATTCAAATAGAAATATTAATTAACCAATCTAAAGATAGGTGATTGTACAAGAAAGGCTAGCAATTCATTAACTTAAGAAATTTCATAGGCCATCATAGATTTTCAAAAATAAATGAATTATGAGTACAAAGTAATCTAGATGTTATATCATATATAACTTCTTATCATTAATTATTTGTTTGTGTTATTTCTAGTGGTATCTTGATTTAATATTGACTTATTGGGAGAGTTGGACATAATATTTACTAAATATTCAACAACATATATTTATCACTATATTACTACAAAATAATAACAAATACTTACTTAAAATGAATAGTCTTGTAGTAAAGGAAACTGCAATCACTCAGTCAAAACAATGTATAAAATCAACCATTAAGTAGAGCTACTTGTAATTGGAGACCGTTCGTGCAGATTCTCTATATTTTCAATAATACCGGATTAATTCTGGACTTCAAAAGATGTCAAAATTATCTCTAAAGCAATGCGTATATCTTCTACCATCATGATGGTAGAGATCGCTTTTGAGTTTACACCGAAGCAGACAAAATTGCACAGACCTTTCGGTTCTTAATCGACGTTTTTCATGGGGGCGCTTGCCTGGAAGTACTGTATTCTTGTAACCATCATGAATCTCCTGGATCTGCATGATGGATTATATGGAATTTATGTTTCTCATTTGCTACTGGTAGTTGTGATATCATCTTAATCCTTCCAAACAGCTGCAGATTGACGCCTCATTTATAAAGCATATTGACCTTGATTGATTTGATCATCTGGTGAATGAACCTTGTTGTTTTCTTCCGTATCTTGTGCATTAACTTTACATAAACCATTTTGAGCCTTCCTTTTAGGTCAATTCCCTAAATTCAAGGGAAGAAAAGTACTAATCGAAAGATAGAGATTGCACAGATTTTGAAAGCGTTGAACGCCGCTGCAATCAGCAAAAGCAGTGGAAATGACACCACTTTCTACACTCGACAACAGGGTGCCCTTTTCAGGAGGACAATGACGAAATCATAATATCAGGAAGTACACTATGGTGGTCTGCTGTGTTCGCACTTCAGACTCCACTTACCATGTTTTGTTCTGATGGAAAATCTTACTGACTTCTATGCCATGTCAAATACAAGGCCCCAACATTTTTTTACTAAATCATAACAAGCTCGACGCAACTTCCCTCTGTTTCTTCTCCTTTACTTAGTAATGAGAATAATACCTGCACTTCATAAGAATTGATTAGCAGAATGTTGCTGGAACACAGTACACCTTGACGAACAAATGAATAAACTTGTCCCATCGGAGCTCAACTCATACTACCATTTACTGAAATTAATTCAAACAGAAAAGATAATGAAAAAGCAGCTAACAAACAACAGCTATCTTCCTGAATGTCACCCCAGCTAGTCAAGCATTGAGCTTTCCACTAGCAATACTGGCAAGAAAGACATGCACCTCAATTGAATGCAGGAACCCTACACTTATGGTAAATAATTACAAATGCTAACAATAGTTCTGGAGTTCCAATCCGCATACCCCAACTTGTAAATTATTGTAAACAAAAATGGGAGTTGGGCACAGCTTCTAACTACATGATTCATTTTAGTCTATCATGGGATAAGTTTACAGTGGCTTGAGCTCTGATCAAGATTGCATGCCACATTACTCCCACAATTGACGGACCCGTAAGTTTGACAAGGATATTCACTTAAAGAATTTGTAAACTTCCTACACCATATATTATTTTGACATTGCTTCGAGAGGCTGGAGTCAAAAACATAGCCTCTCTCCTCCAAGAAGGACTTAGTCTCTGGCCTACTGTTTGAGAAGTTTCTAAGGCAAACAGCATCAGGAGATAAGGATTCTGGTGTATATAGATTATTAGAGTAAAGTGTATCAGAATAATCCAAAGTACTGAATGAGTCTCTGGTGCTCTCGGTCGTGAAAGAAGCCTCATCAGAGCTGGTAAAAAGTGACCAATCACTAGTAGCATCAGAGAACTCCATCTCCACAGTATTCCTGCTAGCTGCTCTGCTGAAATCATGGGAATGGCTTGTCATGCCTGTTCTGTTTTGCGGTTTGAGATTCACCATTTGCTGTGGGCCAACAAGGTGGCTGTGATATTTTGTTTGTCCTTGTCCAGAAAGCTTCTGAGTTCTTGACGAAAAATTTCTTGCAAATAATTGAAGTTGTTGGCAGGAAACTTTCTCACAAAAAGTTCCTGGAGGGCGAGGACTAGACCTAATCCAGAAGCATTAACGTAAGCATAGGTGTCAAGTAGAACACCTAGTCATGAGCAAATAGATCTCCAGGAATGGAAGTGAAATTCTATAAAGAACTTATTTCTGAAAGATTTAAGGCTATGAAGTAATCGTAAGAAGAATTCAGCCTAAAAACTTACCTCTTGTAGAATAATATATATGCTCCTTCTGACATCACGTGGTTTACTGGGACAGGAGAAACCTATTCAACAAACAGGTTTCAAAATTTTATAATGTAGCAGCAAACCTTGTTAAGTTAAGCAAACTCAATGCACTGACATGCCATTAACAATAAGTTGAATGCCATGTCAAAATGCAATAGAAAAAGGGCATGTAGGGATTGGCACATTCTCTTCATGCAAAAGAGAGATGCATAGATTCTGAATGGGATATCAAACTGCCGTGCATATCTGCATCCTCATAAAAGTTTTAAATTTGCTCTATGGCATAAAAAAATTAAGAATAGAGTCAGGGTCAAAGTTTTAAACTATGGAATACAAACCCAATTTATGCTGCAATATTACAGTTGTGGTCGGCTTTGTCATCACATCTTGCGACTAATCCAAAAGAAAAATTTTGAGTAGGATAACTGATTTTACAGTCTCCCTACTTATGCTGACTCCATATTTCAATTATTCTACTTTTTTTTTAATTTATCATTAAAGGCCTTCACCTCCATTATAAAGAAAAAAAGTTTTTATTAATCAACCTCGAATGTCATATTTGTATATTCAGTCTCTTAACATTACTAACTTCTCTAAGTCCTTCCACTATTACAAATATAACAAAAGTTACGTGATTGGTACCATAGAAAAGACTTTTTTGAAGAAGTTAAGATTGATTACTTCATTGATATAGAACTTTAAAATAGTAAGATGATCAAAACTGAAAGATTAAATAGGATTGAAATAAGTTGGTAAAGCAAGATAACTACACAAGCAATATCCCATCGCAAAACATTGTTCTTGAAACCAACAGAAAGCATTTTGTATATATTCAACCATCATGAACCCACAGGATTAATCCATTTAAGAAATATGCCATTTTTCTTTATATTTTCTCATTTGGTGATCGGCCAAAATGTAAAGTAGATACTTGAAACTGCTATATATGTTCCTTGGCTTATCATTTATCTTTCACCTGCTCCACCCCAGTTTAAGTAGTTCTTGATGCCATCAGTGAGAAAGAACTAGGTCTGCTCATCACCAGAGAATGCAATAAAAACATATGCTTGGTTACTGTTACCAAAAAGCCAAAAGAAACCAGATCGGTACGTTTAATTCCTAAGGAAGAACCATTAGGCTCAACATGACTAGTTCTACTACCCTATAAGCCATCTCATCTCTAGTCCAGTTAACTACTAGAGTTCTTCATTAGGATAAAAAGATGGTTGATGAAAATCACTTGATCAGAAAGGAGCAGTAGTATATGGTTTTATTGATTGCATAAGACTATTAGGTAAGAGACCCAATATCTAAAAAGAGAACTATTTTTCAAAGCTCAAATCATTTAAATAGACGGGAAAAGTAACAAAACAATTCAGAATAAAATATGCTTATCTAAGCTAAAGTCATAAGCACAGAGCACTATAATGAAATATGCTTAATATAAACTATCAAAAGCATAATCCACTTAATGTTGGCTTTTACCCCTATTAAGATTATTAAGCAAAAGGAAATGAATTTAATCAGCAGTTACATTCAGAACAAACCATCAGAAAGGACCTGCTGATATAGACACACCTCAGAATCATCTATTCTGAACCAGCTGCCTTGTAAATCTTTCACATATGCTACATAATGCCCAGAAAATGATGCATTCAGTGTATCCAAATGAACCACAACACCGTAGAGCATGTATGGGGGAGGAACGTCTCCCGTTCCAGTCATAAATGGGACCATATCCAAATTTTCAGGAAAGGAAATACATTTATTTATTTTCCCATAGTTTCCTTCCTGGTAAAGAAAGAAGAACAGCAACGTGAAAACTCACAATCACAAAGGAAAATGTCAAACAAAAATGGATACACAACAATAGTGTAGAAATCCCCAAACTATTATAATATATAGGTGGAGCTGAAGGCATCAGGAACTAAAAGTTGCATTCTAGCGTCTATTTAGTTTATCTGCATCACAAAGCCAAGTTTGTTTCCTTTTATTCCACAGTATATAGTAGAATTATATCCAAAGTTATAAGTAGCCAAAAAGCAAGTAAGATAAAGGATGTCATCCTAGGAAAGCACACAAGTTGTACCTGAAACCTCTTCAAAACAATTGTCAAAATATTTGGAGCCTCATGTATGCTCAACTGCTTCCTGGCCTGAACATATGCAGAACACCTTTTTCAAAAGGAAATTTTTAAAATTAGTTGCTTTTACTTCAGTCTCCAACATGAAATTTTAAATGCAGTATACCAACATCTACATGACGAGATAAGTTATCAGACCTTCCACATCTGTACATATTCTCACCATCCAACTCTTCAGCTCTTGTAAACTGAGTTAGTGCATCCTCTAGTGACTCAACCAAACCAAATATTTCAAGTGTAAGGTCCATAATATTTTCATATCGTTCCGACTCATGATGGCATCTCATGCATTTTACCTAGTTGCCAAGGAGAAAGAAGATAGAGAAGGCCATGATTATCGTAGTTAATAGAACAGTGCTTAACGAATTTGAAGCAATGATAAAATGTTCAATTGACACTAGGAAGTACAACCTTTGATCTAAGACGCCCACCAAAAGTGTGTTGTACAAAAGTTGTTTCTTGTAATCTCAGATCCGCCTTATTTTCACCAACCAGACCCTCCAAGCAGACAGATTGCAGTGATGCAACAAAAAGCCTGGACAGAAACAGCTTAGGAAATGACGAAGAAAATTTAAGTAGTTGGGATAGGCCCTACAAAGAAATACATGAACAGTAGAGAGAAAACATGGACCCCTCATCTCTACAAACCTCAAGAATTCATGTGCATCTTCCTGACTGCCATCACCTATTTGGCAATTACTATTTTGCATATGCAGTAGGATCCTACTAGGAGATAGAGGTCCCCCACATTCTCTAAGCATCATAGCATGTTGCTCCAATTCACACACAAGACACCATTCCTTTCTTAAACCTAGAATTCATGTAACAGAAAGGAGTTTAGATATGCATACAACAAAATGTAATAGTTAAGAAATTAAAACAATAGTAATAAACAAAAGTGCCAATAAACGTAAATACAGTTTTGCGAATGTGATCTACGAAGCAAGAAGATGAGCAGAGGCTTTGTGCATGTCAAACATTGAAGGACAGCATTAGCATAGCAACTGCAAGAAAGAAAATTTTGATCAATGAAGATGGTACAAGATAGTATGTGAAAACGAATGATTTCTTTTACATCTGGAAACACAACGCCAAAATCTTAAAATTGAAAATAGGCAAACTTGTTTCACAAACTGAAATTCCATTTTTAAATGATTAATAAAATATCAATCACATTAGTGCATAAAAAGCAGCTTTTATGGAGAGTGAGTACTAGTTTTTTTTCACTAGGAAGTCTTAGTAGATTCCTTCTTGGTTTTCATAAAAAAGTTAATTAGAATAGATTTATCGAGTCTTTTAAAGTTGGAAATTTAATACCTATTAGGGTGAGTTTTAGTTTCAACTAGGATAGTTGAAGTAGAATTATAGTCTATTTTACGGGAAGTTGTTGATTATTAACAAAGTCCAATATTTTCATCTGAAAATGTGAAGGTTTCTCTCTAAAACTGATTCTTAGAGTTAAGAGTGATCCCATATCCTATCGGTATGATAACAATCGTTTTGTTTGCTTCAAACCCGAAGAGTTATTCCTAATTCTTTTTACAGAAAACCTATATTTTTTTTCCATTACTCTATTTAAAAATTCCAGCTCCAAATTCTAAGTTCCAGCAAACACAAAAAGAAAAAAAAAATTCAGGAGCCCAGATTTTTTAATTATATGAACCTTAACAAATAGTTAGCATACTCTTTTGTGTCCTGCATCAAGTTTCTACCCAATTTAACTATAATAATATTTGAATTAAATTTCAATGCCTAGAATTAAAAGAAAATCAAATCACAGAATGATAAATTCGATAGAGGACAACAGTAGCTGCAATACTATTCTACTTGCGGCTCACTTTAAAAAGATTAGGCCAACATATCTACAAAGCAAAGATTCTTGATTTTGTTCAAGTCAAGCCTTAAACTATTTTAGTATTGAATTTTGACATTCAACTATTCATTTTGAGTCAAGTATGGCTTTGGCAGTTTTCTGGGCTTCCATTTTCTTTATATCCAACTTTTAGTCCCGAAACACTTCTTGGACTAGTGAATTTAGGCATTTTCCAATATTTAAGTGTCAACATTAAAATTAAACTTTTAATTGCAAATGTTTTTAAGTGTCACTCCATAATAAACTTTCTAGTAATTAATCCTTTTCCTTTCAAAGATACCTTCCGTAGGGACCTCACCCTAGGAAGTCCATATCGCACAGGCCAGAAGAATAAAAACGTGTTTTTGTTGATGTCTAAGGAGGGTTTATTTCAGCCCTCTCAAAGCTGAGGGGCTAAATCCACATTACACTACTTAGGGAATAGATTCAACAAATCAATCCACTTGCAAAGCTCTTTTAGTATTTATCCAAAAGTTTACAAACAATAAACTCATTGGTGTGGTTGTTGAGTTATTGTCATACTTCCTATTCCTCTGATTTGATTTCAAATAAAGTAATATATACAGATAAAGGTAATGATTGCAGTACCTGTTCCCACAATTTAGAAGTCCTCTAGGTGATAAGCTAATAACCTCACAATCAAAAATCTTCATAAATTCTTCATAAGGAAACATCTGAGATGAAATGACAAGTCAGCAGAAAGCTCCACTATGAACTTAAAACCTAGTCTTACAAACATTGAACAGCCCAACCAAAAAGGTCAAAGAAAATAATGAAGCTTGCACATACTGGATACCAACCTCTATTTTTTTGTGTACATCAGGTGCACAGGAAGGCTGTTTGACAAGTTTTGTTGACTTCCTTAAGCCCATCATCTTGTTCATACCCAGGCTTGCAACTCCATTGCTCCCTGGTAAAGAAACACCATCTTTCCTATCAACGTCTGCATCAAAGGAGTAACTTTGATAATTTCTAAAGGCAAGTTACAGGTTATTAAAAGTGATGCATCAAACCCACTTGAAGTATCTGCAATTTGCCTCTTCCTCTCTTCTCTCTGAGACGATTGTCTGGATATTGAACTTGAAAAGTTAGAATTCCTAGTTGATTCCACTGCACTTTTAGCCTTTTCATTACCCTTCTTAGCTGTCATTTCACGACAATGTTGCAGTTCTACTTCACCATTAATTGTTTGTTCCACAGTAGGTAAATTTCCTCCATGTGTGACATAATTCATTTCAAACTCGGGTTCATTTGTCTCTTCATTTCCAGAATGCAAGATGCTTGAGAATTCGTACTTGTTTCTTGACTCAAGCTTGCCAAACTGTTGTCTTTTATAGCGAGTCTCAGTCAAAGAACTTACAGTTTCTTGTCCACTTAAAGATATGCCGGAGATGTTATTAACCAAGATTGAATTGTTAAACCTAATTTCAGAACTTTGTTCTCGAGGATTACTTATAGCCATATCTTCTCTTCCTAACATTTCTTTGCTGGAATTACAAGAAGCCCACTTGTCTGTGCTTCTTTTCTGTAGCATAGCTCCAAGTTTGTCAACTGAGGAGCCAGTAGTCACAATAGAGGCATCATGATTATAGCAACCAAAGTAAATTGACTTCAAGCCGTCACTAATTGGCACCCTCTCAGGAATGAAATCCTCAACTGAGCCAATTGAAGGAGATGGCGAATAATTGGTTGTCTCTAATTGTTGGCACTCATGCCTGTGAACTTGTCTCCAATGAATTATCTGGCACTTACCAGAACTGCACTCAGGTTTATCAAATTAAAAGTAGATTAATTAAAATAACTTCTGGTTTATGCAAACTAATGATAAGTGTGTATCACACACATTACTTAATCATTACCTCATATTGAATGAGAACATTTGTGATAGACACATCTCTGAAAGCATCTTAAAGCAAATGCAAAAAACCATTTACAATTATAAAGTGAATACAAGATCCCTTGTACACTACCAATGCAAATTCACACAAAGGCCTTGTCATAGATTTTCGATAAAGCTATACGTCAACATTGTAGGTATCAATTACAGACTTTCACTTTTCGATCATCCAAAGTGCAGCTCAAGAACCATAAGCAGCATGTTCACTTCCAGCACACAGCTATGGACCCATAAAAAATGGTTATTCTTATAAAGCCAATGAAACTTTAAGCAAATAGATGCACCAGAAGAAAACCATAATTTTCTATATTTGGTTTTAAGTTAGCAAAAAAGAAAATCAATATATCAGGAGGTGTAATTCCTTGGGATAGTGCTGTTTCATTAATAAGTTTGAAGCAGTCAATCTCCCTTGTGCCCACTTCCGGGATCATGTAGTGAATTTTCACATGCTTGTTAAAAAATCCTAATGGTACAATTAAAAGATTTTTAGGCAGCTACATGCATCTCAAACAGTTAAAAGGCAATTTATTTGAAATTTAGCTCCAGAAATACACTTTTGTGAACCATATTTACTCCATATTACTTTGGACTTGACATAAAGAAAGCTAGAAAAGAAATTACCAATATCTAACCGTCTTGCATCTGGAGCAGCGAGTTGTAGCTGGACTACAGCATCTGGCACAGGAATGAGTTCCATTCTTTGAAGCAGGCACAAGAGGACTAGCACTGGGATTAGACATTACTTCTGCTCTAAGAGTTTCTTCACAAGCCAATTGAGCAAGTACACTTACCCTGTCTCTTTTCCTTGCAGTATCACTCCATTTTCCAAGTAATATGTAAGCAACCACGGGAAGTACAACCAAGACCAGAAACAGGACAGGTAAATCAGCTTCCCTTGGTTCAAGCATGTCCCAACAAGCATATTCATGTCCAATAACCTCTCTAAATCACTGCCCAGAACACAAGTTTTGAAGCTATCCAATTACAGTCAAGAAGCATCCAAGTTTAGCAGAAAGAAAATCATTCCTGCCTTATCAAGCTTCTACAATCAAAAATTCCCATATAAGAAATTAAAATTTGAATTAGAAGACAAACAAAACTTTAATGGTTGCACATGGAGAGGCATTAACTTCATACATCACAATGCAGAGAATTTCCTACAATTCATAGAGAATGTACTGTATTTCTCTTGATTGTGAACGTACTTCAAAAGAGTTAGGGTATATATATACAAATTTACAAGACTTATTAGGAGTGTAGCCCCTATGATCAAGGGATTATAGTTCCCTGTAACCAATACACAATTCCTAAAATCAATGCTTAACACCTCTCCTCAAGTTGGAGCATAAATATTAACCATGCCCAACTTGTTACAAAAATAATGGACTGAGTACCACTTGGGGCTTTTGTGAAAATATCTCCAAGTTATTCTTCAATTTCTATATATCCTATAGAGATCAAATTATGTTGTACTTTTTCACGAATGAATTAGAAATCAAATTCAATATTTTTGGTCCTTTTGTGAAACATTGGAATAGAAACGATATGTAGAGCAGCTTAATTATTGCATCATAATTTTGCTAGTATTGAGGCTTTAAGACTAATTCCAAACAATAGTTGATATATCCACATCATCTCACACGATGCCTGTGCCATAACTGTGTATTTAGATTCTACATTGAACCTAGATACAATATTTTGCTTATTACTTTTCCATAAGATCAAGTTTCCTACAACAAAGACACAACAGCCAGTCATATATTTTTTATCAATCTTAGAACCTGCCTAATAATCATTTGAAAAACATTCAATGTGAGTGTGTCCATGATTTTCATATGATATCCCTCATCCAGAAGCACCCTTTAGGTAATATAAGATTTTTTCTAAGGCTGCTCAACGATGAACAGTTGGAAAAGACATGAATTGACACAACACTGATAGAATATACAATATTAGGACATGTTTCTGTAGGATAGTTTAAATTTTCAACAAATATTCTATATTTTTAAATGTCTTTAAGCTAGTCTCTGTCATTGGTGAGTTGTAAATTAGGGGGCATTAAGGTACTACATGCTTAGCCCCCAACTATCTCATCTCAGTTAATAGATCAAATACATATTTTCTTTTGGACAAAAAAATGTCTTTCTTGCTTCTCGTTACTTCTACTCTCAGAAAATATTTTAGAACTCCAAGATCTTTTGTGTGAAAATGAATGTGAAGAAAGGATTTTAATGATGAGTTGCCTATAGAGTCACTTCCGATAATAATTATCCACATAAACAACAAGGAAAATAATCTCAGATTAGATTGTTTATAAAAGACTAAGAGATCATATAAACTCTTGTTCAATCCAAACATTTCTATTGCTTGGCTAAATTTTCCAAACCAGGCACATGTACTCTACTTCAAACTATACAAAGATTTGCGAAGACAACAAACTGTTCCATACTCCCCCTAAGAAACAAACCCAAGAGGTTGCTCCATATACACTTCCTCTTGGAGGTCACCATGTAAGAAGGCATTTTTGATATTTTTGACTAGGGGGCCAATCAAAGGTAGCCGCCATAGAAATGAATAGGCGAATAGATGTTAGTTTAGTAACAAAATAGAAAGAATCAGAATAACACACACACCATAAGTTTGAGCATAGCCTTTTGCGAGAAGTCATGCTTTCAAGTCAAGTCACTGATCCATCATAATTGACTTTGACTATAAAACATTAATATCCAATGGACTTTTTTCCAACAGGCAAGTTTACTAAATTCTATGTACCATTAGCATTTAAAGCATTCATTTCCTCTATTATAGTATTACGTCAACCAAGATGAGATAAAGCTTCATGAACAGTTTTTGGGAGAGACAATAAACCAAGGCAACAAAAGAACATGAAGAGGAAAATAAATGGTCATAAGAGACAAAAGAGAAAATAGGAAACATGCATTGGGGTTTACCTTTGCAAAGGACAATTGGGATATCATCCAAAGTTGGATCTAATGTCGAAGAATGAACATGTATCAACTTATATCAGGATGATTTCATCTTCCATAATAGACCAGATGAATATGTGGTGGTTGTGTTGGTGTAAGGGTAACAATATTCACCTGATAGACAACCTTATAAACTAACAGATCAATAACTGAAAGAGTAGGAAAAGAAGAAATACGTTCAAAAAAGGTAACATCAGAGAACACAAGATATTTGTTGAGTTGGATAGTAGCACCAATTTTTTACAAATTTTAAAGATTTAGGATCCAACTTGGTAACTTGAGGATGAACATCAAGAATAAAACAAGTATCGTCAAAAATTTGTGATGTACGAGAGAACAAGGGATTACTAGGAAAAAGAACATTACAAGAAATCAAACCACAAAGAATTTGAAGGCAGATGATAAAAAAAAAGCTATGGAGACCGCATATTCATTTGGAATAAGAGACACATGAAGATTAACAAAGAACACCATTTTGAAGTATGTAGTTTTGGAACAAGGTGGAAAAATGTTCTTTGATATGGTCACTTCTTAGAGAGTGGATAGAAACATTAAACTGTGTTTTGATTTTAGCACAAAAAGTAGCAAAATAGGAGAATAGTTCAGAACAATTCTTCATTAGATAAAGTAAAGTCACATGAGAAAATCGTCAACAAATGTAACAAAGTATTAAAACCCAATTTTGGACACCATAGGACAAGGACCCTAAACATTATAATGTACTAATTCAAAAGGAAAACTAGTTCGTTTATTAACCTGGAAATGGGAAGACATATGATGATGTTTGGCAAATTGACAAGATTCACATTTTAAGCTAGAAACATTACGAAATTGAGGATATAAATTCTTCAATAACGTTAAAGAGGGGTGTCTTAGTCAACAATGAGCTTCAATGGGAGTTGGGTCAAGTCACATGGGTATCCAAAATGTAGAGGCCCCCTTATTAAAGTCCTTTATCAATAATCTTATTCAAAGACAATGATCAAGATAGAATAAGATACAACAATTTAAGGCACTAGTGAGTTTATTCATAGATAGTATATTACAAGAAAATCTCAATAATTCTAAAATAGAGGATAATGACAATAATGGAGTGGGGTTAATAGTACTAGAGTCAATAACAAAAGAAAAGGTAGATCCATTAGCTAAAGAAACATGGGAAGGAGATAAGTATTTCTAGAAAGTAGAAAAAAAATTGGGATTACTTGTCATGTGATCTGAGGCACTAGAATCAATGACCCATTGAGAGGAAGAGGAGAAAACTCATGTAAGCATGATACCTGCATCAACAATAGTACAGATAGGGTGAGATGAATTTTTCAATGCTTCTTGGAATTAAGTGAATTTAGCAAATTCATAGGCAACAGATGAGCTAGGCAATGTAGTGATAGCTGCAATATGAGTTTAATGAGTTTTTTTATATTTATTTTGTAGTTTTCAACAAGTTCATTTGGTATAACCCAATTCATGACAATATCGACAAATGATTCCTCCCATATCTTGATTCCTATTTCATGTTCCTCCTTTGTTAGTATTCCTTTGAGATGATTTTAATGGTCATATCTAGTATTCCAACTCACAAGAGCACTGGTAGTCTGAGTGGTACGAACAACAAATGTGCTAGCGCTTGTATAGAATATTTGAGTAAAAACCTCATCGAAGGAGGAAATTCCAACACTAGAAAAATAATCTAAGACTTAGCAATCTCAAACTGTGAGTTAAGTCTTGCCAAAAAACTCATGATTCCCATTTGCTCCTATTGGGCTTGATGGCTTTAATATTAGGGCTAAATGGTAACAAAACATTTAATTCTTCATAAATCTTTTTAAAATTAATAAAATAAGCTTGAAGGGATTGGTCTTGTTGTTCAACCCGATAAAATCCCTTACACACCTCATAATGCAAGAAATATTTCCTTTTCTAGAAAGTAAAATTCCAAAAATCCATTAATTTTTTTGACATACTCACAATGATTAATTAGGCTAATGATTTCGTTGCCAATAGAGTTTCGAATTTGTAAGAATAATCGGGCATCATCTCACAACCCTTCTTTGCATTTATGATCCAATGGAGGATCATCAATAAGGTGATTGTCTTTAGAAATTGTCCTTAAATAAATTCATACTGTCTTACACCAATCAAAATAATTAAGACCAACTAACTTACGTTTCATGATTTTCGTTATCATACCAATGACATCCATCACAATTAAACTTTTTTGTTCACAAGCCATGGAAATAACAATAGCCAAAAACAATGTGAGTCAAATTCCAAACCAAAAAGAAAAAAACACACTTTTGTGACAGTGAGACCTTTAAATCCCAACAGTCACGCCAGTCCTACACACAAATAATTAATACTTTGTGACAAACCTAAGCGGTAACCACAAAAACATTAGAAAACTAACAACAAGAAGAGACCGGATCTGGCCAGAAATAGTGGCAGTACAAGGAGCTAGACCTTCAAGAACACCAGTAGGTAGGAGTCAACAATAGAGAACTTGATCGGAGGTGAGGGCACTACCGTATGCGCCTAGACATGTCGGCGTGTGGGAGGAAATCCAAAAGATTTGGCCAACGCGTGTGATGTATACACAAAGCTTCTAACAACCAGATCTGGCTGGAAATAGTGGCAGTACAAGGAGCTAGACCTTCAAGAACACCAGTAGGTAGGAGTCAACAATAGAGAACTTGATCAGAGGTGAGGGCACTACTGTATGCGCCTAGACATGTCGGCGTGTGAGAGGAAATCCAAAAGATTTGGCCGATGCATGTGATATATACACAAAGCTTCTAATGACTAGACTTTAGGGATTGGCTCACCGGTTCATGGAGCTCCTATTGATGCCCACGGTGAGCTCAGATGATGACCTAAAAAATACTCAACTTTCTACTCCCATGGGTAAAACTTCAAGCAAATATTGACAAAGAAGAAGAGACAAAAGCTAAGTGCTTTAGGCCTAATACCCTGTAAAATAGAGAATGTACTATATTTCTCTTGATAGGGTTTCATATATATATATATCCAAATTCTTTCAAAAAAATGGAAAATCAAACCCATTTCTCGATTCAATAGAAGCCCAAAGAGGTGAATAGAATAAGGTCTCAAATAAGGAGATATATATGTACTAAAAGAGGATTTGAACCTGCTAGAAAAGAATGGAACTTCAAAAACATGTACTCTGTCGAAGGCTCTTGGTACTTTGACCCTGATGCAAGCATATAGGAGTTCTCAGGTAATCGTTCTATAAGGAATGCTCTTTCGTTGTGCCCTATTACAAGACTAATTAGGAAATTTAGTCCCTAGGATCAAAGGATTATAATCCTTGTAATCAATACATAATTCCTACAATCATTGCTTAATCTGTAACACATCTTATATAAAAATTTTGGGTCGAGCAAAAAGAAATCAAGGCAACATTTTTCTAAAATGCACCAAAAAGATAAACAAAATCAAATATGTTGCACAACTTTAATATGTGCAAATGTTTAGAGTTTAAGTTGTCAGCTTGGAAGTACTTTAACTAACACGAACTTTTCTAGATATAGACCCTTCATATAGAGTTCTCAGTCCGAACAATGACATTATGTAATCATAAGATCACTACAGAAGAAGTTTTTCCAATAATATTGGTAAATTAATCATGAACCTTATAGGGACAACAATCCTCTGACCAGGTTTTTAGTGAATAAAAAGTGTTATTCAATTATGTTTAGAACCAAACTACCTAAAGATCCTACTCAATTCAAGTCATGAAACTCCAGCAAAGGCTTCAAAGTACGCTTTCTGTTGCTTAAATACAGCAGCTACTTCCAAGGATGCCGCAAAAATTATTCAAATTCATGTTATTAACAGTATGTCAATATTTTAGCAACTTTACAAAAAACCTTACTAGTTAAACACCCTACTTAACCCAATATTAATGTAGCTACATTTTGCACCCTCTATTGTATATATTACCATCTTTTCCCAGCACACAAGTTGTATGTCAACAAACAACCACATGACCAGCACAATTTTCAAACTCAATAGTTTGTCTAACATTATAGTAATAAGTATACCACAGAGTATCAACTTGTGAAGGACTGCAAATAACATGATATGAGATGGGCATGAGTTGAAAACCAAGAAATCAATTAGCATCGCAGATAATGGTTGCTGAATAGATTTTTCAAGTTCCTCTTAATAGGTCAAAGAAAAAGGACCATAGCCTCATGGATGAGAAACTAAAACCAGCAACTACTTTTCAACTCCAGTGCTTCAAATATCCACTTTCTCAATTAAAAACAAGAACTTGGTAGGACCACTTTCTCTTTACTACAGGCTTTCCATTTAAACCAACTCATAAAGTGACCTAGAATCGAGCATTTCAAGGGAAAAGCAATTGCAGAGAAACCAAATCAAGTTCTGAAAAAAAAAAAAAAGAAACTTCATGTAAACGGGGAAGAGGTTTGGAGTGAAGAGCAAAACCCATATTAAAAAAGAAAAAGAAAAGAAGCATTAAACCGCCGGTGAGATTCAAGAGCACAAACAGTACAAAAATGGTGAAACCAGAAGAGACCACAAAGTTAAAAGAAATCGACCTACCTCATGCACCAAACCAACTGATATCTTAAACCACAACCAAGTTTACCACCTCTTTTCTCATACCTCTCAGATTTTTGTTGGCTTCACACTTGTTTCTCTGTCTCGCTCTCTTCAGAGTTCAGATAGTTCTGCTGCGTTACCTTAATGTCTTACTAGTTAAAGCTCACACGTTTTTTTGAGAATTTAGTTACAACTTACACTTGAATCAAACAAAGTAACCCCGGAGTTACTTTTACACTTACACGCATATCAGGCTGTACTGCAGGGTTGGCCATAAGATTGGGTCCCATTTTGACTCTTGTTGACTACAATAACTAGAAGGTGGTGCATTGGTTTGGTTGGTTTTTTTTTTTTTTTGAAGTCCAATTGAAAACTTCATTAATGACAATCGTCCGCAGCCAAAACTAACGCAATATAAGCAGAAAAGGATAAATTCCAATAAGCAAGACTTGTCATAGAACTAGCATTTCTTGCAAGAGTGTAAGCTGCACAGTTCACAGATCTTTTACAATAATCAAAATGAACATCATTAATGAAATGACAAAGAAATAAGCAATCATTAACAATAAAATCAACTTCTAACCGATTGCGACTATTTGAAAGAAGACTTTAAATAACCAATTGTGAGTCTAATTCTAGAATAACTGAGTGTAACTTTTGTTTTTTAACTCAACTTAAAGCTTCACGAATTCCCATAGCCTCTGCTATCGACGGATCCAAAATCCCTGAAAATATATTACTTCCCGCTGCTAGGCAATCACCGTGACTGTTCCTAACAACAAAACCAGTGCCAGTCCTCCTTGCCTCTTTGAAAATAACTACATCTGTATTGATTTTAATGAATCCAACTGGTGGTTTATGCCACACAATAGGAGTCACTCTAGCATTACGTACACTTACAAAAAGGCCCCTTCTAGCATTATTCCAATTCCTCAACATCGAGCGAGCTAGAAACAAAATAGCTTGAGCTGAATGTTGGAGCCCCTTCCAAACGAAATCATTCCTATTCTTCCACAATGCCCAACATATAGATATAGCCAAACACTGATCATCATCAAAATAGTTATGTGCAACAAAAGAAAACCAATCAGGTAAGACAATAGAGATGGGATGGAAAAAATCCAGCTATGAAAGAGACCAAATCTCCCAAACACGACAGCACTCGAATAAGATATGTGAGACCGATTCAGACCCAGTACCACAAATAGGACACAAAGATAAAATATCCACTCCTTTATGTACTAGAATAGCACGTACTGGCAAAGAAGTATTTAACGAACGCCAAAAGAAATTTTTTATCTTAGCAGGAATGTTCAAAGACCAAAACTGCTTCCAAATAGGAGAAGGAAGGATCTGATTCAAACTTGGAGGGGCGACCTGAATATGACGATAAGCACTTTTAACTGAGTATACGCCTTTCCTATCCAAAGCCCAAACCCAATTATCAATATTTCAATGTAAGCTCAGTGGAATTTGGAGAATTAAATCTCTATCTCGCTCATTAAGTACGGATGAGATTAAAGGCAAATTCCATTGGTTAAGGTCATTAAGAATCAAATCCGATACTCTGCTATTTCGCCAATCATCATCCAGAACTGAAGTAACATAAGGGTTCTCCACATCTGGCAGCCAAGGATCTGAACAAACACTTATTGTACTCCCATCCCCAACATGCTTCCTACATCCCTGTTTGACAAAATCTATGTTAGAGAAAATACTGCTCCAAGTATAGCTAGGGTTAGTACCTCTTTTTGCGTCCCATATTGAGCTTCGCGGAAAATAACAAGCTTTAAGAACTCTAGCAACTAGTGAAGAAGTATCAGCCACCAAGCGCCAAAATTGTTTCCCAAGCAAAGCAATATTGAAGTCGTGAAAAGTCCGAAAACCTATACCCCTAGATGTTTTGGCCAACACATTTTCTCCCACGTCATCCAAGGAATACCTCACCTTTGTCGTAAATTCGTATCCCACCAAAAAGAATTAAGAACCGTCTCAACTTTCTTACAAACACCCACCGGAAATCTAAAAACAGTCATGGCATAGTTCGGAAGAGATTGAGCAACAGAATTTAACAATATTTCCTTTCCTGCCCTTGACAGATAAGTCTGATTCCAACCATGTACACGTTTCCACAATTTCTTTTCAATAAAGGAAAATATGTCCTTCTTATCTCGTCCAATAAGAGAGGGTAACCCTAAATAAGCCATTTCTGTAGTGCCCACTTCCACGGACAGACAAGAAGAAATAAGATTTCTCTGTTGGGTTGGAGTATTAGAGCTGAATCTAATAGAGGACTTGTTGAAATTCACTAGCTGACTCGAATCCAACTCATAGATGTGTAAGATCTCTCGAATAGCTTCAGCTTCCCGAAGATGTGCAGAGAAAAAGATATAGCTATCATCAGCAAAGAAAAGGTGTGATACAGCAGGTGCTCCAATAGCAACTTTACAGCCATGAATAATACCTTGACTCTCAAAAGATCGGATCATCGATGACAGTCCCTTTGCACATAAATAAATAAATAAGGCGAAAGAGGATCGCCTTACCTCAGCCCTCACTCTGGATGAATAGGCCCAAGCATTTTATCATCATGTAGCACATAATACTGAACAGAACAAACACATATTTTGATCAATCGGACCTATTGTATATGAAACCCCAGTCGGATTAGTACTTCTTCTAGGTAGTGCCATTCAATCCTGTCATATGCCTTGCTCATATCCAACTTAAGAGCTACTTTGCCTTCCGCCCTGGAGCCTTCCTCTACAGATAATGATTAATCTCATAGGCCATGAGGAAATTATCTGATATGAGTCTATGAGGAACGAAAGCACTTTGATTTTTCGAAATCAAGGCTAGAATGACTGTCTATACAGAGTGTTACATAAAAGCTATAGGCCTCAAGTTTGCCAGCGTCTTTGACGAATTCTTTTTTGGGATTAGAACAACCGACGTCTTAGCCAATTCTTCAGGTAAATACCAATTGTGAAGAAAATAAAGACAATCCCGTATTACATCCTCCCCTACGATGTGCCAACAATTATGATAAAAAGCGGCATTCATCCCATCTATTCCCAGAGCTTTATCAGGGTGAAGACTAAATACTGCCCCTTTTACCTCCTCTGCCGTATAAGGTTTTAATAACAGCTCATTGTGCGCTTGAGTAACAGATGGGGACAGAGTTGCAGCCACAGTACCTGTGCTTGCCTGAGTAGCTGTAAAAAGATCCTTAAAATATTCCACCACAATGTCACCCAAGCCCGAATTCCAATCCCGAATCACCCCTGCTTGATCTTTCAGCTGTGTGATATAATTTTTCCTCCTCCGCTTAGAAGTAACCGCATGAAACAACTTGGAATTCGAATCCCCATCTTGAAGCCACAACATTTTTGCCCTTTGTCTCCAAAATATCTCCTGCTGTCTAAGAGTTTCATGATATTGCTCTTGAAATCCACGGAAGTCAGCCTTAGACAATCCATCATCTCCTCTTCGAGCTCTCTTCATATCAACCTTTAGATTTGTGAGTTTCTCCCTAAATTGGCCTGTTATCTCCTTTCCCCAAATTGCTAGAGCTTCACTACAAGCTTTCAGCTTATCCCACAAAGAAAACCCCTCATTTTGTTTCCAGACATCTTCGACAACTGACAGAAACCTGGAATCCCTTAACCACGCATTTTCGAATTTGAAGCTTTTAACACCCACACGAATTGACACAGCAATAGGATCCAGAAATATCGGAGAATGATCAGACGAGGTGATCTCCAAATTACTCACCTTATAATAAGGAAACATTCGAATCCA
>JANIJH010000005.1:42154414-42171318 GCA_024520975.1 Erythroxylum areolatum | reverse complement strand
TTACTTTGCTCCCAAATTGTACCTAAAATCAAATATGAATTAAAGTGAGTATCTTAATCATTTTTGTATCATTAATTGCTAAGTGTAAATGATTAAAAATATCAACAATTAAACACATATCAATGGTATTGACTGTAAAGAGACTTCTCTCTAGTTTCAAAGAAGGACTCCTTAAGAATTGTTATGGCATTGGTGGCTCATTATGATTTAAAGCTTCACCAAATAGATGTAAAGACCGCCTTTCTAAATGGTGACTTGGAGGAAGAAGTATATATGGATCAACTGGAAGATTTCGTGACCACAAGAAAGGAACGATTAGTATGTAAATTAAAGAAGTCAATATATAGACTGAAGCAAGCTTCCCGACACTGGTATCTTAAGTTTAATGATATCATTACGTCTTATGGTTTTGTAAAAAAAACAGTTGATCAGTGTATCTATATAAAGGATAGTGGGAGCAAGTTCATTATATTAGTCCTATATGTTGACGATATCCTTCTTACTGCGAATAATATTATTTTGTTACATGATGTAAAGAATTTTCTTTCTAATAATTTCTAAAAGAATGATATATGTGAGGCATCCTATGTGATATGAATAGAAATATTTCAGGATAGATCACAGGAATTGTTAGAATTGTCTCAGAAAGGTTACAT
Source organism: Erythroxylum areolatum (assembly GCA_024520975.1). NCBI lineage: Eukaryota > Viridiplantae > Streptophyta > Magnoliopsida > Malpighiales > Erythroxylaceae > Erythroxylum > Erythroxylum areolatum. Next base: position 42,170,662 of record JANIJH010000005.1, on the reverse strand, counting down.
CGAGAAAGTATTAGAAAGATTTCAAATGATAAAATACTCCGCAAGGAGAGTTCCAATTCAGAAAGGGAACAAATTTAATATAATGAAATGTCCACGAAATGATTTGGAATGTAAGGACATGGAGTCTATTCCTTATACTTCAGTAGTTGGGAGCTTAATGTATGCTCAAACATGCACTAGGCTAGATATCAGTTTTGCTGTTGGAATGCTAGGATGATATCAAAGCAATCCTAGAATGGAATACTAGAAAGCTGCAAAGAAAGTCTTTAGATACTTACAAGGCACCAAGGACTATATGCTCACATATAGGAAATCAACCTATTTTAAAGTGATAGGTTATTCGGATTCAAACTATGTCGGTTGTGTAGACTCACGAAAATTTGCATTCGATTATATGTTTCTATTAGCTAGAGGAGCAGTTTTGTGGAAAAGTGGAAAGCAGTTCGTCATTGCTACTTCCACTATGGAGGTTGAATTTGTGGTGTGCTTTGAGGCCACGGTTCATGGATTATGGTTGCGTAACTTTATCTTAGGTCTTGGTCTTGTTGACAGTATTACCAGACTGTAAAGAATTTATTGTGATAATTTCGTAGTTGTATTATTCTCTAAGAATGGCAAATATTCAAAAGGTACAAAACGTAAGGATTTGAAGTTTTTGTCTGTGAAAGAAGAAATGTAAAAACATAAAGTGTTAGTTGAGCATATTGGTGTCGATCTCATGATAGCGGATCTGTTAACGAAAGGCTTACTGCCTAAAACATTTATTGGTCATATTGAACAGATGGGCTTTATAGATAAGTCTTTGTTAGCATAGCATTCTGATATGTATATCTACATATAATTTTCTTGCTCGAATTGTTATGACACTTGTGAATCAATTACAATCATATGTTTTTGCTCACTTATTGGTTATCCATATTATGTTGTATACAATAATTATTATTTGTGAGATAACAATTACTGAATTACTCACTTAAAGTTGTTGAGTTGAGTTGATTATGTGATACATGGAAGGAATCATGTTATATAACTTGTGAACGCCATGATCCCATCAACTTAATTCAATTAAGGATGACTTGATCGATTCTATGTATTGTGTGCACTTAAAGTTTTATTGTTAGATCACCAAGTTGTATCATGGGCCAAGTGGGAGATTGTTAGAATATTAAATGACCTATGTGATTTATAGTTTGAGTCCTATAAAATGAATCCAAGATGATGGTTATTGGGTATTACATAAAGGGATCTCAAATGGGTCAAAGACCCTTTCCCTCTCTCTTTTAAAAAGTGAACCAACATGATCGTTGGTGAAATGATATATATAAGTTTTAGAAACTTATGAAAGGTTATCTTAACCATTAGAGAAACTGCTAAAAGTTCAAGAAGAAGAGAGGAAATAAACTTGTATCAAGAACGTCAAAATCTTACAAAACGATCATAGATACAGGTATGTCATAAATCGATCCATAAATGTTTTACATACCATTCATGTAGTCCAAGTTCTTTCCCATTTCAAAAACACTACACTAGCACTTTTTCTTTAGCATAAATTCAACTTAATTGTATTTCAAACTTCAATCTAATTCCTCCATAAAACAACCTATATATCCTATGGTTTTCATACATCAAGAACAAGACAAAAAAGTATCCAAGTTCATGTATCAATTTCCAGTACACTTCATCATCAATATCATATACAATCCATCCAAATTCAATCATTATAAACTCTCTATTACATACCATCAAGGATAATATTATACTTACTTGTGTAGCTCAAATTCTAGTTCAATTCATCAAGTTAACCTAGCTCTCCATGCATGCAAAATCATCACCAATTCCAGGTATCAATAGGTTAGTTTTAAACAAGGAAAAATGATGATAACTATCTTTGAGAAAAGTATGGATATCTTTGAGCAGATCTTTGTGTTGATCTTGAGTGACTATGAACAAAACTAAAGCAAGATCCAGAAGCTATAAGGCTTTTGGTGGTCAGAGTAATGGAAAAGAGAAAAATGAATAAAGCTGAACTATTCCTGCAAAAACTTGATACAATAGGTGCTAAGTGTTACCTTATTACCATAATATATGTCCATAAGCATGTAAGCCATTTATCCACTCTATAAGTTGGAAAATGTCACCTAGTTACTAGTTTATTTGCCATTTTTCAATTAATCTATATGCCAAATGTCACTCAATTATAGGCTTAGTCATCCTAATTTTCCATGTATTCATATGTCTTGCACTTGGCATTTTATTGAGACTAAATGTACATTTTAATTCATCAATTTTCAATTGTAACAATAAATTCCAAGTTACCAATTATAATTCATCAATTCTTGTCATTGGTAATCCAAAGTACAAGACACTAGAAATACACATTTATGTTACATTCATTTTAATTTCATACCCCGGAATATGTCAATTGAGTTTAATTTGTCTAAATCACATTTCATGTGTGTATGTTAATATTGTGCATATGAATACAATCATAAAATCATATCACAGATGTACCAAATTCATGCTATATGATGTCACTCACGTGACTCAATAGTCTAAGGATATCACAATTTTCCCCCTTTAAGACATTTCGTCCTCGAAATTATTAACTAACTGATTCAACAGATGGGGGCTATATTGTCTTATGTTCTCTTTAGTTTTTCATATAGCTTCTTGTGCCTAAGTATCTTAATTATCTGATTCTAATATTTACTTCTGATTCGTTCAATATTTATCCATTCCTAAAAATGGAACATTAGGTCTACATGATACAATTCAGTGAAAGTTCTCATAAAATAAATTTTTATTTCCTCAATGATCTATACTGTTCACGAAATCCTCATCAGTTAATGATGTTCATCACTATTTTTTCTCCATTCTTAATCTCAATAAGATCAATTACCATCATATTTCACATAATCATAATGTTCTGTACACTATAGCTCGGTGAAACGATAAGCATATACATTTACTCTTATGCCTTGGTATGTACCATTAAGATCATTACATCTTATCTAGAGATTTATTTTTGAAAAGCCATCAATTAATATCTTAAGCTAATGATACCTTGACCTCAATTGACTCTGGATAACATTTAAGTATTCTATGATCATACAAAAGTTACCTATCTTTAGTAGTCACCATTTCAATATATTCACATAAATCCATGCTTCCACTGCATTACTCTGATTCATCTCAAAATTTTTCCTATGGGGCCTAGGATTTAAGAGCATTCAATATGTCATAGATTGCTCCCTGTACCATATCCAAGCATGTACTACATATGTGATCAATAACATCATTCGCCAAAGTAACCACATTATCAAATGTGCACTCACAATCACTTATTAACTTAACCTTAAGGACTTCCACATATATCGCTATCATTTATTTCAACTTACTCAACAATCAATTCAAAAATATAAGATACATAACCATCATGAAATTCTGATATCAAATCCAATAATATAACTTTATACTAACTGATAAACTCTTAATATGATAATTAAACAACCATTCCAGTTCCAAGTTTAACCTCTCAAGGTAATAGAAATTTTGATTTCCTTTCAATTTTGTCTACACACTTTAAATCCCATCACTTCTACCTACATCTCAATTTTTTTCTCCTTCAAATCTACAAAAATATATTTACCTCTACATCAATTCAATGGTTTATAATGATAACTCAACACTAATGACATATTCAATGATATAACCACAAATACAAATACACTGAATATGTATAACATATCGAACCATGTAGTATCTCCTATATCATAATATTTATAAATTCCATTTTCTCACATTGTGACAAATCATCATTCTTCTCATTATTTCTAGCAGCGCAGACTCTTAACAAATGTTCATGCGTGTGACATTCAAATGCAACTAAAACTGGGAATCAGTTACCACTGCATGCCTAATTGAACATTACTAAAAAAAACACAATGTATGTCATGTTTGAGATGTATGTAACTCGACATATACTATGACAAATGCCCATGGAAGATACTAAGCCTGGGTTCTGCTACCAAAATGTTACATACCACACTCATAGAACTTATGTTTGATATACCGAATGATATTTGGGATCATGCTCTACAAAAGGGAATATTAAGATGGTTGCATTTCCAAATTTTTATGGCATGACATATCAACTCATTACATATTTTAGTTATTTCAAATCAAAACAACTTCAAATCTTCATTTTGAATCATTTCATTCATAATCATAATCAATCACAATTATTTTGTCCTATTTCATTTACAAATATATACAATCTTGAATGTCATTTCATTTTTAAAATTCATATGTACATTATACAGTTTTTAAGAGATACAATTCTTGGTACAACATAACTAAGACATTTGTAGGTACAACTGATCTCGACACTGACCCATGTCCAAATGCCTAAGCTACTTCAAATAGACTAGCTAGATCTCCTCTGAACCTAAAAATCAACATTGCAATTTTGATCAATTTTGCAAAATCAGCTAGTGAACCATCATTGATGTGCTCGCTCAAAACAGAGCACAAACATCACAAGTTTATAACACAGTTCAATTAGTATCTCACATCATTCATAATCAAATCTCATATATCACATCATTCATAATTTAGTACCTGATCACAATATACATCATATTTTAACAATTCCATTATGAATACAAACATTTCATATAATCATTTCAGAATAGTCCAATCGTTCAATTCAATCATTCATATCATCAACATGTACACAAACATTGCATATCATTATATCAACTCAATATAGTTATTCTTTGCAATCATTCACATGAGACATGTAATGATATAAATATGCAAATACACATGAGACTTCACTTTTATTTTTATTTTTTTATGACCAAGCACCTATTTAACTATCCCGTATTCCTTGTGAATATCAGGCTCATTTCAGATACTGTCCCATACCCATTATGGATATTAGGCTCATTAATTATTGAGCTTGTGGTTCTTTGTGCACATTTGTTTAGCTTTAAGTTCTTTTTCATGTTGGTCACTCAGGTGACATCTCCTTTATCAGATCATCCATATTTATGTGATGGAATGCATCATTTCACATAATATTCTATCAATAAATTTCATTCAGTGTGCACAGTCATTTAGCATATTCATCAAATGTGAGTTCGACATTCAACATTTAGTTGAGAACACCTTTTCCATATTCACAAACATTTAGAAAGCACTTCCAATACAATCCTAGATATCAAACTCCTCAGAACAACAATGTCTGAAATTATCACAGTCATATCAATAACAATTCAGAAATTGACATTAATCAAAACAATTCAATCATAGTCAGAAAATGTCTAGGTTAACTCACAGTACGCTCTTGATAAGTTATTACCTTGGTGACCTGAAAAAGTCTAGATGCTGATGATCTACTTGTTCTTCTTTAATCATGTCAATACACAAATATAGTTCACACATTACTAAGTTGATCTATCATATATGTGTTATGTTCAATGTATGCTCAACTGACTATCCGGGTATGTATCTTTATTCACAAATCTTGATCACTCATTCATCATAACTTGTATATATCTAGTTTACAATTAGGTTTATGCCTTAAGTAAGTTTGATTACCCTCAATTCGTCGATCATACATTCATCAATCCTTTCCTATCATCATATATTCACTCAATTTCCCAATTCTCATTGAACCATATCTATTTCATTACTTATATCCTTTGGATTACATTTTCATTCATAAGAACATCTTTATACTATTAAGAACTCATACTTCCCAAATTTATATACATTGATATTAAACAATCCATTCCTTAGTTTATAACATCAATTAACAACTTAAACTTATCAAACACTTAACCATTTAATCAAGCAACCTTTTAGGTTCATTTCAAGCCCCAATCATATCCTAATGCACCAAAGTAAAGAAACTTACCCTTCTATGGTTTAAACATCACACAAAACACATTTTTCACTTCAAATCATTGCCCATGATAGTGGGAAGGAGCTTGTGTAGCTCCCGTGATCGTGGGATAGGTAAACCAAAGGTACTCCTTCATTTTCCTTTAAACTTTTTCCAGTTTTTAACATCTACATACCAAATTCATCCATCTTCATCATAGTCCATTAATTATACCTCATTTATACCCTAATTATACTTCTATTTCCTTATCAAATTCATCTCTAATTCCAAGTTAAAATCATTCAATTGATAGCTTATAAACTGTTGTCTTTCATACATCAAAAATAAAAAACAACATCTTTCGTTCACTATCATTTATGTAGTCCTAGTTCTTTCCCATTTCAAAAACACTACACTAGCACTTTTTCTCATAAATTCTCCTTTATTGCACTTCAAAATTTAATTTAATTCATCCATAAAACAACCTATATAACCCATAATTTTCATACATCAAGAACAAGACAAAAAAATATCCAAGTTCATGTATCAATTTCTAGCACACTTCTTCATCAATATCATATACAATTCATCCCAATTCATTCATTATAAACTCTCTATTATAACATGCCATAAAGAACAATATTTTACTTACTTGTCTAGCTCAATTCATCAAATTAATCTAGCTCTCTATGCATGCAAAATCATTACCAATTCAAGGTATCAATAGGTTGGTTTTCAATAAGGCGAAATGATGATAAACAAATTATAGAGCAAATTTTTATGTAGATCTTGAGTGACTATGAATGAAATGGAAGCAAAATACAGAAGTTATGAGGGTTTTGGTGGTCAGAGTAATGGAAAAGAGAAAAATGAACAAAGTTGAACTACTCCTACAAAAACTTGACACATTAGGTGCTAGGTGTCCCCTTATTACCATGACAAATGTCCCTAAGCATGTATGCCATTTATCCACTCCATAAACTTCCAAATGTCACCTAGTTACTAGTCCATTTGTCACTTAATGATCAATGCCATTTGTCAATTAATCTCCATGCCAAATGTCACTCAATTATAGGCTTAGTCATCCTAACTTTCCAAGTATCCACTTGTATTGCCACTTGGCACTTTTCCTATACTAAATGTGCATTTTAATTCATCAATTTCTCAATTGTAACTATAAATTCGATGTTACCAATTATAGTCCATCAATTCTTATCAATGGTAATCCAAAGTACAAGATATTGGAAATACACATTCATGTAACATTCATTTTAATTTCATACCTCGGAATATGTTAATTGAGTTCAATTTGTCTAAATCACAATTCATATGTGTATGCTAATATTATGCATATGAATACAACCAAAAAATCATATCATAAATGTACCAAATTCATTCTGTATGATGTCACTTATGTGACTTAATAGTCTAACACTTTAGATCCTTCAACAATTTAAGAGACTAGATATCACACCTCCACTAGGAAAATTAGTAGTATTCTTCTAGCTAAGAGGTTAAGGAAGCCTTGCACTAAGAAGTATAACTTGTGGGTTAAACAATTGCTTAGATACCATTTTAAAAATGCCAATTTTTGGAAATTTACCTTAGCATTATGTAATCCAAATTACTTCAACAAAAATAAGTATGAGGCACTTCTTATTGCCTTTAATTCATAACATAATAAGTAATGGAAATGCTACCAAATTTTGATTTGACAATTGGCATTCTTTAGGGACACTATTCAAAATCAATGAGCTAGTTGATCTTAGTAGTATCCCTAAGAAAACCAATCTATAGGCTTTTGTGTTAAACAACATTTTGTATTGACCTCTCTTTACAAGAAGATGTGACAAAATTAACAACACTTAGCCTAATTACTCCCCAAATTAGCCTAGAGAAGATTGCATCATCTAGACTGTTAATAACTCATGAAAATTCACCATTGCATCTTGCAAAGATTTCCTACTTGAACTTGCTTCTCCTAAAATACGGTATAAATTAGTATGGGATTCTCATATTCCCCCATCTCATTCATTCATCCTAAAGTAAGCAACCTTAAGGAGACTGAATATAAGAGATAGGTTTAAGATCCTAATCAGTGACTCTAAATGGTCATTATGCTCCAATGTACAGGAATGTCTAATCCATCTGTACTTTGAGTGCAACTTCTCATTAGCTTTATGGAACTTGCTGCTACTCATTTTCAACCTTCAAATTATAATTAAAAGATGGAAAAACTTACTTGATTGCCTTTCAAGGCTATATAAATGACACTTAAGACTATTTAAGATGGTATTTGGTACTTTTGTGTACTCTATTTGGAAGTAAAGAAATGCAAGGATTTTTAGCAACCATGGAACTAGTATTGGAGAAATTGCTAGAAAAAGACATACAAAGCCAAATTATATATTATGGCTAAGGAATCCATAGTAAACTTGTCTTTGAAGATTTGTTTCTACCTCTTTACTACTTAGAACCAATACAATCATGCAATATGCATGATATGCATTAGTAATTCATAGACTGGTTTATCTTCTTATTAATTAGTCTATAACTTTAGGTTATTTATATTGCATATGGACATTTGTTTACATTAATATAAATACTTAATTTTCTTCTAGGAAAGGATTTCTAGCACATATACTATAATAACATACCATACCAGCTATAATAGGATAGGATGCTTAATTAAATTGAGTATTTTACATTAAAACCTCAATGAAGTTGCCAATAATTCATTACAATAAATAGGCTTCTTATTGAATAGGATTGTTCTTTAATGAAACAGATAAGTTCAAATTTTATCAATGCCTTAGGTCTTTACTTATCCTAAAAGTATCTGTTATTTCTCTCTTTTCATATCATGTATAAGCTCGATCCAAAAAACTATCATCATAATCACCTTGTCACCTTAAAAAGGGCTTCTAAGTGATTCGAACTAGATTCTAAAGCTCCAAAGTTTTAAGCATTGATATTGAGAAAATATAGTCTCATAATAGATTCTCAAATCTCTAGGATGAATTCCAAGATGAAATAGATGTATTCAATATTCAGGCCCATCCTTATAGAAGCAGTACTTGTTTTTAGGCTAATGAAAGTTAATATGTCTAAATTGGCACTCTCCCTTTGATCATTATCCACATATAAAAGCATTTTAGGGAGCAAGTTCTTGTCCAAAACAACGATTCTCCAATTTACTTTTTTCCCCACTATTACTTAAACAGGCCCTAAAGGATTTATTAACAACGACACTTGAATTATGTTCTATCCATTTGTAATGTCAACTTGGTACTTGATAAACTTATTCTATGCTTATAAGAATTTTATTAATTTTATATCATAAGTCCACGATATAGCTGTAGCTAACATAGGCAAGTATGAGTCGATCCTATGAGGACTGTAAGTACCAGTAATTACCCTTTCATATTATCTAACCGTTGAATTAAATTATGAATTTAATTAAAAATTAAATTAAATTAAATTAGCCAAACTAAGATTGAAAAGATAATGAGTTCATATAGAGGAAAATACTATGAAAAGTAGATATTAATTAAATAGTACCTAGGTGATGAATCCTCGTAAGAGTTCATAAATATTAAAGCTTTATCATGCAATTGAATTATTGATTATTAGGCAGTGAAAATTCCTATCTTATTTTAATATCTTTCTTAAGACTACTAACAACTAATCCGTCAGTTGATTAATAGAAAATTTTCTAGTTAAAACTCCTAGGATTGCATTTTTTATGCATTTTGCTATTAGGTTTGACCTTAATCTAGCGAATTTATGTTGACCTATCTTTAGGTTTACATACAACTCCTTCCAATTATGGTAGATCTATTCACATAAAAGGAATTTTCAATCTCAATCATATGAAATCAAATCACGAGTTAATATTCTGAATATATTGGAACTAGAATATAATGCATGATGGAATCTAAACAAATCAATCAATAAAACTGCATTAAAATAAAAGATCAACTCATATTGTTATTACAAATTAATTCTTATTCATATAAAACAAAGACAATGACAATATGCAGAAGAAAAAATAGAAAACAAAGAAATCATAATTCTAAATCTCCCTTTTTCTTCTAATGAATATTCTTGTAATTTGAATTAGATGTTGCTATCTAATACATCTTGTTACGTATTCTTAGAGTTTTCCTTATCTTTTTCTTAGAATTGACGCTTCTTTATGTTTCTTATGACTCAAAACGCTCTAAAACTCGCCTCCTCTTATTTTGCCTCTGCTTACGTCCATTTATAGTAAAAACTAAGGTTTTTAGGATATACACGGTTAACATACACAGTCGTGTAAGTGACCGTGTGTCTCCGAAAATACCTAAATTCGTGATTTTACATAGTTATAGAGACTCACATGGGCATCATACACAGGCGTATAACTTCATATGATTAGAAACAGTATTCTTCAAATCTCCACACATTTACAGAAACTTACATAGTCACTGTATATATGGTTGTGTAGGTCCTAATTATTTCAAATTTTCGTTCCATGCCATAATTTCATTCGAATTTCTTTCCTTTTGGTCCATGAAGGAAATAATCACCTATAAATGTACTTGAAACAAATTAAGTTCTAAAAATACTATAAAATATCAAATAATAAGCAAAACACATTAAATATGGGTATATAAATATAGTTAAACAATTATTTATCAATAATTGTTAAGATCGTAGTTCGGTAGAATATAGAGTACTTCATAAAGCATACTGCTCCATTAATCTTTGTTGATCCTCCCTTTGACTTTAGTCTTCTTAAAGATCTTAGTCATAACCAATGATTTTACAACCAAATCGGACAGGTCGATTTGACCAGAATAAATATGAATTAGTCTGATTTCTAGTCCAGTTTGTGTTTATAACCTTTAGTAGTAAAAACTGGTTGGTTTAACAATAAACCGACTGAATTTTTGGAAACAACTGGACAATTTTCTTGGGGAAAACCAATTAACTATTAAGGATCTATTAGAGACTCAAAAAGACCCATTTTTCTAAATGTGTCATGTTAGAGATGTGCTCTAAAGGCAATTATCTTTAGCACTTATTGTACAAATCTTTATGATTAATAAAAAGGAATTTTCATTAATTTGATGTTCATATTCTTTATGAATTGATAGTGATCTTAAATCAAATTAATGAAGTCCATGATACATTACATAGCATGAAGGAAATCATGATGAGATTATGATAATGAGTTTCCTATCATGTGTAATTATGCTAGTATCTAAATTATCCCTACTCATAGGATTAATAAGACGGGACATTATTAATCTGGACAGATTAGCACATGTTATACTCCTTGATTAGATCAAGCAGTGGATCTCATAAACTATAAGCATGAATTGTTCAGAGTTAACATGTAGATACTTGCTAAGAGTAGTAAGTACATTGGATGACTTTCTAGTGTCAGTGATAGTCTCATTATAGCAATGGTACAAGTATCCTTAGACTTGAGGTGCTCGAGGATATCTTAGATACTATTCTGTACTTTGACCCTATTCCTCATTGCCTCCCAGAGGATGCTCAAAGGGTGATGATTGGGTACAGCTTGAGGTATTCGAAGGTAATTGAGTAGCTATTAAAGGATTCACCACTCTTAATAGGAGGAGATGATACTCTTATCGGGGTTATTACTCAGGAATCTCTAGCCATAGTGGAAATGTCATGAAGATCATCTTTAGTGACATATCTAATTGAGTAATGAGCCTTAGGGGCAAGAACTAACATCACTTAGGCTAGAAGTGACGTAGTTAGTCTAGTGGGAGTTAACACTTTAACCATACTTTGAACCAAATAGGGTATAGAATGGTGAAAGGAAGAATTGCACGGGACCATTGTCTATGGAGGGGTTCGTAGTCAAACTACTGATTTTTTGGCCAATTGGCATCATGATGTGTTGCTAGATACTGCTCATGACTTGCTTGAATTAAATGTTAATTCAAGTGGCCAACATAACTAGGAACCTACAAAATTACCCTTTAAAGAAGGGGTAAATGTTTTCATGCTAAATTAAGTGGGATTAAAAGCCACTTAATTCCCACTAACTCTCTATTAATGTTGGGGGTTAGAGGGAGGCCAAAGGGTTTCAAAGACACTCCATTTTCGTGTAAAAGTTGTAAGAAAAAGTTTATTTTTGTGAATTGTTCACCATATTCAAAAATACTCTCTCAAAGAACACTCCACAAAGCTAGCAATTTGTGTGTGCTCTAACCATTCTTCCTAAGAGGTTTCAAGCTTCACTCTTCATGTGGATATCATTAGAGACATCCTCCTGAAGAGGTGAAGACAATGAAGAACGGAAGAGATTGTAAGGTACACATCTTAAATTCATGTTTTGTTTTACTACATCTAATGGCACATGTTTGATTCTGTATTTTCTGGGTTTCATTTTATTTTCTACTACATATTCTGATAGTTGATGCATATGATGCATCGTTGAAAACCAACAGCAGTATCAAAGTCATCTTTGTGCCTATTAGATGTAGTTTATATTATATGTGCAATAGGATGTATAGTTGTGATAGTTGTGGGTTTGTTTTTAGAAAATTTGAAATTAAATTATGCAAATTTGTTTTCACAATTTTCTTTCACTGATTTTCTCATCAGATGTTAGTAGATGGTTGAAAATTTATTTCAATGCGATTGAAATATTTATCGTTGAATCTCTAATAATATGCTGGAAAACTATTTTTGCTAACGTATGTTGTTAGTTCGCTAAACTGACGAGGTTTAACATGTTTTTCTTGGAATTTGATTCTGGGATTTTTATGTAAACATATTTAGAATGTTTTTAATCCTCTTTAATTTTTCCAAAATTTGTTAAAAAATTTTAATTAATTTTTAACAATAAACAGATCTGGTAGGTTTTGTTGAAATTAATGGAACTGTTTTGTTTGATAATTTTGTATGTGTATGTTTTAGTTACAGAACCTTAAAAATATTTTTATGTGATAAAAATGTGTTATTTTGATGAACAAAGCATGCCAAAATGATTTTGTTAGAATTAAGATTTATGGAAAAAAAATTAGATATCAAATTTGTCATTTTTAGCATCTCAATGGTGTTTCAGTTATCTTGATAATTTTGGATGATTAGAAAATTATTTTGATGATCTTGAAAAGACCTAGAGATGCATAGAATGATCATTTTGTGTTCTGGAAATTTTGGGAAATTTTGGAAATTAATTTTGAATTAATTTAAGTAGAGCATTATTTTCTAGTAAGACTAGAAATTAGCATGTGACAAAATTAAAATTTTTAATTTTGACATCAAATAATCAATTTTAAGGTGAATTAATTTTGAATTACTTTATGGAATTAAGAGTTTAATTTAAATTGATTAATATTAAATTCTAAATTGCAATGACATACAAGATTAGATTTAGCCAATATAACACTTAGGAAGAAATTCGATTCAAAAGTTAAATCAACTTCCAAAATGTAGGATCAATAACTTGACACAACGAATTTTGATGTGTTTAATTTTATGCATTAGAGGATGCATGTTAGGAGTATGAGTGGGCTTGCATGGTGGATGGTTATGGACTTAAGCCCAATATGATTAGGGTACCCATATCATGCCATATAGTTATAGTAACTATATATATATATATATACAAGACCATCCTAGTTAGATGAGACCTAAGTCGAAACCCCTCACTTAGAATATTGAAACAAACACCTTCCATTAATATGGTGAGAACCAGAGTTCTTTTTGAGTTAGGGCTGTTAGGTAAATCCAAGCCCACTCTACACGAATACGTTTGAACCATAAAAATAGGGTTTTCATATTAATGGGTTGGTTTTAACTTGAAGCGTTGATTTGTTGGGCAAACCCAAGGTCAATGTGGATAGAGGCAAAGTTGGGTAGTGTACATAAGATATACATACATCAAGAGTTAATATCCTAATGTGTATACACACATCAACAGTTGATAGCACTAGATTTGATAGTTGCATTATAAATGCAATTGGTATGACCGATACCTACCAATTGACCCAGGGTGGCTTGTTGTACAAACCCAAGGTCATTCCTACAGATATTGGCTATCGACCCACTAGGAGAACTTCTATACAAGTTCTCTCGGATTCATATTGAGGGTTGGAATTCGCAAGAAAATAGTGGGAGCCATAGTGCATGTTATTAAAGTCATAATTAACATGTATTAAATTCTGGTCTCAATTCCCCTAATATCCTCTTACGGTGGATCATAACTCTTGTCACATTAAGCAATCAACCATTTTGGTTCCAAACTTAACTTTTTAAAATCATAACAAAATTTTGCTTTTTATTACATTCTATTTCTACACTTTAATCTCCTTATTTCTACTTATATCCCTATTTTCCTCGAACAATCCATGATAATACATTCACATTTATATCATATTCGGAGATATATCACCATAGTACAATATTGGTGTCATATTCAACACTACATCCTCCAACACAATTGCATTGAATCATAATTTATCATATCTAACCATGTATTATTTCCCATTTCTAGTTATCCACAACTTTCATCTTCTCATGTTCTGAAAGAGCGTCACTCTTCTCACTAATTCAATCAACTCAAACTCTTAACACATGCTCATGCATGTGGCTCATACACATGCAATTCAAACTAGGGATCAGTTGCTACTGTTTGCTATGACATGAATAAAATGTGTGTAACTTGACACATATTTCAAAAAACACCCATGTAAGATACTAAATCTGGGCTTTGATACCAAATTGTAGCACCTCACTCTCACAAGACCCGTACTTGACGTCCTGGGGGATGTTCGAGTGTGAATCCTGCAAGAGCAGCATGCCAGAACAATCAAACAATTAAAACCTGATACAAATTTTTCAAATTTATCATATGTGTACACCGAAATCAACAATCAAATTCGGCCCCAAATCTTTATTTCTTAAACATTTGCATTTACAGCATTTCAACCATTACATAAATCATCGAAATTTCACTTTCCACTCAGGCCCATTTCAAATACAAAATACTTATAGTCATAATGTTATTACATTTCAAAATCATTTACATACATATTGCACATCATTTATGAATACACATTTTAAAGTAATACGATGAAATACATATGCAGGCGCGAACTGATCACGACCCCTATCTTTCACTTGTATGTAGTAAGTATACCTTTGTTTGCCTAACGGGGTACTCTTCTGAGCCAGAAAAATAATTGCAAATTTTGGGTGAGCTTTACGAACTCAGTGAGTGACCATCCTCGTTGGCTCACTCAATCACTTGACACATACAATTCACATCATTTATTAATACTCATATTGATTACTTATGTGCCATACTCCAAAATCGTTCAAACCATTATAATCATTCACATCTTATGCATATGCAATAGTTATAAGCCTCACTTTCTGTTTTATTTCTTTGTTGTGACTGAGCGCCTATAACTGTCCCGTATCTATTGTGAATACTGGGTTTATTAATAACTATCTCATATCCATTGTGGATATTGGGATCATTAATAACTGCCCCGTATCCGTTGGGGATACCGAGCTCATTTTACATAGTGAGCCTTTGACTCTTAATCACTTTTTGAGCTCTAGCTCTTTTCCACATTCTGAGCTCTAAGCTCTTTTTTAGTGGCTACTCCAGTCACAACTGCCTTTATCTTTCATGCATTCATGTAATGAAATGCATCGATCACATATGATCAATTTTTCAGTTTCACATATCATCAGACATTAGTCTGGCATTCAATATTAAAGTTGAGAATCATTATTTTTCATTCATATACATATTCACATTTTTCTGCGAAACTAGGTCTGACATTTAACATTCAAGTCATGTATCACGTATTTCATCAAATTCACATACAAGGAGCACTTCAATATCTCAATCATACCTCACAATCATTGCACCTTCTGTCCGAAAATCAACACAATCAATCACATTCATATGATCATTCAGTTATCAATCAATACAAAAACTCAAAATAGAACAAACAATGAAATGAGACCATCTAGGTCGACTCACAATACTCTCCAGATTAGCATTAGTTTCCATGACCCGGAAACATCTGAATGCAGACGTGTAACACCCCACTCCTGCATGACCCGAACCCGACATCAATGGTGATATCCGAGTTCGTACCCTATGAGGGTGGTGTGCTACATCACTCAGTCAAAACTCAGTATAATTTTTTTTGAAACATACACATACTATATATATTATGCGGAAAACAATTTACACAAATAATCATTGGTGAGTTCAATGACCACGGGGGCCCTCTTGTAAAAACAATTTTATTCAGTTTGTTAACTATACAACATGTCCTATTCATTTGTACAAAAATTCAGAAAGT
>JANIJH010000005.1:42076068-42090233 GCA_024520975.1 Erythroxylum areolatum | reverse complement strand
TAAACACATATGCCGGGACATGTCATGAATGCATGTACAATCATATGCATGTGCAAAAATTTCCATTTATATATATAGAGAGAGGCCATATGACGCATGTAAATGCCGAAATATGTTTAAACATTCCTAACCTGTTCCAAATTACCAGTTTACCCTTCCCATCTGTAATGGGATGTTACATATATACTTCAACAATTGTACAAAACCAATTTTTTTCACTTTCCTAACCATTTCCCATGACCATAAGAATGTGCCTTATAAATCTCACAATCATGGGATGAGTGAGCCAAAGATTCACTCACTCATAACCTTTAGTTTGTTTATAAAACTTAGCTTCTTCATTTCTATTCGACACACCTTCACCAAAGTCCATCAATTTCACTTCAATTCTACCTTATTAATGCCTCAATACCTCATCAAATTCATGTCTAAAACAATTCAAAAATCATTCATTAACCATCTCATAATCTATAATCTTTCAGGTATCAACATCCAATGCAAAATCTATCAAACAAGTATCATGTTCCAAACCTCAATTCAATACATGTTCTATCAACTTCAAGCATCAAATAATGCATATTATAGTATGCAATCAAGTTTAACATTCCCTTACCTTCTTAACTTCAAATTTTGACTCCAAAGAACCAACTATTTCAGCCCTTCTAAGCAATTTGCACACAACTAAGATCAAGGTGCAAATTTTAATACTAACAAGACAATAACACAGAAAATAGCAGGAGCAACTTCTTGATGCAATAACTTATAAAGATTCCAAGTGAAGATAATCCAAAATCAAGCAAAATTCCAAAAGTTGAGAGGGAGTAACAGGTTTCGGTGGAGAGGAGCAAAGTGTAGAGAGAAGGTTGCAAAAAATTCAAAGGTGAAGATGATTCATCACTTACCTAACTATTTGAATGCAAGGTGTCTTAGTTTGCAATGACCACATGTCACACATGAAAGTGATACTTGCCCTTCATTAAAGCAACCTTCATGTCTTCATATGTGGCAGCCAAATGTCACAATTCAATTAGGCCACTTGTCACTCAACCAATATTGCTAAATGTCAATGCATTAGCTATGTCAAATGTCACTAACTCATAGGCTTAGTCATTCTAATTTTTCATTTATCAACTTGACTTAACACTAGACAATTTTCCTAGTCCAAATGTACATTTTAATACCTAAATTCTCTAATGGTATCAGTTAATTCCAAATCACTAATTATAATCTATTAGACCAAAATTCTAGATATATAAAATTTATATTCAAATCAAAGCACAATTTTAACACCTATAACATATGTGTTTTTAAGAACATGTAACATTTCAACGAGGGTATAATTTTGAGCCTCACATGCTACATTAGCCGTAGGAACTTATGTATTAAAACTCTTTATTGGGTTTGTAATAAAATTGGATGATTGTTTTATGTACCTATATTAATTAAGAATATTACTTCAGTTTCTAGTCTTAATAAAGCTAGTTTCCATTTAAATTTTAGTAACAATGGTTGTTCTATTAGTTTGAATGGAATGCTTTATACTATAGGCACATTAGGATATATATATCAGATATGTCCAATCTAGTTTTAAATATCAATAAAAATAAAAGAAAAAATGACACAATGTGAAATCATCGTACTTATGGGATTGTCACCTTGGCTTTATAAGTGAGAGATGTATGACTAAACTTTACATGTTTGGTAGTTTAAAGTCATTAGATTTTGAATAATATGACACATGTGAATCTTGCTTATTAGGCAAGATGATAAAGTTACCTTTTAAGAGAAAGGGTGAATGAACTACTAGGCTATTAGACTTAGTACATTCAAATGTATATGATTTGATGTCCATACATACCAAAGGTGGTTTCATATACTTCATTACTTTTATCGATGATTATGCATGATATGGGTATGTGTTGTATCTTACGAGATACAAATATGAGATTTTTGAAAAGTTCAAAGAATTTAGAAATAAAGTAGAGAAATAACTGGGCAAAAGTATTAAAACACTTCAATCAGATCGAAATGGTGAATAATTAAGCCAAGAGTTTCTAAATTATCTCAAAGATAATGGGATAGTATCCCAATGGACTCCACCTTACACGCCACAACACAATGGTGTGGCAAAAAGGAGAAATCGAACCTTATTGGACATGGTGAGGTCAATGATGGGCTTAGCAGATTTGCCAAAATCCTTTTAGAGATATGCACTCAAGACGGTTGTTGATGTGTTAAACAAAGTTCCTTCAAAGTTAGTTGATATTACTCCATATAAGATGTGGATTAACAAGGAACCCTATCTTTCTCATATGAAAGTTTGGGGTTGTCCTACTTATATGAAGCGAATTTAGTCAGACAAGCTAAAAGCTAAATCTGACAAGTATCTATTTGTAGGATATACTAAAGAACAAATAGGATATTAGTTCTACAATATTTTAGAATAAAAGGTTTTTGTTTAAAGCATGTTGTCTTTTTAGAGAAAGAGTTTCTTCTAAAGGAAGACAGTGGGAGCAAAATTAAACTTGTGAAGTTCAAGATGCTCAAACAGACATAGATCAACTGCTTAAATTCGAGATTATTGTTCATAATGATGAAACAATGGTTCAACCTTTTGGCATATATGAAGTTCGTAGGTCAAGTAGGATACATCATGTTAATGATGTATTGCTCAGAGAAGACGATGAGCCTAACACCTATGTTAAAGTTCTGAATAATTTAGAATCTGACAAATGGCCTCAAGCCATAAAATTCAAATGGATTACATGTATGAAAACCAAGTATGGACTTAGTTAACCCACCTAAAGGGATAAGACCCATAAAGTGCAAATAGGTTTTCAAGAAGAAAACTGACATGGAGGGTAATGTAATTACCTATAAAGTTAGACTTGTAGTTAAAGGTTATCGTCAAAAACAAGGAGTTGACTATGGCGAAACATTTAGCCCGATAGCCATACTTAAATCCATTAGGATACTCCTAGCATTGACTACTCATTATGATTATGAGATATGGCAAATGGATGTGAAAAAAAACTTTCCTTAATGGATACCTATCTAAGGATGTGTACATGACACAACTCAATGGTTTCATATCCAAAGATGGCAAAAAGATATGCAAGCTTCAAAAAATCCATTTATGGATTGAAGCAAGCATCCAAGAGTTGGAATATCCGATTTAATGAGACAATCAAAGAGTTTGGTTTCTCACAAAATCTGGATGAAGCCTGTGTATATAAGAAGGTTACGCATTCTTTGTATTGTATGCAGATGACAATCTACTAATAGGAAATGATGTCTCAGTTTTACAATCAGTTAGTATTTGGTTGTCCAAGAATTTCTCCATAAAAGATCGTGGAGAAGCTACTTATATTTTAGGGATAAAAATCTATAGAGATAGATCTAAGAAGTTGCTTGGTCTTTCTCAGTCTACATACATAGATAAGATGCCAAAAAGGTTTAACATGGAGATGTCCAAGAGTGGTTATCTTCCCATGATGCATGGGATTACACTCTTGAAATATATGTTTCTAAAGACAGAAGATGAGAGGAGTCGTATGAATTTGAGCCTTTAACTTAGACCATAGGATCAATTATGTATGCTATGTTATATACGAGACCTAATGTATCATATGTTTTAAGTGTTACAAGCAGATACCAGTCAGATCCTGGTGAGGGTCATTGGGTGGCTGTCAAGAATATCCTTAAGTACTTGAGAAGAACTAAGGATGTATTCTTGGTATATAGAGAAGGAGATCTTGTTCTGAGCGGGTATACAGATGCTAGTTTCCAATCCGACAGGGATGACTCTAGATCCTAATCAGGATATATTTTTACATACTAAATGATGGAGAAATCAGTTGGAAGAGTTCCAAATAAGAGATAACTGCAAATTCAACAACCAAAACAAAATACATTGTCACTTAAGAAGCAACAAAGGAAGCAGTTTGGATCAAGAAGTTCATCATAGAACTTGGAGTAGTTCCTAGCATTGTTGACCCAGTATAGTTGTATTGTGACAACAATGGTGCCATAGAACAAGCAAATGAACCAAGGTCTCAAAAGAAATCCAATCATGTACTCAAACGATACCATTTGATTAAAGAAATCATTGGTAGAAATGATGTCAAGATAGAAAGAGTGCCTACTGATCAGAATATTATTGATCCTTTGACTAAGTTGATTCCTAAAAAGAGATATAATTCTCATATACTTGCCTATGGTATTGATACAAAGATGATTGGTTTTAGTGCAAGTGAGAGGTTGTTAGAGAAGTGCCTAAAGGCAATCGTCTTTAACACTTATTGCACAAATTTTTATGATTAATAAAATGCATTTTCATTAATTTGATGTTCATGTTCATTATAAATTGATAGTGATCTTAAATCGAATTAATCAAATTCTTGATACATTACATAGCATGAAGGAAATCATGATGAGATCATGATAATGAGATTCCTATCATGTGTAATTATGTTAATGTCTAAATTATCCCTAGTTATAAGATTATTGAGACAAGACAATATTAATCCTGATAGACTATCACAATTTATACTCCTTAATTAAATCAAGAAGTGGATCTCATAAGCTATAAGCATGAGTTGTTTAGAGTTAAAATGTGGATACTTGCTAAGAGTCGTAAGTACATCGGATGACCTGCCATGAGACAATCGTATGGATAATCTATTTTGGTGTCAGTGATAGTCTCATTATAACAATGGTGCAAATATCCTTAGACTTCAGGTACTCAAGGATATCTTAGATACTAATCCTATACTTTGACTCCATTCCTTATTACCTCTTAGAAGTTGCTTATAGGGTGGTGATTGGGTACAGCATGAGATATTTGAAGGTAATTGAGTAGCCAATAAAGAATTCACCGCTCCTAATAGGAAGAAGATGATACCCACGGCCTCCTGTCAGGGTTATTACTCAGGAATCTTTGGTCAAAGTTGAAATGCCATGAAGATAGTCTTTAGTGACATATCTAATTGAGTAATGAGCCTTGGGGACAAAAACTAACATAACTTGGGCTAGATGTGACGTGGTCATTCTAGTGGGAGTTGACATTTTAATCATACTTTGAACCAAGTGGAATATAGAATGATAAAAAGACGAATTACACGAGAACATCGCCTATAAAAGGGTCGTAGTCAAACCACTAACTTTTCAGTCCATTAGCAATCATGATGTATTGTTATATACCACTCATGACTTGCTTAAATTAAGTTTTAATTCAAGTGGCCAACATAATTGGGAACTTAATAGGTCACACGTATTAGACGTGCGAACAATGAATAAAATAGTTTTGGATAGGGATCCAAGATATGAGAGATACATGACTAAGCTATAAAAGTGTGGTAGTTTTGGGTCATTTGATTGTGAATAATATGACACATGTGAATTTTGCTTATTAGGTAAGATGATAAAATTACCCTTTAATAAACAAGATAACAAAATTACCCTTTAAAGAAGGGGTGAATGTTTTCATACTAAATTAAGTAGGATTAAAAGTCACTTAATTCCTACTAACTCTCTATTGATGTAAGGGGTTAGAGGGAGGCCACAGGGTATGAAAGACACTCCATTTTTGGGCAAAAGTTGTAAGAAAAAAAAGTGTCTTTGGTGAATTGTTCACTTTCTTCTAAAATACTCCCTCAAAAAACACACCAGAAAGCTAGCAATTTGTGTATATTCTGGTCATTCTTCCTAAAAGGTTTCAATTTTCTCTTTTCATGTGGATATTATTAGAGACGTCCTCCTTTGATCATTGTGGTTTACGACAACTCGAAGAGGTGAAAACAATAAAGAACAGAGGTGATTGTAAGGTATATATCTTAAGTTCATGTTTTTTTTTACTACATCTAATGGTATATGTTTGATTCTGTATTTTCTAAGTTTCGTTTTATTTTCCACTACATATTCTAATAGTTGATGCATATGATGCAAGATCGAAACCCAACATGTGAGACCCAACATAAGCTTCCATTCTGCAAAGCCACCGCCTATCATTGTCAATCTTTAATTTTGAAAGAATGCACTGGAAGTTAAGATTTTTAATAATTCATAAATCTTTTGAATTATAGTTGGATTTTTTTCTTTTCAATTCTTTTACATAATTTAAATAATAAATTATATTTTTAAAATTTTAATTTCTTTATTTATCTTTTTATATTTTAATTAAAAATCTATTTTAAATTATAATTTTTAAAAATGAATTACTATTTTTATCCTTAAAAATATTTAAACTATTTATTCTCACTAAAAGATATATTTGTCAAATTTTAGGTTTTTATTTATTTCCTTATATTTTAATTGAAAATTTTTAAATTATTATTGTTAAAAACTATTCATTATTTGTATCATGAATTTGTTTAATAAATTGAATTATTAATTAGAATATATAAGTAAATTTGTTTAAGATAATTTTAAAATGTGTTTAAAATAATATTTAAACTATAAAGAAGTATGTTTAAAGAATATTAAAAAATAAGTTAGAATAAAGTTAAAGGTCTATAAATAAATAATAATATAGAAATACAATTTTTAATTATTATTTTAAAATTTATGTTAAAATCAATCGTAGTTTAAATTATTATATTTATTATCAATTTATTATATATTAATAGGCATATATAATTTTATATTTTTACTTATTTTATAATTTTTTATTTATTATATATCAATTTTATAATAATTTAATATCGATTAAATTTTTAAATTTTAAATTTTTTTAATAGTTCGGTGTTTATTTCGGTTTTTAAAAGATTAGTATTAACAATTAGGGATAAATACACGTGGTTTGTATGATAATATATATATAATAAGTAATTTCCCCGTTACCTACCAATACAGCGTGTATTTGTTGAATAGAAAGGCTTGACAATCATCGCCTAAATCACACGGCCGACTCATGACCTCAGCTTCCTCGTCTAAGCATTTGATTGGTTTTTGGTTTGATGACGGAGTTGGAATGTTGCAGTTTTTGCGAACAAGCGAGGAACTTTCCTTCGTAAGCAATCGAAAACACAGAGCCCTTTTGAATTCCAAGATTCACTCCACTTAATGAATTTGACCTGTTTCCCAGATTTGCACTCCGAACTAAGCCCACGATCCAACCTTTTCCTCTATTATGTTTCAAATTTCGTCATCAGCAACCGAAGAGAACACACTTCAACCACTGTTATACTCGAAAGCAAACTCAATAATGGAAGCTCAAGATCTACCGAGGAAGAGTTACTGGAGATTCAGCAAGCAAGATTTCTTCCCAGAACGCTCTTTCCAGGACTTCTTCACTTATAGAACCGCGCTGTCTGAGACAGTCCCTCGTCTCAAAGATCGTCTTTTTTCTCGCTCCAGCGACAACTTTGAACTGGTCACTCTAAGCAAAGAAAGCGAGAACCCAATGAAGAAGTGCCTCACCTGGTGGGACCTTATGTGGTTGGCTTTTGGCTCCGTTGTTGGGTCTGGCATCTTTGTTGTCACAGGCCAAGAAGCTCATAAACACGCAGGTCCAGCCATTGTTCTCTCTTATGCTATTTCGGGTCTCTCGGCGTTGCTTTCAGTGTTCTGTTACACGGAGTTTGCTGTTGAGATTCCTGTAGCTGGTGGCTCGTTTTCGTTTCTTCGTGTGGAATTGGGTGACTTTGTTGCCTTTGTTGCCGCTGGAAATATACTTTTGGAGGCTGTTATTGGGGCTGCTGGGTTGGGTAGATCTTGGACCTCATATTTTGCAAGTATGATCAACTCTGATAACCCTGATTTCTTGAGGATCAGAGTTGGTTTTCTTGCTGAAGGGTTCAATCTTTTAGACCCTATAGCTGTCGTTGTCCTTCTGGTAACTAATACTATAGCAATGACTGGCACAAAGAAGACTTCCATACTAAATTTAATCAGTTCTATTCTTAGTTCCATAGTGATCGTTTTCATTATCATCGTTGGCTTCATCCACGCCAAGAGCTCAAATTTGATACCTTTTTTTCCATATGGTGCCAAGGGTGTTTTCAATGCTGCAGCGGTAGTTTATTGGTCTTATACAGGGTTTGATATGGTTGCAACTATGGCTGAAGAGACCAAAAAACCATCAAGGGACATACCGATTGGTTTGGTTGGATCGATGTCTATGATCACTGTGATATATTGTTTGATGGCTTTGTCACTGACCAGCATGGTGAAATATACTGATATTGATCCCGATGCTGCATATTCAGTGGCTTTTATTCAAATTGGAATGAAATGGGCCAAGTATTTAGTGAGTATAGGTGCACTTAAGGGAATGACAACAAGCTTACTAGTCGGATCTCTTGGACAAGGTAGATACACCACTCAGATTGCAAGATCTCACATGATTCCTCCCTGGTTTGCTCTGGTTCACCCAAAAACCGGAACACCCATTTATGCCACTCTTTTAACAACAACACTCAGTGCAATTGTGGCATTTTTCTCTAGTTTGGATGTTATATCCAGTATTTTTTCTGTTAGCACGCTCCTCACTTTTATGCTCATGGCCGTTGCATTACTTGTGAGGCGATATTATGTGACAAATGTTACTTCCAAAAAAGATGTAGTTAAATTCCTCTTCTGCCTATTTGTTGTTATTGGATCTTCCATAGCAATCAGTGTACTTTGGAGCTCAAGAAATGATATTTGGATTGGGTGTGTGGTGGCTTCAGTTATTTGGTTTCTTGGGACTCTGGGGATGGGTTTGCTGCCAAAGCAACGTGCTCCCAGGGTATGGGGTGTTCCTCTCGTTCCATGGTTGCCATCATTGTCAATTGCGATGAATCTATTTCTAATTGGATCTGTTGGTTATAAGGCGATCCTTAGATTCGTTGTCTGCAGTGCAGCTATGTTGTTGTATTATTTGCTTGTTGGTGTTCATGCAACTTATGATTTGGTTCATGAGAAGCAGGATACATTCAAGACTGAAGGGAGCGGATAAGGGAAAGACTACTGTCCAATGATTAAATGCTCCCTTTTTATTCACATATAATTGCTGAGAATTTTAGATGATTGTTTCAATTCTGAGATCTTCCTTTAAAACTTTTCTTGACTGCTTATTTTGCATACACAATTGTTCAGATGATGACGTCTGCTATTTTGACAATTTAGTAAAAGTGCAATTCTGTATGCTTTTGCCTGCCATTCGTACTTTAAGAATGCAATGATTCATCTGGTTTTTTAATAGATTAATCTCCAAGTCATGACCTGGAGACCCATCAGTCCTAGATATACCACCAAACATGATTATATGTACTGCTTGTTACTGTTATCTTATAAAAATCATTCGCTGAAAGGATCAGAAAACCACTGCGAGTTAACTTTTACTTTTGTAACCGCAAGGAAATTTCTTAGTGTTGAGACCTTTAGCTTTCTCTGCCATAATCCTTAGAGAGTTTGTGCAGGAAAAGGAGAAACTATGCATATGTTAGCAACCAGCAAATGGTCAGACAAGCCTTTGTTTATCAGATGAGATAACATTAAATTTCAAGAACAATGATGTTCCAAATTATACCTTTTGAGATTGGTGGTTTTGAAGTTTTGGTTTAAAGACCATCCCAGATGCTTAAAAACTCAGTTTTGATTTCTTTGCGAGCCATTCATCAAGTTGGTTGGTTGACAAAACTAGTTATTGAAATTAAACAAGTGGTCTTCTAAACTTCTTTTTAGGCACCCACCCTTGTATATTTTATACATTTGCCAAAGCTAGTTACTGAAACTAAACAAGTGGTCTTATAAATATAGATGGTAATGGGCGGGGGCCAGGGCCTGGGACACTCGACCCGAGCCTGTATGTCCTGAGCCAGGCTTATCTGCCATGCCTACTTCTAAACTTCTTCTTAAGTATCCTTAAATATTTATACATCGAAACATGACCTTTAAAAGGATTACATTTTTAGTTATTTATAGTAATTCCAGTTTTTGGTCCTCGAATGAGACACGGGAACAATAAATTATGTGATTTTTTTTTGCATATTTAAGCTTCTACTAAATAAATTACGTATTCTAATAAATTATTATGAAAATTTAGTCAATGAGATTATGAAATTATTATTATTATTATTATTATTATTATTATTATTATTATTATTATTATTATTATTATTATAAAAAGTAGAGAAAAATACAAAATTGATTTATAATAGTTTGATTAAATAATCTTTGGTCCATGTTTACTTCCCAAATTTCATTTAAGAATTTATTAGCTTCTTTTGTTAATGGATGAAAAAGTACTTCATAAATCTTCTTTGTCGTTTGTAAAAAAAGAACTTTTACAATTGTTTTATTTTTTATGAGTGAAGAAAAACTCTTTACAAATCTTGTTCAAAGTCAAGAGGAGCCCTCATAATGTGTATTCTAACCAATTTAATTGTAATCATTCCATAACCATATAAATTTAACAATTTGTCTAATAAAAGATGTCATTTAATTCATCTAAATGATATTCTATGGATGAATTGTTTACCTTATTTTCCTTACGAATATGCTAAATTTTTTAGTGTTTGTCATCATACACTGAATTAAAGTTTTAACCTCTACGAGAGTCTTTTTACACAGTGCTTTACCACTTACTGCATCTACCAAGCTCCTATCTATAGGCAATAATCCTTCATAGAAGTATTGGATAAGAAGTTGTTTTATAATATTATGAAGATGGTAGCTGGCACATAACTTCTTGAAGCATTCTCAATACTCGTAAAGGAATTCTCCACGATGTTATTTTGTTAATCATAGTTTTTCCTTATGTTGTATCTAATAAAAATAAGTTCTTTAATTAAGTCTACCTACCAGAGAACCTTTAATAAACTTTATAGATTTAGTATGATAATTGCATGTAAGCAATAACTACATAAGCTTAGATCATTTAACTTAGGCTATGTTATCCCTAATGATGTGGGGCTATTAATTAACCACAAGTGAATTAGAGTTTCAATGATTGTGTATTGTAATAAAGATTCTAGCAATGAATCCATGCATGAATGATCTTGTAGGTTTATTTAAGTCATTCATACATAAAAGCAAAACATTAAACATAGAATAACATAGTGAATCCCAAAAGAGAGTTAAGAACAACATCACTAGCTTAATTAATGCCCAAACATGTTTGTAGACCTCGATATCTCCTTTGAACTAGAAATATGAAGGTTAACTCCTCACGGCTCTCTAAAGGGAAGAGAATCTACCTCCCTTTTAGTCTCTAATCCCAGTAATGCAACATTTGGCCTCTTAGTTGCCCTTTTATACTTAAAATTATGGTTGTGTAATAATACAAGGTCAACTACACTGGTGTGAAAGAAGTGACCGTGTATGTCAAATTTAATAGAAATTGTGACTACAAGACAAAGATACATGGATTTGTAAGTCCCCTTAGGACCATATAGGTTGTAGGGCTATTTGAAACTTCACATTTGTGCTTCTACACACTTCTAGTGACTCACACAGTCCTATATATGATTGCTTTTGTCATATATATGGTTATATGCACCTCTATATGGGTATGTTAAGTTGCTAGGACTCCATTTCTTGCATTCCTTTTTCTTGTTTTCACTCTAACTCATCTCTTTTTTTTTTACTTTCACTAAGGTAAATAAGATTGAACATCAATAGAACAACACAAGGATATATGTTTAGCTCATTTTTGGTTCTTGTTCCTCCAACTTATACCTAAAAAAATATAAACCAAAATAAGTAACTTATGCCTGATATAACATTAATCACCAAGCATTAGAGAGAAAATATATAGTAAATCAAGCACTTATATGTAGGGGATGAAGAACTAGTATTTAAGTGATTTGAAACCATAAAACCTAATTTTGATAATCATGATACTTGTCTCTATTTTGACGTGACTGGTAATAAATTATCTCATGCTGTAAAGGAACAATCATACGAAGCCTCATAAAGAAATGTTTAATGGTAAGAGATGTAATGAAGATGAATACCTACATCCAAAGGATGTAGGTGACAACCCTAAAAGCTAATGAACCTATTAAGCAAAATAAGAAAGTTAAGGTAGTTAATAGATTTGAAAAGGGTAGCATTAAATCTATAAGGGAGGAACCACCTGGGTATAACTTAAGTAAGCCACTCTAATCAACTTATTAAAAAACACTTATCAATAGGCAACCTAATGAAATACATTTTCTACTAGTAGTTATAGGAAGTTTTCATAGTTTTAGACTCATTCATTGAAATACATTTTAAATGAAATTTAACTTTTTTCTCATGGTTTTAGTGTTTTAGAATTAGTTTAATGTGATTTTGCATAATATAAAAGGAATATGAACCTTGTCTTTCTATATGTATGAGGAAATCAAGTTGAACCTGAAAAGTTGAGAGTAGCCTAAAGTAACATGATCAAAACATGATACCTTGTGCTCAATAGGTTAGAGAACACTCTCGCATGTCCCATATGTTTACTCATTCTTTTAAAGACGTTGTGAGGAAAATAATGAAATGCTAGCGTAACATACTCCTATGTAAGTACAATATTTCACATCAAAATTTAAAAGGGATATATCTTTTGTAGGACACACCCATATTCATAATGAAATAAAATGTTTAGCAACAACAGAACATCATGTTTTAATTGTGTTTCCTTATATTCTCAACACTGCACCATTACATGTTTGTGTTCTCTTATCATAGCAAAATTTGCATTGCTCTACTATGTTATATCAGGGAATTGCAATTCCCCTTACTTGGTTTTCCCTTCCTTTCTTATTTACTTCCATTATTCTTATATATCATATTTATTAAGTCAAATTTATAGCTTAAGTGTGGGGGGAGGGACTTAAGGGAGTTAGGTTCTCATACTTATTTGGATTTTCTTACTATAGCAATATATTGATTATAACAATTTACCAAGAGTTTGAGTATCTTTTTGATTTGAAATATTTAGGTAAATATTTATAAGCTTTAATGACTCAGTCGAGTTTAATTTTCTTTATTAATTTGGATAATAGATATTTCACTTACATCATAATACTTTTCGTATAATTTATTCATACAATTAAGTAGATGTAAATTCTTTTTAGCATCTTCATTATCCCATATAAAAAATGAAGGGTGAAAAAATGAGTACTGAATAAATTAAATATGCAAGCTTAATACTAAGTAAAAAGATTAAAGCTAAAGAGTAATGATAGTAGCCATTTAAAATAGTGATTTAGTTGAGTGACTAGGAGTGTTTATGATAAAGTATTTACTCTCGCATCAAAAGGGTAATTAACTTTTCAAACAAGCTTTTAATGCTCTTATATAGTTTAAATTAATCTCTCACATCATAAACTAATTAGGATATAGATTTTGGCGGGGTGGACCCTAGAACTTAATCTTTTGAATTGATTCTTTAATTTAATGAAAAGTTATAACCCTCTTGAGAATTGTTTATCTTTAAATGTTGTGATGACTTAAAGGAATGAGAGCTGAAAATTTAATATTCAAATTTATACATTGAGATCGAGAGATGTTATATATCAATAAATCACTAAATAAATAATTAGAGTTATATGGGTTACTAGAGATAGAACTACATGATCTTTTAGAGTCAAAGTGACATATATCATGCAAATTCATAAAGTGAGTTAATACATTGTTAGTTTTCCTTGATTTGATTGAGATTTTGGTCAAATCAATTTAAGGATAGGGGTTGTATTACTAAAAAAATGAATATATTTATAACTTGGGAATTTTTGGTAGTTCAAGGAACTAGCATTGATCATTAAATCAAGATAATTTCATATCATTGAGAAGTTTTAAGGGAATTCATTACTCATTCGTTGTTTAATCTTATTCTTTGCTTTAATTTGGTGATTTAGATTCATGTTATTTATTTTCCTTAAATAAATAATTCTATTTATCATATTAGATAATAGAAAGATGGTCATTACTAGTATTCACATTCTCTTTCAGATTGACACTCAACTCACTTATTTATATTATAAAAATCGATTGGGACATTTGCCTTAGGCTATGTTTGGTTGGATGTTAATTAACGGAATGGAATGTAATAGAATGGAAGGGAATGGAATGGTTTATAATGGAATGGAATGTAATATAGTAAAAAGCTGTTTGGGAAGGATGGAAGGGTTCATAATGTAATGTAGTGAAATATTGTTTGGAAGATGGATGGAATGGAATGTAATGTATAATAAATGACTTTTATA
>JANIJH010000005.1:42040985-42057444 GCA_024520975.1 Erythroxylum areolatum | reverse complement strand
TCCCAAAATTTTCAAAAAATTCTAAAATTCACCAAAAATTCTGAAATAATAACTATTATCACCAAATAAATTTTTAGGTCAAATAATTCACCAAAAATTTCAAAATATTCAAAATATACTAAAATTGCCAAATTACAATTAATACACGTCAATTTAATCCACAATTTCTACTTATAAATCAATTTTACCTGGAAATGCCAATGAATGCATGTACAATCATATGAATGTGCAAAATAAATGTGTATGTCAAAATTAACTTATGCATGATGTGTATTTTTCTAATTTCACAATACTTTCTTATAAATTACTATTCTAGCCTTAGCGTGGGTATCGGGATGTTACAGAAAAATAGGATCACCTTGGCTTAGCCCTCTTCCTCCCTTAATCATGTATATTGTTTCACCATTTACAAAAGCATAAAAGGAAATGGTTGAAATGCACTATTTAATCCAATTTATGTAGTTTAAAGGGAACCCAAACACCTTAAGTAAGCGTAGAATGAAATCCCAGCTAACTAAGTCAAAAACTTTATGGAAATAAACTTTAATAACATAATTTTTTAATTAGGAATTCCTTCTACTATATCCTTTGAATAGCTCCTATGTAAGAAGTATGTTATCATTAATCAGTCTATCCTTCATAAAGCCTCCTTAGGTGTCATTTATCAGTGGATTCATCATTCTTTTTTAGTTTTGATGTCAATAACTTGGAGGTGATTTTATACAAGGTATTGTAATAAGATATAGGTTTATACTCGTTAAGAGAGCCATGAATGGAGATCTTATAAATGAGGCATAAGAATATTTTGTTATTCTCTTTAAGAATTTTCCCTTTCTTAAAGAATTCAATAATAGCCTCTATGACCATATCTTTGATTAGAGGCCAGGTCTTTTGAAAGAATAAACCATTACGGCCATCGGGCCTAGGATCTTGTCTGGATTTAGATAAAACACTACTTCTCAACATCCTATTTATTAAAAGGAATCATTAGTATATTTTTAGCATTATTAGAGAGATTATCATTGATAAAGGTGCTAAGAATTTACAATAAAGAGAAATTTGAGATAAGAGACTATAAAGAATTCTTGAAGAATATATAAGACTTATGCTTAAGTTCATCTTGAGAAAAAGTAAGCTCATAATTGTGCTTGAGTGGGGAGTAGATTATGTCATTGTTTCTTCTTGTCGTTATGGACTTATAAAAGAAACTAGTGTGTTATGGACTAATAAAAGAAACTAGTGTTTCCATAAATGGGTAATTAGATCTTAGTTCTTTTCTTAAGTAAGGAATTATGGTTGAATATTACCTTATGTAAAGGTTGAGAGTAATTTTGACCTCATTAATCAATATTAGGTTTTCAGGATTTTTATATAAGTCTTCCCAAGACTTGGGAAATTTTACCTTAGCAATAGATAAAGACAAGTAAGTGTTTCTAGTCCTCTTTGAATTAAGTCCCTTAAGTTCCTTTCTAATCAAGCTTAACTTCCTAGCACAGATAAAGGGTTTGTGACTAGCGCCAGAGTGGGACATCCCAATGAGAATAACCTTATTAAACCCTTCTTCCTCCAGGTAATTAATGAATCTAAAAGGGAATTTCCACTAGCATTTTGAAAATATGTTTTAAATGACTATCAGGGAATGGTTTGAAAAAAAAGGGTATGAAAAGAGCTTTACTCTCAGGGAACATGGCCAACTAATCTCCATTAATAAGAGCCTTGTCTAATTTTTTCCTTAATATGCCATCTTGTTCTTTTTTTTTTTACTCTATGTAAAGAAGTTCCTCTCATATTTTAGGTCAATACTTTTCAATTTCTCCTCATATTCCTTAAAAACAGTCCTAAAACTTTTGAGATAGACATTACCTTTAGCTTTTGAATTACAAAGGGTGCTATTGAAATCACCCATCTAAGGGCCCCAACTTGAAAAATGACTTATTATAATTTGTTTCCTAAAGAGAGCTCCTCCTAAATGAAAATTTTTTAGTCATAGATGAAGGAGACATATATTGTGATATTCTCCTAAAGAAAAATAATAAAGATATGTATGATTTGGTCATTGACATGAAGGATGTTGACATTTATTATCCTTGAAAAAATACCACAATATGTACATAATGGTGATGATGATGCTTTAATATGAGAGACCATTGATTTCCTAAAGTTTCAGCTTACTAAAACTATCCTAATTGAGCTTGTACTCCGAAAATCCTATCAAAACATATTTGTTTCATTAGTAAAGTCTTTTAAGGAATATAGATTTTGAGGAAAATTAATAAAGTCAACGTACTCAGTGCATAAAGCTCCCTACTTTACAAAAGTCTAGGGAGGGTCATAATATACATAATCTTTCCTTTGTATTTTATAAAAAAGTTGTTTTCGTGACTTGAACCTGTGACCCTATGGTCACAAAGGTGCAACTTTACCAGTTGCTTCCATGAAATTATATTCATATAGGAGAGGATTGGTTTTTATATCCCTTAGATATATTGCTTCTTCTTGATTTCCTCCTATTGTCAATCTTGAACTCCTTAGATATCCTCTCCTTTATCTTAAAGCTTAGATGGGTTATAAGGGGTACTTCTTGTGAATCTAAAAGAGAACCATAATAGAAAGAGACTCAATATGAGGTGATCTCTTAGTATGATTATGAGTAGTTTAAAAGTCATCATTTTTTTAACTTGAGACTATTTAACTTCTCCAAAGCAATTTCAAAAAGTCCAAGAATTTCTTTGTTGAAATTAGGGGCAACTTTCTCAATAGAGACCACTCATGCTCCATTATGGATCAATATTAAAGTTTGTTGATTATTATTGATGTTAAGAGAATAGTTGATTAATAATCAAGGCCCATAAGTTCAGAATCATCTCTTTTTAGAATTCTCCGATAGCTCTCCATTGTTTACAATATTACTTCAAGTTTGACTTCTATTGATATGACACCCTAATATAATTCTTAAAAAAAAGTGTCATCTTCCCCTAGTCTTAACATAGGAATAGAATTAGGCAAATCCATTTATAGCTCAACACTTACACATAATCTAGTATAACCAATTATTTTCTTTAAAGTTATCTCAATAATACATATAAGCTTGCCTATGTAACTTGCCAATAGGCTCAAACTTTTTGTTGACCATCACTCAAAAGGTACGTTACACATAATAATCCGTATTAGGATATGTTGATCCTGATTTGATTATGGCTAACCATCCTTTTTTTCTTTTTCCTTTAAAAATTTAAATGATTGCTTGGTAACATTTTAAAAGGATATATGAAATAAAGTGAAAGAGTTATAGAAATCATTCAACCTAAAAAAATAAAGTAAATGCAATATATGATAAATTTATTAAAAATAAGGGTGCATAATTTAAACTCCTGACCTTTTAATCACGTAATATTTTGATGTTATATTATTAAAAAACACAAATGTTGGCTTTCTGATGGCACATAAAAGGAAGGACGACTGAATTACATGTACACTCTTTAGCTTATTTAAAACTTAATGAATAAATGTCTATTATAATAAATAATTATGATATATTTATGTAAACAATCTTAGAAAACATAACAATAAAACATAGTGGGAGAAGAGACACGACTTATAATAGTTCAAAAAATGACTATTATTGAGTAAAAGAGAACCTTTCATATAACATCCTATTCACAATAAGTGAAGTATAATCTTTTGCAAAATCATATATAACTTAAAATTTTCTTTTCTTACTTACTTTGATGAACTAAAGTCATGTTATGCGATGCATACAACCACTTTATATCCTCTTAATACTCTTAGAAAATCTCTGAAGTATACCGATGATTCTTGTCACAACTCAATTATGATCTATTTATACCTAAAACTAATTCAAACAGTCATCAGACATAACAACTAGTTCTAGATTAGAAAAGCGAGTCAGATACGATACTGAACTGATGCATAAATTATTTATTTTCAGTTTGATAAACACCAAGGTTACAAACAAAAAAAGGAACCCCTGGATCAGGTGAGGAAGATCCATTATTCTTTTCTCGTCCTCTACGCTACCGTTTGGTTCGTGCCTTGCTTCCCCCTCCACGTCAAACGCCCAGAAAGTACCTTCGAGTTCGACCACCCAAAAAGTTATATATATATATATATGGATATAATATAATAGAATATAAGTTGCTCGTAGATATATACAGGCACGCATTGTATCCGTATAAATAAAATTTGTCCATTTAAAACCTTAACCTGAAAAATCAAAAGAAAAGTGAAGACGGAAGGACTCTCTGTCTCTCTCTCTCTCTCCCTCACTGTTTCTGTAAACAGAGAAAGCTCTGATTCTGTTCCCCTTCTTGTTAGCAAATTTCTCGATCTGCTTTTTCCTTCTCTGTTTAATTACAATTGCTTCAAGTCTTCAAGGTTTGTTTCTCTCTCTCTCTCTCTCTTTCAATTTCTAGTTGTTTCTCTTTGTTTCTACGAAATGTGAGCGTTTGCGTATTTTATTTTTTTTTAAATTGAAGTTTTCAGTGATTTATTGTCTGCAGATACACAATTGTTTGTTTCTTTAACTGTGTTCCTGGAAATGGTTACGAATTCATTGCCCTTTCTTGTTCTTTGTATTCTTCTAGTTTCAATTGTTTAATTTCTCCGGTTTCTTTATTTATTAGGGCTTTCTGGGGGGTGTTTTTGTTTGTATCAGTGGAAGCTAATTGTGAATCGCTGACCGTTTCCTTTTATTCGTTAATCTTTGGATGAATTATATTTTAATCTTCTGTTAATTCGTTGTTGTTGCTGTTGCTGTTGCTGATGTAAGGGATTACTTATTCCGTTTCTTGCAGGATTATTTGATCTTGTTTTTCTGGGAGAATTGTTGACTTAATTGAGCTGGTAATGAATCACATGTTCGATCAAAATGTTTGTTGTTTTCCTCACTTAGGGTTTTAGGCAATGTCAGGTTGCTTGTTATCTAGTTTTAAGCAATGTGAGGTTGATTGTGGAATCTGTGGGCTTTTTGGCTAAAATATGTTGCATTCAATTATGTTTAGAAAGGAGGAAGGAGGTTCCCATTGATTTTTCTTTTGTGGTTGATTTCCTTTTTTGTAATAAAAAGAAGAAAAGATAGGAGAAGACGGGTGCCGTTGCAAGTATTAAATGGGTAATAAGCTGGGGAGGAAGCGACAAGTGGTGGACGAAAGGTATACAAGGCCTCAAGGGCTCTATGTTCATAAAGATGTGGACCATAAGAAGTTAAGAAAGCTCATTCTTGAATTGAAGCTGGCTCCATGTTATCCTGGGGATGAGGAACACTGTAATGATCATGAAGAATGTCCAATTTGCTTTATGGTATGTATATCTACTTCCCTAAAACTTTTATTGAACCAATTATTATGTTGATGATTTGAAAACTAAGAATAGAGTAAATTTTCTTTGACAAAATTTCACTAGTTCTTAAAATGTGTATTCTTTTCTCATTCGTTTTTGTCTTTCAGATGGAAAAGAATTAATTTCAAAGTTGTGGTTATATGGTAATAAAATTCTTTACCTACTGAGGTTTTCTGTGACAAACCATGTGTTTTTTTTTTTTTTTGACTTAGTATTACCCCAGCCTCAACAGATCAAGATGTTGCATGAAGGGCATATGTACAGGTAATTGGTTGATAAATGGTGGTAATTATATAGTTATAACCTTCCCAAACATTGTCCTTATGTATTCTTTTTGTCAGAGTGTTTTCTGCAGATGAAAAATCCCAATTCAACTCGCCCTACACAGTATCCTAAAGAAATTTTGGTTTTTTTTGTGCTCTCTATCTCCCTCTCATACATGCCACACACATCAATGTGAAGCCATGTTCTACCTTTGCTGTCGTTAACATAATAAGGTGCCCTTTTTGCAAAATGTCTAACTATGCTGTTGAATATCGAGGTGTGAAATCAAAGGAGGAAAAGGGCTTGGAGCAAATTGTAAGAATTGTCTAGCACGGATTGTTTTGGTTATGTGAAGATGTGTTATCACACTTTCTATACGTAAGTTGTAATAGTGGAGATATGTGCTGTATATTTTGTAGGAAGAGCAACGTGTTATAGAGGCAAAAATCAGGATACAGCAGCAAGAACTTCAGGAGGAAGAAGAGAGAATGCAGAAAAGACTAGAAGTAAGTTCGTCAAGCAATAATATTGCCCCAGAAGAGGTTCATCGTGGCTCATCTGCAGGTAATGTATTTAATTTCTAGTTTGAACTTATGTTTTATTCTTTACCTATGGTTTTTTTTGGAAAATTTACTACTATTTTTCATTTTTGCAGTTCCATCTCGTAGGTTTCAAGTTGAAAACGCCGAAGTTGTGTCTGCCCATCCCCCAATTCGATATCCACTTCCATCTAGAACCAACAGGTGTAATGTGGTTTCCAATTTGTATTTTCATATGTGAGATGACGGATAGAGGTTATCCTGTGGTGATCTTTCCGCTTTGGATGATCCGGTTTATAGACAACTTCAAATTGATATACTGTGAAATACTCTTTTTTCTTTTTTTTTTTCTTTTGTGAGTGATTGTTGTTCTGCTAACATCCAAAAAAATATCAAGGGCCTCCACTTAGGACATCTTCACAAATTTCAGCTAATTATATATGTTAAATCTCTATGCTGCCACTGTTTGAGGTTTGGTTCCTTGGAAAGCATTACCAGTGACTTGCTGTATAACTAGCATCAAAGTTGCACCCTCTTCTAAATGTTTAGATTACAGCCTCAATCTTCCTGCTTAAATATGTTATAATCATGAATTCACTTCCTTTTCTGATTATTTAATGAGATAAGGCTACTCACTGGCTTCTATCTACAATTATGTAGAGTCCCATTGATAAAAATGTCGATGAAAGTTGTGTGTTACATGGCTTAAAGTAGATAACTTGAGAAATCTAGTTGAGAAGACATAATCTAATAAACCCATTAAATAGTTTAGGGGCTTAGTTTGGGGCAAGATCAAGTTTTATTTGTTTCTTTTCTGTTTTTTAACATAGCTTTTCCCCAGGTTCCCAGCTGCACAATATAATTTGTGGTATTTTTTGGAATAAATGTGAATTAATAGTTACATGCTTATCTTGGATGTTTATTGACAAGATCATTGTCTTGAATGTGAAGATATATCTAATACCTAAAGTTGCAGGGATGAGGAATTTGATCTGGATCTTGAGGACATTATGGTCATGGAAGCTATCTGGCTTTCCATCCAGGTAAATATTCGCGAATGGTCAGCTCTTATATACATATTGAACAGTATATAATTTCTGACTCAAAATCACAGATGTGTACAAATTCCATTTCTTCTTATTTGCAGAAGTTGCTTTGATAAATTGTAAATCTGCTTTGATTTTTTTCTTGGAATGTGTTATCATATTTTGATCACAGCATGACTTCACTTCCAAGATGCTAATTATGAATTATGAATATTTTAAAGATATCTGAAAAACAATCTGCTGCTTTGCTCTTTCCATTTACTATTTATATCTGTTGTATATGTTTAAATAATACCTTTGCATGTTCTTTGCCCTTTCATGATTGACTTATTGTGCTACCTCCACTAAGATCCAAATTTGTTGTCTTATTTCTGGTATTTCCACTAAGATCCAAATTTTTTCTCTTATTTCTGGTACTTCCACTATTTGATATGTCTGTTATCTAGAATAAGTTCCAGATATCTTTTGCCTACAAGTCAACACAGGTGATGATGGAGGACAAATAGAAGTATTAACTAGTAGTTATAAACTCACAAAATTGGTAATAGGCTGCTGGAATATCAAGTTTTAGGTTTTGTATTTCAGCTTGGAATGCTAAAATTTCAGATCTTGTATAACTGTAATTTTAGGGTTTGATTGTTGAAAATTTAGGCATCGGACTTTTGGATTTGATATGGCTGGAATTTAGGTTTAATATGGCTAGAATTTAGTGTTTTGGTTGCTGGAATTTTGTGAGAAACACAAAGAATGGAGGGTAGAAATCTAAAACTCATTCCTAAGGTCTAAGCATCACTCTTATGGTTGAAAATTTGAGTTTGTAGGAAAAAAATTCAGGATTGTTATTATTGAAGGGCTGAGTATACATATCTATAGGGAAGTTTTTAGAACTCTTATTCTAGTAAGAAAAGGTTCATAGCAAATTTAATTCCTATTCTAATAATAATTTTATAAATTGTTGTTCTACACAAATAGGTAACATATCTAAAATAGAATAACATATCTAGCTCAATATTACTACTTATCTGATAGGGAATTCTAACATAATCTAAATTTCAGGTCTTATCTTTGTTGTCGACTCAATTCTCAATTCTCATCCCACGAAATTAAGATTTGTGGTTGACTAATTTTTCCCCTTTTATTTGTTCTATAAATTTTAAGTTCTTTTGCATCAGATGAGTAATGTTGTAGCTGCGTTGTGGAGTTTGGCACTATATTATAACTTATGAAACATGTAAAAGTGTTAAAGGTGTACAAATCTTCTTTAAGATCAAAATACATCTCTTGCCACTTCTCATGTTTACTCCTGCTAATCTGCCCTGATGGATTTATTCACCAATGTAGATATTATGTTTATTGACTGATTAATTCTGGCTTTATTTTTCTACGTAACTAATCATTGAAACTATAATATCACACTTCATGGTACGTCTATTTGTTTTGGATATGAAACCAGTTCTTTTTCTTAAGTTAGTGGTATGTTCTTACTCTCCAAAAACAGGATTTCAGTGTTTTCAAACTCAAACTATATGAAGGCAAGACAGACTTTTGCGCCAAGAACAGGAATACTTATCATCAGTACAATCTAGATTACCCATAGATGTCCTGATGCCAATTTGAAAAACTCAAACTTGTTTGTGGAACAATGAATGGTTTTCTTTGCATGCATGGGTGACTGGGTAGGTGGTGTTTAAACGTTTTTATCCAATATCTCTTGTCATATTTTGTGGTGCTAGTAAGCAATACTTGAGGGAAAAATGAAAGACCTATTCCATGGGGATTTTGTGAGTTATCAGTTCAAAAAGTCAAGTTATTTCATTTAGATATGGGTAGCTAGGATCAATCCCCTTTGCATTTGGTGATCAATGGAAGCTTCAGGTTCCTGCAGTGAAAATGCAAAACTTACATTTATGTTCCTTTTGATCTATTTTTTTTCCTTTTTTGTGTGCCTTTTCCTTTTTCTGTTTGTTTTAGTCCTATTTTGATTTATGTTTGAAGTTCTTTGACAAACTCAGGCATGCATTTCAACCATGCATGGTATGTATGCACACTCAGCAACTGAATTCATCTTATCCAATGCTATCATTGAAGATATGAATTCTTTTTTCTTCCCAATAGTGGCTGATTAGGGTTCATTTTCCAATTGGATTATCACGGTGTTCAGGAAAATGGGAGACAAAGAAACCTAGAAAGCAATGTATATAATGAGGAAAACCTATATACTTCACAAGCAATGGATCCAGTGTCTGGATCATCGTCTTCTCCTTCTGGTGGCCTTGCTTGTGCAATAGCTGCCCTTGCTGAGCGCCAGCAGATAGGCAACGAATCTTCTGCACACAATACTGGAAATATCTCCACATTTAATATGATTACAGGGACAGATAACTTCTATAATAGGTTGGATCAGGATACAGAAAATTGCCCTCCTGCAGAAAGCTCTACGTCTGTATGCAGTGAATCACCGGAGTGTGGGGAATGGTGTGCAGATCGGGGTTCAGATACTGCTGAAGCAGGGACCAGTTATGCAGGTTCTGACACAATAGATGATGGTAGAATGTCTCCATTATTACCACCGCCGCCTCCACCACTGGATGAGATTGGAGGCAGCTTGGTTAAGATGCCAGCACCGATTGTTCCTGAGAGTTTTGAGGAGCAGATGATGCTGGCCATGGCTGTTTCGCTTGCTGAGGCTCGAGCTATGACCACTGGACCACAAAGTATGTGGCAATAGTTTATAGGGCCATCACCATTCCATGAGAAACGTCCATGTTCAACTTTGCAGCCAGCTTAATAATGAGCGGCACCATGTGCCAAACATGCTGCAAGCAACTAGCTTGAAGGTCAAGGTGGTGAAAATTCTCTGCAATTGCGGTTCACCTTGCTTATATAGTTGCCTAATGAAAATGGATTATTTTTAAGAATTGAGTTTGTGTTTACTTGTGAGGTTCACAATTACTCGACTTTCTTTTCCCTTTACCTTTCATTGGCCATGGTCGTTTTTACTCTTTTAGACACGGTGCCCCATCTGGTAACTCTGGATGCTATCTGCTGTATTTTGATGGATTGGTATGAATCGCATCATATGTAGGAGTGAAAGTTCCTTCATTTATCGTACATTTTCTTTTGCACTGGCCAGTGTACATGAATCAGCACGGATATATTAGATATTGATATAGAACGAGGTAAATGATGATCTATGCACCATCCTCGCAAGTCGCCTTCGGCACTGAGCCTTTGTTAGCTCATAATCTGTCAAGTTCATTGAAAAGGACAAAATTTTGATCTCTTATTTCTTTTCTTTTTTTTCCCTCATGGTTCAGTGTTTGAGAGTTGATACCATTTTGTCGTGCTCCATTACCATTGCTTGGTGACATTAGGTAAAAAAGACTCTGAAATGTAACATTCTTGGTGTAGTGGATACTATAAAAGTTAATTTAACTTTTGAAAGTGGTAAGAATCCATTAAAAAAAGCAGATGCAAAGGGTGAACTAATCGTGGAATTATTTTGGACATCGATCTGAGGCGGCTAAAAGCGTCAGTGGGTGGCCTTCGGTAAGAGCAAAGCTTCACGCTTAACCGTGCTTTGGTGACCGGTTAAGTGTAAACTCTCAAGTTTCGGGGGTGATATGTTATCATGGACTTTCCATACGTTAAAAGTCTTGCGCTGTTTTGTAGCGTTTTAAGCATTCGAAAAATAAAAAATAATGGAAGTTTAAAAATATCATATTTTATAAAAACTGGAGTAAGGTAAAATGTCCATCAAAGAAAAAAAAAAAAAGGAACTTGAGAGGAAAACTTGAAGAGTAGAAGACCAAGAACAAACAGAGAGTCGATAAGAATTCTTTAAAGCTTTCGTGATCCCTAGTAGATTGGAAATAAACATGGCTGTCTCGTGTCATGAGTAGATTCATAAGTCGGCCATACAGCATAAAAATGGACAGCATCAGACAGAAAGGCTGGACCCTGCATAAAAAAGATAAAAGACGTACTTCTCTTGTGCTTCCATTAGAATTTTTTAAAATATAATTATTATTTTAAAATGTTTAAAAATTACAAACTTCTGTCATATTTTGTAGTAAAAATTACAAAGAACAACATTTCATTTTGAAATATTCCTGACGGATTTGCTTATCAATCAACTGGAAGTCACCCACAAATTCTTTGTGGATAATGCTAAGTAGTGCTCCAGCAATTGATACTTGTATATACTGAAAACGTTGATACTCACTTATACTTTGCCACCATTCTCGCAAAGTACCAATAATTCTGGATGTAAATTCAGACAAAATATTCGGAAGAGGATGATTAAGTCTGGTCATTTGTAGATCAATCCAAGCATCGAATTCATGTATTTGATCTCTCCATTTCTTAGGTGGAAGATCATCGAATGTAAACCAAGGTCCTAAAGTAGGCTTGGTAGTCACCTGTGCAGCTGGTTGAGTTGGTGTTGCTTGAGGTACTGGTTCAGGTCTGAAAGGTTCAATACCTGTGGATTCAGCTTCACTAATTTCTGGTTCAACTTCAGTATATTGAGGCATAGTCATCACAACATTTGATA
Organism: Erythroxylum areolatum; assembly: GCA_024520975.1. Taxonomy (NCBI): domain Eukaryota; kingdom Viridiplantae; phylum Streptophyta; class Magnoliopsida; order Malpighiales; family Erythroxylaceae; genus Erythroxylum; species Erythroxylum areolatum. The sequence goes on along the minus strand of JANIJH010000005.1, from coordinate 42,045,682 downwards.
ATTCTGAAAGATCAGTAAAGTTAGCTAACGAATCAGTCGATAATAAAGAGACTGGTTCACCTAATGACTCTGATGTGTTGTTTTCAGATGAACACTCAGATGGTGTTGCAGAGAGTTCAAATGTATTGCTTTTCGCTTCAGTTTTCTCTGATTGAGAACTAGAACTATCTGCAAGAGGTTTATATGTCAGCGTAGCTATATACTCTATCTGCTTAGCTTTGTCCTTCCCAAGAGATGTGATGGAAGGTTGTATTGGTGGTGGAGACTCCGGAGGAGTATGAATGCGTAAAGGCTTTCTTTACTATTCAGTTGGTTCAAAAGATGCATATGAAGATGACGTTTCTGGAAACTTTAAAGACTCAGATACTAGAGGTTTATGTACACGATCAGATGAAGACTTTGGTTTTGATCATCGAGGTTTTTCTTGAGTTGTCTGAGGATATATATACTGTCTAATCAAAATATAGTTAAACTTGAATACCTTTGAGTAGTCAGCTCCTTCTGGATACCGTTGATACGAAGGAGATGGATATGATGGCTGAATATTTGGAAAATCCGAGGAGGATGAGCCATATATCTGTTTAGATTGAGTTGCATGCATATCAGCTTCCATTTGTCGTACAATTCCTTGTATCTCTTGTATCTTATGAACTTTAAATTCGAAATATGGCCCCATGTAATGGGCAGAGATGTATTGTCATAATTCAGCATCAAGATGCCGAATCTGGGCTTCGTAAGATCAATACTTCATTTGTATCTGTTCTGAAATAGAATCGACTTTCTTGTGAGTAGCGATATTTTGTTGACTAATTCCATCCAGCTTGGAATCAATCCTTCTCAAAACTTTGTTCTATGCTACTTCATTAGATGTCTGCCAGTTAAGAACTTCATTAGTAGGATTTGATGCAAGTGTTCCTTGTAAAGTAATTCCTGACGCTCTGATATAAAGGTTAAAGACAACCCACTGTGATTCATCAGTACTCCTGGATAATTGAGGAAAGTTATCCTCATCTAGTCTTACCATCATACAGGGTAGAGGAGTAGGAGTCATAACAAGAATTGCTGGCATAGATCTACGTAATCCACTAGTAGATCTGTAAGGATCTGACTTAGTAAACATAGACGACTGGAGCATCTCTCTAAGAGACTTTGGTCTAGATTTCTCTATCATGGATAGACCATTATGATTGTCTGGATCTAGATCCTCACCAAGAGGAGGATATACGTGAGAAGGTTGGCACCTAGATTTGGGCTTTTTTTTCTTCCTTGTCCGTTGATATCTTGGATCATCATCATCAGAATCTGACTCAGGATTGAGACATATCTTACAATCTGGTTCGCACATAGATGGGTCGACATCCCATATACAAAATGTCCACGATGATGATTGACATTGACTGAATCTCCATTAGATTTGAAATAATGAATAGGAGGACCATCTTCTGTATGAGAAAATATGGGCTGGATCTTAAAGCTTGTTGCCCTAAATGATAGATCTGATAGATCTTGAGGTTTAATGGGCTGGGTCATCATGATAGATCTTGATGTTGATAGACTAGGCATGTTATTGCTGGGCTGTGTATAGATGGACTTGACTGAGCTATCTTTCAGTGTCTTCAGAATCCGTGGAGTTATTGTATGTAAAGAGTGTCTATGAGGCGCATGGAATACCTTTTGGTAGTTGGTAATCCATGCTGTTGGCATCATCTTTTCAAGCTCCGTTGAAGGTAACTGTTACAGGATTTGGAGGATAGTTGTCTGATTATTGGCTTTATCAGCAACCATGTAAAGAGCATCTGAAGTAAAATTTGGAAAGTTTAAGTCCAAAGAATGATTCTGTAAACGGTAGATCATCTGGTGGTGAAGAGTAGCCATGATGGCTATAGGATCTTAATCTGCTCCAGTGATCTGAATCTGAACTTGTAGTCATTCAGACAACGTGGGATCATGCAACCTGATGTTGAAATCAGTTGCTATGGTCAAGATAACACTCCCTCTATCAAGAGTTGTCAGCAAGGTACCAATAAGAGCATTTTGGTACGTTGTGTAGGTAGTGTCAAGAAGGGATATCTTGGTTGTTGCAGGAATACCTTTTCTTCCATGTAAGGTAAAAACAAGTCGTACAGCTCCAACATGAAGACGTGTATGGTTGTGCTCTCTCCATAAGGCGATCAACTCCTTAGGGATTTCTAGCTTTACGTACTGTTTTGCAGTTGTAGATCTGAGACCACACTGTTCCAGTTTGAAACTTTGGATGATTTCCTTGATATGAGACCTAGTAGTAGATAACACACTACGAATACTTCTCGTCTAAGAACGGTCACGAGAATATATACTATACAGACTCAACAATGGTAAAGAAGACTCACAAACACGATATTCTACAGGCACATGAGTAATTTCTACAAGATTTTCTATTTTGTTTGATAACACATGCTTCACACTAGAATGGCAAACTATTTAGGGACAAACTTGACGATAAATGAACTGGATCTGAGGATATTGACTCCATTGTTACTCAACTTTTCTTTTCTCTCAACTTTCTTTTCTCTCACTTCTGAACCTGAATCAATGTTTTCCCGGCCTGACTAAGATGCGAAGGTTGACTATGTTTCCGAGGTTAACCACGAGCAATAGTGGAAAACCTAATCGAGGAGTAAAACTCTAAGGGGTATGTAGGTTTCTTCGGATTCTGCCGACTATACTTGACCATAAACTAGACAAAGATACCACTCAGGATATGGAAAATCTTCCCGGCTTTGTTTTTGTTGTAACTCTGATACCACTCAGGGACCCTTTTGGGCACATAGGGAAACTATGACACCTTTCTGGCTAACCTAACGGTTAACTCCTTTCTAAACCACCATAATGGTTGCATCATCAACTAACCAAAGTCGGATTGGAAGTATTTATCACTACGTCGGAAGTTCCAGTTAACGGAGTCTTAGAACCTTCAACGCCTGTCCTTTAGCTTACACGGGAATTATTGTTCACGCCTTTTAGGAACCCTACTTCACTCACATACTCTTACTTGGCATTCCTCGTTAGTGCTTTTGATTCAAGGCAGTGGATAGATTTAGAAGTAACAGTTCCCAGACCGTCATAGACTTTCTGATACACAAAATCCTTATACAAGGCGAATGTAAAGCATACTCATCCTACATCTTAGGCACTGAGGTAAACATGATTCAAAGTTTTTGAAGTGTTTGAGAAAGAGAAAGAAGTGTGAAGAAAGGAGGTTTCTTCATTTTTCAATCTGTTTAAACGTACATGTCAGTCCTCTAAGATTTTTTCAATGTGGTTTTAGAACTAACTATCTACCTACCTCTTCAACCAACTCCGCCTTTTTGGGCCTCTTAATCCTTTTATACTCTCTACTGTCAAGTATGTAACTCAACACCTCTTTCCAAAAATCAACTCTAAAATAAAAAACAGGAGCAATTCTAGCAATTACTCTAGAATTATTTGATTACATCATAAAAAAATTAAAACAACTACATAATGAATTTCTCTTAAAAAAAACATTGTTTACTAATAAATAGTCTTTGTGGAAGAACTAGGATTTAAGTTACTATAGAAGATCCAAATCACTTGTCTATAATAAAAATTTGCTCAACATCTTGATAGAAGGAATTTATGAAATTCCACATTGTACTCTAAAAAGGATATTGAAAGTAATGATGGGGTTAGAAGTTGGAAATTACATATTATATTCAAAATCTTACTAAGGAGTTTAGAGTATGCATATAGAGTCCCTTTCTTCTCCTAGGACGGTATAAAGAATATTAATTTCTAGAATAGAGATACTTTAAAAAACATTACATGCCTTTCAAACATTTACAGAGAGTATAACCTCCTAACATTTATTTACGTTCTTCATTTCTTGTTTCCTATACAATACTCTTTTTCTCCCTCATTAAAAATTCTTGAAATTAGACCTAGTTAATGCTAATAACCAACTATATAAAAGTGGGTGCATTGGCAAATTAGTTTTAGCTCCTTATACTAAAATTTTGTTAGGCTTAGGCTCGAACCATTGAGCTCAAGCCCGACTTGAGGCCCAAATAATTTTCACTATTAGGGCTTGAAACAACCCGAGGTTGACCCAAGGTCCAATAGATTTCAAAATTTAAACCACATCGTTTTGCTTTATAAGCAACACAAATTTTCGTTTCTAACGAAGTAAAATGATGTCATTTTAGTTTAGGATAACCTATGCTTTCCCTACCTTTTCTCCCTTTGTTGGGTCATTTTCTTCCCTTACTTTTAGAATTTAGTCTCTCTCTCTCTCTCTCACACACACACACACACAAACCACTTCGCCTCCCTCTTCTAGTGTTTGCACCCCCTCTTGCTATCCTTTCACCACATGCTTTGTTACCCCACTTCTTCGCCTCCCTACCATTACCTTTTTTGCTTCTTCATCACCCACCCACCAAGTTAAAGTTCCTTAGTTGTATTTTGGTTTTGAATCTTTTGATTAAAGATTGAATTTTTGAAATATTGGAATTTCTAGGATTGTTGTTGTCTACGAGGGTGTTTTCGTATACTTACATTGTAGCGCCCCCTTACCATAGGGTATCCACTGGAACGCCCGTAGGTCATTCCGATAAATATCCCACGACAAGAGACCACTACTGACAACAACCACTACACTCCTCATGGCATCACAATCATAAGACAGTAATAAGAAATTG
>JANIJH010000005.1:42025277-42040885 GCA_024520975.1 Erythroxylum areolatum | reverse complement strand
TGCCGAGATATAATTAAATATCCCGAACCCATCCTAATTACCAAAATGCCCTTCTTATAGGAGAGGGGATGTTACATACATAGTGACATACATGGGTATGTATGTGGCCGTGTAAGTGACTGTGTGAAGTGAAGTTTCTTTTAGAACTTACACAGTGACAAACACGCCCATGTATATGACCATGTAAGTATGATTAAGTGACATACATAGTTAGATACACGTTAGTGTAAGTGATCGTGTAAGTATGCACAAAAACTTCCCAGTAAATTACATGGTGCACGAAAACACTTAGACACATATATGTTGTGTGACATGATCTCAATGACTTACACGGTCACACACATGTGATAAACATTAAATCTATGATTATAATTTATTTTCTCCTATTCTCTCCCATGTTTATGAATTACCAATTACGAATTGAATATATTTATATGTTGATTGTTTCAAATGGATAAGCATATTCCTTTAATGGAAAGTAGTAATTAAGTACTGGAGATGGAAGTGGAAACTTCGAATCTAGTACTAAGTGATGATAGAAGTCTAGGTCAATTGAAAAATGAAGCATATAATCACTTCAATAAGAATAAATCAAAGTTATGTTTATTGTTAGGCTTGTTAAGCAAACTCAATGTCACTTTAACCGAAATATGTTTAGTGTTATAATAGTGTGTTCTTCTTAACTAAATTTGTGTGATATGGATGAGCAAATTCATGATCACTTGAATTTAGAGGCAGGATTTGAATGAAATATAAGATATGTTTTAGTAAAAGTTGTCACCTAACGGATCTAGGAGCCATATAAAATGTGATTGATAAATTTGTTATCTATCAAATTTAAGTTTATTTAGTTTGTTGAATAAACTCAAGATCAACTATTTATAAATGGGATCCTAACCCACTAAAAAGATTAATCTTTTTGAATAGTAGTGAGGGCTATTATTTCGATAAAATAATAGGAATAACCAAATACATGATTAAAGTCCTAATCTCATTTGGTAGTTATGGCATATAATTAATTACTTGCTTTTTCTTACATTTATATTTTGTTTTGAGTGGAGTTTACCTTGATTAGTATAGTTGATACTACGTTAGTGAACCCAATTTCATGGACATAGGATATGTTTAAGAAGAATTGTCAAAGTTAGATAGAAATTATACGCCTATTATGTTATTTCTCTATAATCCTTGTTTAGGATTTGATGAAATTTTTTTAGAGATATGTCAAAATCATATAGATAACAAAATGTATTGACATTTTGAGTTGACTAATGTCTCATAAAGTTTAATGACAATATACAATATGTATGTCAACACCATGATAACAAAATGCAAGACGTTGCATATAGTAGAGCAAAAAGGTATAATATCTTGTTGAAATTTGATCGTGTTTTTTTTATGTGTATAAGTTTTAATTAATTAACCTTGATAATTCACAAGCGCACGGGTCATTCGCGTAATATCTAAGGTGTCAATCCCATGAGGGGGAATAATGTAGTCCTAAAATCTATGGCCAACACAATTCACAAAAATTCAAAAACTAACAAAACTAAAACAAGAATTCAATTCATTCACACAAATCAATTCAAGAATCAATCACGAAAATATTAACAATTTAACAGTTGCAACAGGATTATTGGTTTTAGACAATTCTAGAGTTGATTACTCTCTCTTAAGTTATAGCCATTAACCCTAATTTATAAACCTTAATCAGATTTTGGAAGTTGCAATTTCTCAATTAACAACCTATCCAAATCTATAATTAGATTTGAAGTTGTCTAATAAACTATCAGAAGCCTAGTAAGATCTCTCTTCGTAGAATTTCTCGTTTTATTCAATCACCTAATCTTGTTAGCACAATTTAATTATTTTTTATTCGATTCACCCTCTCAGTTTATTACCAAATTATGCAATTTTAGAAATCAATCACAATAAATCCATTAAATATAAAAACAATCAAATTTTGTTAAATCAAATATAGAAACTCGAAGGTGAGTTTAGAACATCTCAACATTCACAAATCCTATCATCAAACCAAAGTTTTATACAATAATAAAAATGCAAAATAACAAGAAATACAAAATTGAATGTAGTCAGGAGGTAGCGACGTCAGGAAACTCCTGCTTTGGAAAGTACGTCAAGTCAGCTTCTCCACTTCTCTCTTCCTTCTTCTCTTTCTTAATCTCTCGATGAACTATCTCTAGGGTTTCTCTCAAAAGTGGTTGAGGTAAAAGCTCCCTCCTCCTTTTTGTCTTATTCTTTAAATACCTTTTGTGTTCTAGGCAACCCTAGGGTTTTTTGGGGTCCAAAAGTTTCAAAAAATCTCTCGAAGCTTGACGTTTTTGAGTGTCTACGCATCTACCTGATGTAAGCCACAATCATGGGCCATATCCAAGCCTTCTATCATGATCGTGGAAAGTAGACCACGATTATAGGCCATGTCCTAGGCTTCTATCACGATTGTGGCATATGGGCCACAATCATGGGCTGACTCTAGCGTTTTTTTTCACGATTTTGGCCTATTATACCACGATTGTGGGCTATTGTTTTAGCCCGAATGTCTCTGAAAGTTCTTCATTCTTTGATGTTGACCCTTAAACACTAACAAACACATCAAGATACCTCAAAAACATAATAATTAAGCTCAAAGACTTGTATTAACCCACAAAAACACTTAAACACAAATAATTAATAAACTAAAACAATTATAACCTAAAAACATACTAAACAATTGAGTTAATAATTAAATACATATAAAAATAAACCCTAAAATATGATGCAATTCACACTTATCACCATTCCCACGCTTAAAGGTTTGGTTATCCTCAAGCAAACAAAACAACAATCACACAAAATCACACAACACACAATACAGTAATGAGACAATGGCTTCAACTTTATAAAATAAATTTAATTTAAAACACAATCATTTGAGTTATATCAAATCATTAACATGCAAAATCCGCATCTTGAGGCTTTGAATTAAATATACATATTAATCCAAACTCAAGTGTTAAATTATTTACTCTTTTCAATTGCACACACACATTAATAATTCTTTGGTCATTCTAATTCTGTATCTACTCTTAAGTACATTTTTATAAAAAGTCAAGCTATTACAAGTTTGGTAAGTTTTTTATTAAAAAAACATTATTTATTTATTATTATTTACTTGTTGTGAACATGGACTTAGTTTTTTTAAGCAGAGACAAACATTGGTGATGAATGTCGATTCGGTTACTCAACTAAGTCATATTTTTTATTAAGTTGCTTGATTGGAATGTCATTATATCCTTTTGATGCGAAGTACACATTTATGATGCGTGTCAATTCGATTACTCAGCTATATTATGTTCTCAACTGGCTATTAGCTCTATTTATAACACGAAGACCAGCGAAATAGTAATTTATTTAAAATTAATAAACACAATTTTTTATTGCCTACTTTACTGTTTTAGCTACTCTTTTCCATGAAAAAAATACTAACAAAGTTACTTAAGTCGAAAGGCCTCAAATTAGGAATGAATGTGACCATTTAAAAGGTAACAACTAACACTAAATCCTAATTAAGCTGCATATTTATCCAAAGACTCCAATTCACAATTTTTTGCGAGCTAATGATTCTTCATAACCTAATAGAATATGTTCAAAATTAAATCAATTTCAATCCATCTAAGCTAATGACACAATCACACGATTCACAAAATGCAACCTAACAAATTATCATATAATATGCAAAATTCACATTCAAAACAAAACACATAACCCTCCCCACACTTGAACAACACATTGTTTTCAATTTGAGAAGGGGGACAAACAAACATATATGGAAAAAAGAAACATAAATTAAAGTGAAATAAAAATAAAATAAAGACTAAATTTAAAAACAAAGGGGGTTAAAACAAAGCCTTATGATGATGGAGGCGGGGATGGTGTTGGGGGTGGCAGTTGGATGCCTTGAGCCTCGAAATAATGATAGATATGATGTATGTCCTGACTCTAATGTCGTTGTGTCCGTGTCATCTCCTTCATTCTTTTGGAGTTCTTTGCTAGTGTATTTGTAATTACTTTAGTATTTGCAGAGATTGTATCAAACACTTTCTTCCAGCCTGGTTTTTCTGTTTCTTCTTCTTCCTGGGACTCCTCACTAGTCGAATCCTCTTCTTGTTGTTGTTGAGCATTTGAACTTGCTTGACTAATCCTACCCTTGATGTGGCCTTGGCACTAATATCCTAAAGTTCCATAGTATGAAATTTAGGATTTCAACTCGATATAGATGATGATGGTTCATGAATTCAAGATAGTAGAATGTGAGTTCGTTGCGCTCAACTCCATAGTAATTAGCTATGGCTGAAACCAAGTAACCCATTCCTAAGTTATTGCTCTTCCTCTTTCGAGCAGCAATAATTGTGTTAAAGAAGTGGGTAAGGTGCAAACTGGGATGCTGCGATCCATGCACTACAACATAAAAAATTTATTCGTTAAACACTTGTTGGTTTCTGTTTTGCCAAAAACAGTTTGACAGATAAATTTATGCAGCAACAAGTGTTCGTGGCTCTTGATGATGTTGTGTACATTTTTAGTGTCGAAACGCTCTAACCCAGTTAGTTCAATCTCGTAAAGGGTGACATGGAAATCATTGAGCTAATCTATTCCAGATGACTCGGAGAAATAACAAATTTCATAAAAAGTCTCATAATCAAGTCTATAAGGTTCTCCCCATGACCTAAACCACAGTTCCCTAGGTTTATTAGATTGGAGCTAAAGGAATGTAAAGAATTTTAAGGTAAGTTCTTTATAAACTGGGAATTAAAATTGAATGAACTGTCCCCATTGAACTCTCTTTACTAAACTTTTGACCTTGTCTCACAATTCTAATCTATCTAAAGTTTTAAAATGAAAATAATTTGGAACCATAATTTGCTTATTGCGAAGAGAATGAAAGTGAGCACCTTCCTCATCTGAGAAGATCGGGAAAGTTGATCTGTAATCAGTTGCCTTGCTCCTTTTCCCTCATCCCTAGACTTGGTCTTGCCCCGCTGATTGATCACGCTTTATTGTTTGCTTAATGCCCTATATACTCGCTTGTGAGTAGGTAGAGGTTGGAAGAGACTGCAAGTTTGAAATTTGGGTATAGAGAAGTGAGAGTATTTGGAGGTTTAAGCTTAGAGAGATAAAGTAAAAATGAAAGTGAATGAAAAAGTGAAGTTAGAAATGAATATATAGGTGATTGGAGGGTAAAATGGTAAAAATTGAAAATGGCATTTATGTGTCCCTTTTTTACCTTGCAAATTTTCCACCAATTTATATTTTTTTTCTTCTTCTTTTATCCTTCTCTACTTTTCGAAGTCACTTCTTAACTCTTTATAGCCCTTTCACCTCTTTTCACTTCATTGATCATCAAATTCATGTCAAAGTCCTATGCCTTTATGATTTTATTTGGAAATGAAATAACCTAACTACAAAATTGAACTTCCTAAAAAGATCAAAGGAAATAACATTCCATAGGCTGCCTCCCATACGACACTTTTTTTAACGTCGATAGCTCAACGCTCTTCTTTTGCTCACGGTGGTTCAAATGAATGGTGCAATGGTAATGCAGTCATTGATTTTACATTTTGCACATGATCTACCATGCCTTGGATTCCACTTTCCTTGTGATTCTCCTTCCTTTGCCTTCTTCTTCGCGATATTTTCTTTCTGAATGCATTCTAGGATCCTCAATATCTTCCCATTGTCCTCGAAGTTTAGTTTCCTTGATAGTAGTTAGAGATAAAGGAGAAATGTTATCTCTCTTTGACGCTTTGAAGGTTATTTGATGCTTGCCGACCATCAGAGTTAGTTCATCCCATCAACATCAATTATGGAGCGAGTAGTGGCCAAGAGTGGTCGTCTAAGGATTATAGGAGTTTCCACATCTTTTGTTATCCAATATATATAAGTCTGTGGGAAACATAAATTTATCAATTTGTAACAGCACTTCCTTAATAATCCCCTTCGGTTGATGAATTGTTATGTCGATCGTCTTTACTAGCATCTTTGTGGGTTCTAACTCTCCTAACCCTAACTTTTGACTATAGGTATAGGGCATCATATGGATACTCTCTCCCAGATTCGCGAATGTCCTGTCTATATTGATTCCATTAATACTGCAAGGAATGTAAGAATCTCCTGAGTCCTCTTCCTTCTATGCTATATTAGGGCTTCCTTCTACTATGTGCTCCTTTAACTTCTTTTTGACTGATTCTTTTAGTGTGAGCCTCATTTGTAGATGTTTCGTTATGTCCTTTACCTTGTTTGATTCAACCTCCTTAGAATTCCTCATCACCCTACTTGAAATTAACTTCTGTTGAGCTAGAATAGGGTATGGAAATTTAGGTCGAGGTTCCTTGATTGGCTCAATTTCGACCTCACTTGGAAGGAATTCCATAATTACTTATCCTTTTCCCTTGTCTCCATCTTCCTTTACATGTTCAAGTTTCTTTCCCTGGGTTTGAGTAATAGCCATAATCCATTCTTTTGCATTAGACTTAATATTGCTTGGAAGGGTTCTTGCATTTCGAGTGGAAATTGCCTCCACTAGTTAACCTACTTAGACCTCCAGATTGTGTATTAAAGAGGTGTGGTTCTTAGTGACTTGCTCAAATTTACTTTCAAGCCTCTTGTGTGTATCCTCCATGCCTCCAATTTTATCTAAAATCTTATCTAACTTGGATTCTGTTGAGCTTGGTTTATCTTGTTGGAAGCCTGATTGTCCTTAATGTATGAACTGTCCTCCAGCATTGTTCGTCCACGAGAAGTTAGGGTGATTATTCCACCTAGGGTTATAAGTGTTAGAGTAGGGACTATTTCCCCCTCCTCGTCCATATTGAGCTCCTATATAATTCAATTGCTCATAATCGCTTGCCTTCATCAAGAAATAGTCCACTGTATCATAGTCCATTTGCCCACAAAGATCACACTTAAGTTGCATGGATTTCACCGGAGTAGAGGAAGAAGCCTTCATGTTGTTGAGTTGTCAAGTCAAGTTATCAATTTTCTCTTACATCTCCGTCATTTGATCAACAGCCATAATTCCTTTTTGTTTGCAAAATGTAGTAGTTTCTCTACTTTGCTCATTTGTCCATAAGCAACTATTACTTGTCATCTCCTCTATCAACTCTTCCACGTCATTTACCATCTTTCTCATCAGTGATCCTCTTGAAGCTACATTGATTGTGCCTTTCGTATATGGGGTTACTCCATTATAGAATGTTTGCAACAAGAATTCCTTGCGTAAGTTATGGTGTGAGATGTCTATTGCAAATCCTTGTATCGTTCCCACGCTTCATAGATCAATTCCCCATCACCTTGCTAGAAGTTGGTAATTTACTTGATGGTTTAGTGGTCTTAGTCAAGGGGAAATACTTGTCAAAAAAGGCATGAACTAGTTAATCCCAATAGGTGACATTGGCTAGGTTAAGCGAATGATACCAATCCTTTGCTCTAGCTCTAAGGGTAAAGGAAAATAACCTAATTCTAACTACACCTTCAGACATCTGATGATATCAAAATGTATCACAAATTTCAAAGAAGTTCACTATATGTGCATTAGGATCCTCATAAGTTCGTCCATAAAACTGCACGTTCTATTGAAGCATGTTTAGGAGTGCTAGTTTGATTTCAAATGATAATGCTTGTATAGGTGGCCTAGCTACTTCTTGGTTAGCCGTATTGAAACCTCGTCTCATGAATTCTATAAGGGTCCGTTGTTGTAGTCGGTAGTTTACTTCGTGGTCCAAATCTTGCTAAAATTCCTCATCTGTTGTTGATTTTACGATTTCTTCTTCTTCTTCACGTCGAGCTTTCTTAATGGATCGTTCTAGTCGACTGATGTCTAAATCTATGGTTTTAGCTACACAACACCAACCTCTTATGACTCTTGTGTTCATGCAAGAGCACGATTTTAGAAATAGAAAGAAAGAACAAAACAAAGCATGAAAAAACTAACTAAACGCCTTAAACTATAGAATTAAACTAATCACCTTCATATAAATGGTGCTAAAAAACTTGATCGTGGTTTTTTCAATGTGTATAAGTTTTAATTAATTAACCTCAATAATTTGCAAGCATACGAATCATTCGTGTAGTACCTAAGGTGTCTATCCCAAAGGGGGAATAATCTAGTCCTAAAATCTAAGGCTAACACAATTCGAGAAATTCAAAACATAACAAAACTAAAACAAGAATTCAATTCAATCTCGCAAATCAATAAAAGAATCAATCACGAAAATATTAACAATTTATCAGTTGCAACATACTCAAGAATTAGCCTAAAGGAACTATCAATTGAGAGAAAGGGAGAATTTTACCTATCTTTAACACTAATATAATCGATTATGAATTACTGGATTATTGGTTCTAGACGATCCTAAGGTTAATTACTCCCTCTCGAGTTATAACCATTAACCCTAATCAGATTATGGAAGTTGCAATTTTTCAATTAACAATCTATCTAAAACCCTAATTAGATCTGAAGTTGTCTAATAAACTATCAAAGACTATGCAAGATCTCTCTTTGCAAAATTTCTTGATTTGATTAATTTCTCGTTCTATTAAATCACCTAACTCTCATTAGCCTAATTTAATTATTTTTCATTAGATTCACCCTTTTAGTTTATTACCGAATTATGCAATCACAAAAATCAATTACAATAAATCCAATAAACATAAAAACAATCAAATTTCATTAAATTAAAGATAAAAACCCGAAGGTGAGTTTAGAATATTGCAACATTCACAAATCCTATCATCAAACTGTTATTCCCAAATTCTATACAATAATAAAACAGAAAATAATAGGAAATACGAAATTGAATGGAGACGGGAGGCAACGACATCAAGAAACTCATGATCCGAAAAGTATGTCGAGTTGGCCTCTTCTCCACTTCTCTCTCCCTTCTTCTCTTTCTCAATCTCTTAATGAACTCTCTCTAAGGTTTCTCTCAAAAGTAGCTGATGCAAAAGCTCCCTCCTCCTCTTTGTCTTATTCCTTAAATACATTTTATATTTTAGGTAGCCTTAGGGTTTTTTTGGGGTTCAAAAGATCCAAAATATCCCTCAAAACTTGACTTTTTTAAGTGTTTGCGTGTTTTCCCAATGCATGCCACAATCGTGGGCCATATCTAAGCCTTTTGTCATGATCGAGGCAAGAAGGACATGATCGTGGGCCATATCCCGGGCTTTTGTCACAATCGTGGTCTGTCACGATGATCATTGTTTTGGCTTAAATGTCTCCAAAACTTCTCTATTCTTCGACGTTGACCCTAAAATACTAAAAAACACATCAAGGTACCTTTAAAACATAATAATTAAGCTTAAAGACTTGTACTAACCCATAAAAACACTTAAACACAAATAATTAACAAACTAACACAATTCTAACCTAAATATATACTAAACGATTGAATTAACAATTAAATACATATCAAAATAAGCCCTAAAATATGATGCAATTCACAGTTATCAAAATTGTCCCACTTTACTTAGCCTATTAAAAGCATGAACATGGACATCAATTATAGCCATTTACTATAGTATGATAATATTTGTCATAAGAAGAAATTTGTTTACATTACTTTTCTTGCGTATACGAGATATGGTAGAGATCATATGTATCTCTAGTTCATGCTTATGAGTATTTAATACTGAATTTAGATTTACCATTATTATAATGTTCAAAGCATGATAAGAAATATATTGTTAAATAAAAGTAATTGATCCAATTTTATACAAATAGAATGTATGTGTTGGATCAAATGAGACTTATGCTTAATATAAATAGCAAGAATATAAAGTTAGATAACTAACACTATCCTTTTATGCTATGTTGGTTAAATCAATATAATGAGAATCACAAAGTTACATATAAGGATATGTGTATACTTTTGATTATGAATCATATAAAACCTGTGAAACTTGTCAAGTTGAAAAATAACCAATTTAACCTTTGGTGAAAGGATGATAATGGTATTTAATTGTTAAATTTATACATGTGATATATTGGATGGAATAATAATTCATAAAAAGATAATACTCATATTTCATTAGATTACTAATGAATTTATGTGATATAGTCATATGCATTAAATGGAATGTTGATTTAAAAATTTTGAAAAGTTCAAATTGTTTAAAGCTAAGTAAAAATTTAGCATTGGGAATGTTGAAACGTCTCGATGAGAACGTTGTGGAAAGTTTTAAAATTTTGATTATCTATAGGTAATGAGATACACAATTAAATCCATAAGATTATAATTTTCTATAAGGAGGAAAATAAAATATGAGATATTGTATGATGTAATATTATTTTTTCTATAGTTATACCCAGTATAATGACTTACCTTCAATAGTTCCAATTGAATCAAATAGTAAGATTTCATATTAGATATGAAATGCTAAGTCTTTGAAAGAGTCAAAGTTAATGATTCAAGGATTTGATGCTTGGTTAAAGCATATATTATCCATCAAGTTTAGAATTAAGTTGGATAATAAAAGGTTATGAGATATCCAAAAGGTTGGGTATAATCTTACAGACTTGTTGAATTTTTTTTTTGTTTCAATGACCACTTATAAGAGAACAGTTCTTAAGATAGTTAGTAAGAGTAAGAAAAAATTTGAAAATCAAATTGGAAATAACATCTTTATTGATACATTTGATGCATAATTGAAAAGCTATGAGATATTGAAACATTTACTTTCTTAATGAATTCAAATGGTTTGTTTTTGAGATGATCTTGAATTTATCATATCTACAAGAAGCTTAGTGGAAGTATAGTTATCCTCTTCAGTGAGAGTATCTAGAGAGGTATTGCTCATAGAGAACGGTAATTTTAATTTTCAATTGTTGAAAACATAATTGTCCAAGTATAACTCTAGATGAATATGAAAAGGTAATAGCTTAATTCTAGGAATTAGATCTATATAAATAGATTGGAAGTTGTTAGAGATAAATTAGAAGTTGTTCATTATTCTAAGTCCAAGTTCATAGATAATGTACTAAAAATGTTTAGTATTTGAGATATCAAATACTTAGAGGTATTAAAGATATCCATTGTTCTATGTAAGAGTTGACATTTGAATTCAAGGATAAGGATATTTACTTTGGAATTAAATCCTAATTAAGGTTTATTTTACTTAAAACAATATCATTTTAAGATGTGAAAGATTCCAATGTAGCAATGGTTACTAATTAAGCCATAATACATTTTTTATTTAGTGGAAACGATTAATTGGATCGATAAGTTCTTTAGTGAACTTAATATAGTTCCTTGCATTGCTTAAAATAGTAATATACTATGAAACATTAAAACCATGGAGCATGTAAAAGGAGCTAAGGTCTCATCAACTATCTAAATATGTATTTAGGCAATTTTCTTAATTATAATGATAATTAAGATGAAAGTTGTAAGATTTAAGCATTAAACCCCATTTTATAAAATTCTCTCATTAAACCCCACATTTAACGGGATGACTTATTGTTATTATTATTGTTGTCGTCGTTGTCGTCATTATTGTTGTTATTGTTTTCTTATTAGGTCATTGTCCTAGTAGTGATAGAATCATAATATGGCAATATGGTATAAGATATTTAAACGATTGACTTAGTGCAAGTAGGAGATTGTTGATTCATGACATATAACCAATTAGTTGGTTATAGTTTAGTGACAAAATTATTTAAAGGCGTTCTTTATCTTGTACATGTTTAGATGTATATGATAAACTTCATGGGATAATTATACATTGCAAATAAAATTATAATGAAATTATAATTATTATATTCAAATTGAATTTATATATTATCCCTAAATTGTTCCTAGCCATTGATCTATGAAGACTGGATATTAGTAGAACACAAAAAGACTAGCAGATGTTATGTTTTTCCTTACAAAGGAAATAGTCGATATCATAGGTGAAGTAAATCACTTGTTAATATAGAAATCCGATATGATATGTGAACTACACAAGAAGGGGGGGTTGAATTGTGTAATCTTTTTGAAAATATTAATCTTTTAAAACTTCTTGAATTTCTTAACGAAAAATTCAAATGATTACTAAAACACTTTGCTAAAGTTGATAAGAAATGCAATTGCAAGTAATATTATCTACTCGTCTAACAACAAGAAAATTAAAAGTAAGGGTTAAGAATAGACGATGCAATTTTATACTGGTTCAGCCCAAACCTTGGGCTACGTCTAGTCATTAGAGTTAGTCTAAGATTTCACTATACTCTTCAACTTTACAAGTATTCTTTCTACACTTGCAGAGCCTCTCTAGGTCTATCTCACAAAGTATTCTTTATTAGCTATATTAGCCTCTCCAGGCTCTAGTCTTCCTTTCTCTCTCTAAAAAAAGTATTTTTGAGCTTTAAGTTACAGATGTATTCGCTCACTTCTTTCGCACTTTGACTATAAAATACTTGCTAATGTAAAAACATTTGTTATCTTAGTCTTCGACTAGAACTAGTATTTATAGCCTAAGTCTCCAACTGTCTTCTTGAAAATTGCTTCTTGAATCTTCTAGAAATGGTTATTAGTTGAGTCCTGTAACTAACTCCAACTAACTAACTGTCTAAAGTTCTAAAGTATCTTCCTTTTGCATCTTCTGGAATAATGCTTCTTCTATTATTGTGTTTTGTTTGTTATTCCACTTTGTCTATTGTAGCACTTCGTCTATTGTCGCGCTTCGTCTGTTGTTTGCACTTCTCTGGTGTAGTGCTTCATTGTCTGTTGTTGCACTTCATCTGGTGTAGCGCTTCATTGTTATTGTGCTTCATCTGTTGTTTTGCTTCGTCTGGTGTAGTGCTTCGTCTATTGTTTATGTTTCGTCTGGTGTTGCCCTTCGTCTCTGATGTTATGCTTTGTCTGAGTTAACTAAGTGTTACTTACATTTTTTTGCACACTTAACAAACTTATCAAAACAGTTCATACATTTCTAAGATTATTATTATTTGATTGTCATCAAAATTAATAGAAGTGAAGTCCTTTTGACTTAACAATCTCCCCCTTTTTGATGATAACAAATAATCATAATTTTAGAAGATAGAATGATATTGATAGACGAATAGACGAATAATATTTTGACGAATAATAAAGAAAAGAACATAAGAAAAGAATTGCATACAAGATATATACAATGCTTTCTATCTTCTCTTCTCATTCTCCTCTTTTTCTCCTTCTCCCCTATTTGTTATTGATCAAAAAGATTTCTCATCGTAGACACTTCAGAACTTCAGAAAACACATGTTGCATGTCAGTGCGGATCATCTTGAGGTCTTCTTCAATAGTAACCCGTAGTAATGCTACTTCCTCATGAAGATCACCCACTGAGTCAGCTAGTTCATCAACCTTAGTGTGAACTTCCTTAATTTCTTTTGCTAATGCTTCCTGAACTTCCTTCTGACTATGACTTGCTTCCGTCCAATATATGAAATGCTTTAAGAACTCTGGATTACTAATAGAATCTTGTTATATTTCACTAAATGGGTGAAGGTTTTCAATAGTAGATGATTCTGAAGGTAAAACGTCTAACTCTATAATTTTGATAGAGGGTAGACTGAAGGGTTGTTTTCCTTCTAAGAGATCAAGATCATCAGTTCTAGGTAGTTTCAAAATTGGTTTCCCAAGAAGGTGTAACACATTATTAACTGAAGGTATGAAACCTAAAGGTCTGAAATGCAAGACCAAATGCACAAAGGTTTCTAAGTTGAAATTGATACCTTCAACCATGATACTTTTGTACTGTCATTCTTTTACTTTGCCAACTACCTTGAAGTTTTTATCTGTGGTTGAAACTCCAAATTTACTTCCTGATGCTTTTGAAATGTGTTGTGAAACATAGATTCCTCCAGGTTGAGCTGCATTACATGCATCATCTATATTCTTCATAGCTACTTAAATTTGCTCTTCTATAAGATCATCTTTATTTCCCTTAGGAAACATCTTCTTTTTCCCTTTTTCTTCATTTCTCACAAGGGTTGAACATCTTGGTTGAATATCTGGCACAATTTTTATCGATGTTCTACTCGTAATCGGATAGATTGTATACCAATCCTTTGAAATCTTCAATGGATATGGTTCTGCCTTCTCATCTCGCAAAATACCATATAATCTATGTTTTTCATGACTTAGAAGATGTATTTTTTTATCATTAATCGGTATCGGTTTGACTAGTACCTTGACTAACTTTTTCGAAGGTTCCCTGATAATAATTGAGCTTCTGCTTCGAACAGGTACTGGTTCTTCTATAATCTTCATTCTCAAATCCTTTTTGTTGATTGGTTAAGAAGGATTGTAAAGTTCCAATTGGTGTTCAACTGTATTCGCCTTTTGTTGAACATCAGATGAAGAAACCTTTCTCTGACTGGGCTTCACCTTCTTTTGTTCTTCTGCCGGTTTAGATGAAAGTTGTTGTTAAGGCTTCTTCCTCTCAAATACCAACTTCCTTTTAATTTCTGTCTTTCCAGATGATTTTGCTGATTGGCTTTGCAAAATAGAGATAATTGATCTGGTAGGCTGCTGTCTTTTTTCTTGCTTTTTAGAATCTCCAACAAGAATCAGAGATTTCCCCTTCTTCTGTTCTTGTTGTTATAAGGTCAATAGTTTTGTTGACTTTCTTAACTGTTTGGATTTTTTTGATTGAAGTGTCTCCACCTTTCTCTTTAATGACACTTGTTGCGATGATTGTTGAACCCGACTTTCCTCTTTCTATAGAATCATCTTAGATTGTATTGGTGAATCAAACGATTTCTCAGTCTTTCCTTCTACGAATGTTCTTCTTGTTGATTGAGGTTTTGTTTTTCTTGCAAACGTACCATGTTCACTTCTGCCCCATCTTACTATTAGCTCCCCCGCAAACCTTGCTTTGGGTGTAGAACCTTTATCTGCCTCATCATCAAACTTTATCCCTATTCTGTGAATAATTGTGGCATTAATAACGCTCTTCACATTCATCTTTACCCTGTTACCTCTGTCAAGAAAGATTCCTGATTCTCTAAAAATCCTTGTCAATAGCATTCCATACGGTAAAGAGCTAGAATCTCCCTTTTACTTCATCATGTACTTCAAAATCAAGTACGAAAGATTAATGGGATGATGATTTAGTAGGTGATACAAATAATGTTCGTCGTTCATTTTCACAATGTCCTTCGAGCCTAATCTTGGTAGAACACAGTGAAGAAGCAATGAATGTAGAACCCTAGCCTTCGAAATAAGGGTTGCCACCTTCTTAACTTTTGGATCACTACTTCCATAGAGTTATCGATTGATGTGCATTCTATCTACACGACCTTGAGTAATCCATTTTGTATTGTTAAGTAGTTTTACTCCAACACTAGGACACCCACTGACCCTTTCGATAGTATCTTACATCACGATAATCGACAAACCATCTACCATTGATACTAAGGTATCGTCCACCACCTTTGCATTTTTCCAAAACTCATATATCTCATTCAAATTGTTGGACCCCAAAATTTTTCTCATTAATGTTATTAAACATGAATTGTGATAATTATGTGTTTATGGCTTAGTTTGATTAAATTGGGCATAGTAGTGGATAATTGAGGTTAAATG
>JANIJH010000005.1:41904298-41928205 GCA_024520975.1 Erythroxylum areolatum | reverse complement strand
ATAAATGTTGTATTGTAATGTGATTACTGAAAATGTTCAGGAATGACATTGAGCCTAATTTTGGCTATGGATTTTTGTGCATAAAATGATTAAATGCTGTTGAAAATTTTTATGACTGAAATTATGTTTTGATCGAAATGTTCTCGTATCACGGGCCCAAATTGTTTAGTGATTTACGCGCACTCGATTGTTTTCAAAAATAAAAATGTCTTACTGAGTTTTTGGAACTGTTTGACTATTCTAGCATACCACCCTCGTGAGACACGGGCTCGGATATCACCATCGATATCGGGTTCGGGTCTTGCGAGAGTGGGATGCTACAATAATGGAGCATATAAATAAGTTATTGAAGATAAAGCAGCTAGCCCCAGTGTACCTAATGTAAACAATTCCAAGAAAGATGAAGTAAATGATAAGAAATTCCAATGTGTTAACACTAGGAGAACTCAAATGAGTAGTAAAAATAAGGGCTCTAGAAAAAATCAGAATTGATTTGAACCTATTATGGAATGTTTGTGAACTTAACAACATAAATAAGCTGATTGCTTTGTGAAATTTTGTATCTATAAAGGTCTAATATATGTTAGGACTTCTGGAAACTAAAATTAAAGTAGAGAACTTGAATAAGCTTGGGAGATTAAGAGCCAAATGTAATTTTGCTACTAATCATCAACGTCATGCTTGTGGAAGAATTATAGTATGATATAACTTAGATTTTGTAAAGGTGGAGGAATTAGGCTCAACAAATCAGGTGATACATATGAAGCTGCACTTTTTACTTGAGAACTCATGTGTATATGTATCTAACCTGGTTTTTCAAAGAATCAGTTTGTGGAGTAACTTAAAGAGAATGCATGGACTTTGTACAGGGCCCTAGATAATTTATGGGGACTTTAATTCAACAATCTATAGGTTAAAGGCATAAGGGAAATGTAGCATAAAGAACTATTCAGAGGACTTTAAAACCTGTGTTAAACAAATTGTGATCACTAATCTAAAAAATAAAGGGTTTAAGTTCACATAGAGCGATAAATAGAGTGACAGATGGTTTATTCAAAAAAGGCTAGATAAGGTCTTGGTTAATGTTGAGTGGTTAATTTACTTCCTTAAAAGTAAGGCTAATGTAATGGACCCTCTATTCTCAGACCATTCTCTATTTAAAGTTAAGGGAATGTTTCAAAGAAATATTAAAACCTTTCTAATTAGATAAAATAACTTTCTGGTAGAGGATGAAGGTTTTCATGATGTTATAAGGAGAGGGATATGGATTCCTGTTAACAAGATTAAACAATACATATGTTTGTAGAAGTTAAAAGCTATTAAAAGGGAGCTTAAAATGCTTAATGCTAGAAGAGAAGTCTCTACCAAAGCAGCTATTGAAAAGTTTAAAAGGATACTGACATATACCCAACATCTCCTCTCAAGATAACCTATAAAGAGAAGTAAAACTTAGTTATTTATAAATAATTAAGGATCATAATTCCTTAATCAAACAAAGAGCTAGGATAAGTTGGCTTAAGGATGGAGATAAGTGACCAAAATTCTTCTCTAATTATCTAATTGCGAGGGAAAAAATAGAAATTAGATCTCTTTTATTCAAGCTCAGGATGGTAGGATACTCATTATACAAAAAGATATATCAGAGGAGGGCAGCTAACCACTTTTAAGCTTGGATGGGCACTAACTAAAATGGATCCTGAAAATTTGATAAAATAAAGAACTTCATTACTAAAAGGGTTATTGTAGTGGAATTTGAAGAACTTATAAAGCCTATAAGGGATAGAGAGATATGGGCAACTATCTTTCAGCTGAATTGGATGGAGGCCTTGGGCTTTGATGGGTTGAATAGTTACTTATATCAAAAGTCATGGGCTAAAATATGATAACTAGTCAAGGATACATTTCATGAATTCTTCATTAAAGGAGTTTTGCTTAAAGAGATAAATAAAATTTTTCTATGCTTGTTTCCTAAAGTTATAAAACTTTTAAATTTTGGTGCATTTATACCTATTTAATGCTTTAATTTTATCTTTAAGGTTATTACTAAGGTCCTATCGAATAGAATGAAGAGTGTCCTTCAATCTCTAATTGGTGATAACTAAGGAGCATTTCTAAAGAACATATTTATTAATGACATTATCCTAATTGTTCAGGAACTACTTAAAGGTTGTGCTAGAGGAAATTCCTCTCCAAATTGTATAATGAAGATCAAATTTCAAAAGGCTTTTGACAATGTTTGGTGGGAATTCATTATTCAATTGATGGTGTATATGGATTCCCTAGGATCTTTATTGGGTGGGTCAAGGAGTGTATATCTTCTACTTCATTCAATGTCCCAATTAATGGTTCACCTTCACTCTCCTTCAAAAGGTCTAGACAATTGAGGCATAGAGACCCATTCTCTTCCTACCTCTTCACTTTGTACATAAAGGCTTTAACTTTAATGTTGAAAGATAAAGTGGGCAAAGAACTTATCTTTAGATGCTACTCAAAATGTAAGAAAAGCTCTATTATAAATCTTTTTTTTACTAAAGATGTTGTTATATTTTACAGAGCTAACCTAAAATCAGTTGAATTGTTGAAGAACACTATTACTCATTTTAAAACCTTGTCAGGCATGACAGTCAACCTCAACAAAATTCACCTTCTCTTGTTTAAAAGTGTTAGGTCAATCGGGCCTAACATATTAAGATTGATAGGAATGAATAGGAAGTTCCCTTCATTCATTTATTTGGGATTACCTATAACGACTAGAAGATTGTGCTTTAGAGAAAGTATGCCCTTAGTGGAGAAAATTCAAAAAAGGCTAGGATTGGGTGAATAAGGATCTTTCTTATGGAGGTAAGCTTCAACTGATAAAATTTGTACTAAATTCTCTACATATATATTGGAGTTCTCACTTTTTCCTATCAAAAGGTTTTATTAAAACCATTGAAAGGATTATGAGGAACTTCTTATGGGGTCATTCACTTGATATTAAAGTTTTTGCCATTTTTAGATGGTCAAAGGTATATAAGCCAAAGGAAGCAGGAGGGTCAAGAATCCACTCCACTAAGGTTACAAATAAAGTATTGATATTGAAGAGATTGTGGAGAATTTTGAAAGATAAAGATAAATTATGGCTAAGATGGATGAATGACTCCGTCCTTAAGGGGAGAAGTATATGGTTCAATCAATTCCTCAAAATGAAGAATGAAGTTATGATCCCCACCTTTTGTAAAGTAGGTAATGGGAGAAAGGCCTTATTGTGGTTTGAAAACTAGAGAGGGCATGGTCCAATTCTACAAAATCAACATCTTGGAATGATTCTGACTAATTGCCCTAGGAATGCTAAAGTATGCAATTGAATGAATGGGATGAATTGGATTGCATATCCTACTGCAATTGGGAACTTAACCTTTACACATTTACCTAATCTAGATGTCCAAGATTGCTACTTTTGGCATTATGTTTCTATAACTAATAATACAAATAAGATATGCTAGTAAAAACTACTAACGTATGAGCCAAGGATGGAATGGTGTAAGATATTTTGGAGTAATGTTCTTTAACCAAGAGTGGCATTCTTATTATTGCTGGTAGTGAAAAATAGATTTAGTACAATGGATAAGTTGGCTTTCCTTAACTTAAATCCAACTTGCTCCCTTTGTAAAGTGGGAGAAGAGAGTAGTGATTATTTACTCTTTGAATGTCCCTACTATCTCACTATTTAAAACCGGGTTAAGCTCAATTATTAGTGAAGCATCGACAAGATCTATATTATGGAGGATGTGCAATGGTTAGTAAACTCCTATATCCTTAAAGCTATTAGGATGGTTTACCTAACTGAATTAGGTGTTTGTGCTAAGAAGTTATGGAAGGAATGCAACTTGAGGAGACTAAAAAATTAGGAGACTATAGCAAACAACATAAGCACATAAAGAATTCATATTCCTATTACGCAAATGCACATTTTGCTGAGTATGGGAAGAGGAAATCACTTTATGACTTTAGGTTTAGTGAGTCAAAAGTTGATATCCTCAG
This sequence comes from Erythroxylum areolatum, assembly GCA_024520975.1. Taxonomy (NCBI): domain Eukaryota; kingdom Viridiplantae; phylum Streptophyta; class Magnoliopsida; order Malpighiales; family Erythroxylaceae; genus Erythroxylum; species Erythroxylum areolatum. The sequence continues at coordinate 41,924,182 of JANIJH010000005.1, read as the reverse complement.
TTCGGTAATCATTTGGGCAAAGTGATAGTGATACTAAAATAAGGTTCTGTAACTATCCTACACTTAGAGGAACTAGTAGCACAGAGTTAGGGAGACTTAAAGTCAGACCAATTAAGCAACACAGGCATATGCCTGGTGAAATAGAGCAAGAACAATCTATATTAAAATCACATGTAAAGCAACATACAATTAAAATCCAGAAGATGATAGCAAAGAGACATGAAATCAGAAACAGAAAAAGGAAAAATAGTTAACCAAAATCGCATGGAGGAAAAGTTAACATGAGCAGAAGAGGTCTTAAAAGGATTCAGGTAGGAATAACAATTGATTATCGATGGCTAAAATCCTAGGAAAGGAATGGAATTGCATTATTGAAGAGAGGCATCCTTTTTTCCTTACCATAAGTTAATGGAAACTCGTACCTCGTAAATGCTTCTGGTGGAGCAAGGAAACAAACGTCTTTGATTGAGTGAACTAGACTGTTTTGGGTCTAGAGATTTATCTATTTATTAAATATGTGTATAAGAGAAATTTAAGGCTAACATATTACCTGACATATCATATTTATTATTACGTAATTCATTCAATTTTCAAAAAAAGGAGGGAATCTTTAAAAGCTCTCTACATAATAACTCAAATTTTAACAGGCAATTTAATGTTCTAAATACATTTTTAGAAGTCCAGAGAGGAGAAACTATCACTGCTAGCTAAAGTCCCATTATGAATTGAATCCTTTAAAACTTGGTGATAGGTAGATGTAACAAAAATATACTATTTTACATATAACTCCAAGTTAATTTATCCTAGGAAAAAAATCCCTCCAAAAATTCTCCATATATGGCCTTTTTTAACATCCATAAAGAATTATAGATGTTAGCCCATGTGAAGAAGGGATTATCGCCCCTCCAGATATTGACCAAATCCCTATTTGAAAAACACTTGACTCTGAGCACAAAGAACAATGTTTTTTAATAAGTGCCATTTTTATTTTACTAAAAAGCCCTCACAAATATCCTCTAAAGAATTTGGATTTATAATAAGAATTCCAACTTACTCAATCAATATTATTAGTCTTTATAAACACACCACCAAAATCCTCTAAAGAATTTAGCAATTAGAGATTAGAGAGTTTTTTTAAGGAAAAATAAATTCACAACATATGAAAGAATAACCTACAAAAAAAGTTTTAAAGAGAAGTTCACAACCATCAAAAGAGAGCAATTTGTTCTTCTAAAAACTTAAGAGTATTTTTAGAACCTTATTTATAATGTAGGTCAATATACTTAATTTAGAACCCATAATAAGAGGAATCCAGATAAATATTACTAGTCTACCACTGTTGTATGCCCAATGTATCTAAAATAGTGGTTTTAAACCAATAGCTTGTTAGTTAATCTCATTGCAGCCAATCGATTGGTTGCAAATTTATATATGACATTATTATAATTAATAAAAGGCATTATTTATCTTTACGTATTAAGTTAATTACATTTTATATTTTAAAACTAAAAGTACAATCCTTGGAATAATTATTATGTAATTGAACTTATGATGAAATCATAATTATAAGATTCAATTTACATTTATGTGTTATTCCTAAATATTCCTAGTTGTAGTTTCATCAAGATAGGATATTGATGAAATAGTAAGACTAGCACACATTATATTTTTTTTCTTATGAAGAAAGTAATTGATCTCATAAATTTAGTATAGAGATACTTAAACTAATATGTGTGTACTTATTAGAGAATAAGTTCAGTGAACTGACCTAACTATGAAGATCCTAAATGGAACATTACTTATGTATTTATGGATTTCCTCATAATAATGGTTGTATAATTGACCTTTAGACTTGAGATTACCAAGGTATCTCACATGAGAGTTACTATGTTGTAATGCTACTTATGAACTGTCCTATGATAATTCAATCGGTAGTACTTGGATGTAGTATAAATCATATGAAGATAGTTGAGTAAGTCAATTTAGAGAAAATGTTCTACTGTTCTTGATTAGTAACGATTTATGGAATTCTCTTTTCAGAGTGAATTGGCATTTGAAAACATTTTTTTAAATATAAATTATAAATCAATTACTAATTAGCAAGAACGAATATGATTAGATAGAAAATAGTAGACTTTATATTCATACTATGTCCAATTGGAACATTATATGATGTAAGGATTAAATTATATATCATAACTATGTATGGACAAGTTAAGTCAAACTACTTTGACGTTCCTAATATTTAGGTGGTTATGACATGTTGCTAGATGTCAATGTTGAACTATGATTATAAATTGTTTAATCAATATGAGATATTTGATTTTATTAAAATTAAATTAATTATAATTAGAGTTTGACTTTGATTATAATTGAGGTATTTGATTTTAATAGAAGTTAAAAGACCTGATGCTTTTGTATAAATAGGAATAAAAATAAGGAAGCTAGTACTCATGCTTAATTCCTCTCAAGAGTTGAGAAACTGCTTTGTGGATACTGTTAGAGGCTGGACATGTGAATAACTCGTGGTTAACACATCAAAAAGGTTTTGAAAGGATTTCAAAAGCAAAATTGAATCATGTATAATTTCATATTTTATTATTCAAGTTTAATTATTCAAGTTATTCAATTATCGAGATTCGATTGGAAACCATAAATTTTATTTTTCTGTTGCGCCTGTGATTCGATCATGATTGGTTTCTAATATAAGTATTATTGTAGCTAAAGAAATACGATTATTTTGCTAAATTAGTTTTCAGCCCCAACCATAATAAAAGGTTAGAAAAAACACCTTTAAGGTAAATATCACATGAGATTGGAAAATTGGTTGATGAAAGAATTAAATTATATATCATAACCAGGGATGGATAGGTTAGATCAAATCACTTTGACATTCCTAATGGTGGTTATGACATGCTGCTAGACGTCAATCTTGATCTATAATTATAAAATATTTAATTAGAGAATTAAAGATAAATTAAAATGAGTTTTGATTTATTTGATTCTAATTATAAATTAGAATTATAATTTATAATCATTGCCAATATATTATAAACTTAATAGGTCACACATATAAAGCAGTTTAAAAGAGAAAAATCAATTTCAATTAAGTTGGACTTAATTATAAAGTTTGAGAAACTTTATGATCAAATACGAGATATTCTATTTTATTAAATTAAATTAGGAATTATAATTTATGTATTTAATTTTAATAAAATTGATTTAATTATAAAGTATGAAAAATTTTAAGAATAAAATATGAAATATTTAATTTTATTATTCTTTTCCTATAAATAGGGAATTAGTATAAGAGAGCTAATACTTCTGCTTTTTCTTCTCAGGAGTTGAGAAACTACTGTATAGATATCGTTAGAGGTTGGACATGTGAATAACTCATAGTTGACACATCGAAAAGCTTTTAAAGGATTTCAATGAGAATATTGAATCAGGTAAGATTTCTTATTTTATGATTCAATTTAATTATTGAAGTTATTCAATTATCGAGATTCGATCTGAAATCGTAAAAATTTTATTTTTCCATTACACCTGAAATTCGATCATAATTGGTTTCCAACATTCTTCTATATGTCTAAACAATTCCAATCGTAACTAACATTGGCCCGCTTAGTAGCAGACTAAAACTATTAATACTTTTTGAAAAATTTTTAAGGTAATGCTATTCCATTTCTTTAAATTATTCCTTAGAACCTCAAAAACATAAAAAAAAATGCAAAATGGTTGCCTGAAAACCAATATTTTCTCCACCAATTTGTTAGCAACTCTTAACTTAAGATGTCCTATCCATATACTTTCAAAATTGGAAGTTTTGACACCTTTAAGAAAAGAGGAAGAAGAGTGACTAAAGGATAATAAGATGGGTGACTAAAGGATAATAAGATGGGTAATTGATTGCTAGTGTCACGACTCGGTACCACATCGGGTACATGACAACCGCCACATACCTGAGCTAAGGACACTTATGGTATTCTTAATCCGACTATGTAAAGCTAACTGAATATCTCTCCATTTTTAAAAAAAAATTGGGCAATATAACGTCTGTATTTTAAAAATCCCAAAATTCAATCAAACACCTGCAAACAATTTTAAACGCACTTCTATATTCACATTAAAATTCTACCACAACTTTTGGACTTTTAAGTCCACTCAAAAACAATCTCAACAATAGTACCAAAAGTTATATATAAGATCTTCTACAAACTAAAAGACAATCAGGAGTTAATTTATAAAGTCATAAAGCATATCAATATAACCAATCTAATAAAATAGTTCATGGGCCACCATACAACAAAAATACAAAATAGAGACTACCCACATGCTATAAAGCTCCGAAAATGTAAAAAAAATCACACGATCCACTCAGAGCTTCAAACGCACCAAATTGACCTGCATGGTTGGAAAGCAGAGGGCGTGAGTACACTATGTACTCAGTGAGTAGGAAAAAATATATCGCAAATAAAACTCAAAATACACCAAGATGGTGTAGATAACCAATAGAGTAAACATACATGACATAGAAATACATAGGCCTAGCCTATGACTTAACGTATATTGGCTAGGAACTACATAAGCCTAGCCTATTAATCACTCATCTAGTGAACATAGGTTCCAATTCTAATACACAAAAGTAGAAAACATCATATATATAAATCAAACCTTATTAGAAAATAAATCTCTGAATAAGGCAAAACAATCATGTGTGCCACCACTAGTCGACCAAACTAGTGTGCACACCACTGATTCCAGGTGTTGGCTCAACTTTCATCCATAGTGAGTCCAGATTATAGTCGACAGAATGTCATAACCCTAAGTGATGACCTCATCGGTGTCCAGACCCTAGGTGCGGAATCACCTGTAAGTCCCATAGAAAGGTATCGATATGAGGACTCAACTTTTATATACCAACATTAAGGGTATGGGGGTTGCTTAATCTGTTGTACCTAGCACATGATTGGCCAGTCGTTACCTCACTAATCATAAAAATCATATACAAATATTAAGTACAAAAATCAAGTAAGGCACCATGCCTTTATTTATCGGTCCAACCAATAGAATGGAAGCTTGTCATGGTTCCAAGTCAAAAGAGAACATATACACGCAGCATACATGACTCGATTATGCATATGTAAATTCTAAAACATTATTTCAAGCAATAAAAGTTATCTTTTGCACTCCAAGTGCAAAATTGTTAAAAAATGTAGTTTCAGAAAATAAGACATTATTCTTTTGCACTTCAAGTGTAGGTTTGTTGAAAGCAATATCATTTCTCAAAATACATAATAAAAACATCAGTTGCATTCCAAGTGCAAAGAGTTATTCAAAACAATGTCATTTATTAAATACACGAGTATACTAGCATCTAGTTAAGATTTAATTCTACTATGTATTACCTAGGTTCAAAATTCATATACACGTTATCATATATGTCTTAGGATATCCTAATCCCATTTGAGAGATATGGTTTCCATAACTCACCTCAAAAGAAGTTGTACACTCCCTTAACTTCAACAATCCACGATACGAGCTCTTTGATTCATAGCTCCCGAGCCTTCATACATAAAAGAAATATATAATGTATTTACTAATCAAACATATATCTCATATTTATACATCATCACATAAGTGTATAATTCATAATATCACCATCTTTAAGCTATAAGATTCGGCCATTACTCATCAATTTGAGCAAAATTTAAGTTTACTCTAAGTAAACATAAAAGTTGCTTTCCAATGTATATCATTACGAATCCTTAAATCCTAAGCCAAGATCACTTAGACATTTTATCAAACACCTAATGTGCATAACTTTCAAGTCATATTTTCAAAACTTTATCATAGTAAATCATGCTCCTATCTTATTATATAACAAGCACTTCCAAACAACAACACATTTCACCACTCCATTTAATCCAATTCCCTTCATTTAAGCTATATTCATCATAATTATGCAACTCATTACATTAATCCATTCCTTCTCCCATCATTTCAACCAAGCCTCATCCAATATACATCTTCTTCATTTTTCATCATCAATTCATATTATACAAATACAATTAACACCATATAATTCATTTAAATCATCAATTTCAAAAGATATCCAAAAATTCACAAACTTTCACCAAAGAGAGGGCATTTCGATTTTGACTTAAGGGGGCTTCTCCATAACTCATTTCATTCATCTAAACCATGTTTCATGTATATTCAAGCATGGAGAACAACATATCTTAACATCAAAGGCAAAATCATAATGTAGAGAAAGATAAGACAAAACTTACCTAAACCTTCTTTTGGTGATATCTTAAAATCCTTTTAGGATCCTAAATTAGCTTAGAACACCTTATTTTGGGTTGGAGAGTAAAAAAAGGTAGGATTTTAGTGATAGCCGAAGATGGTTCTTCTCCTCCTCTCTTCTCCTTTCTTTTAATTAAAACAAAATGTTTCAAGTCTTTAGTAATGGGATGCACGGCCATACTTGAAGAAGGGCCTTGAATATTGACTTTTCCTTGATCAAAATATGGTGAAATTACCTTTTTGCCCTTAAATTATGTGAAATTACCATTTTACCCTTCAAATTTTTCCTAAATTTGTAATTAAGCCCAAAATCTGACCAAAACTTTTATTTTTATTTTTGTCCCTGAACTTTTGAAAATAATAATTAAGTCCCTTAACTTTATAAAATTACATATTGATCCTCCAATAATTGAAAAATTACATTTAAGTCCTTTGACAATTGGCAAATAAGCCCTTATGTACATCAACTTTTCCAATTAAGCTTTCCAAGTGTCTAATAAGTTTGTAAATCATGTATAATCACCTCTAAGGTATTAGAACACATTTAACTCAACCACTATGGTCTTATCTATCCAATGGACTCGGTTTTACACACTTAGACGCTTATATGTTAGAAATCTCTAAGATTTTGCATACCGATGAACTCTAAGTTCATGTAAGGGCATATAATATTATAAATCACTACATATATACCCAAAAGAATTTAAATACATCTTTGAACTCATATAAAACCATGTATATATCAATATACAATAGCATCTCTAAGTACAGAATAATACAAAAGGGCTCAGAGAGTCCAGCGTTACAAGTCCACCCCTCCTCAAAAGAGTTTTGTCCTCGAAACTCCTAAGTCAAGGACAAATAAATGGGGGTACTGACATCTCATATTATCCTCAAGCTCCCATGTCATCTCCTCGACCCTGTCGCTCTACCAAAGAACTTTGACCATAGGTACCTCCTTGTTGTGTAATCTCTTTATCTACCGATCCAAAATTTGGTTTCACCTCAAAACTTAGGTCTTCTCTCAACTCTACTAAAGGTGTCTCTAAAACATGAGAAGGGATTCAGTATGTACTTTTTAAGTATCGAGACATGGAATAAATTATGGATCCTATCCAAGTCTAGTGGCAATTCCAATCGATACGCCACAGTCTCGACACGTTCCAAAATATGAAAAGGTCCGATATATCGAGGGTTTAGCTTCTTTCGATTATGAAATTGGATAATACCTTTCCATGGTGATATCTAAAGGAAAACCATTTCACCAGCTGCAAACTCTAATGGTCATCGCCTCTTATCTGTGCAACTCTTTTGATAATCCTGGGCGACTTTCATCTTCTCTTGAATGACTTTTATCTTCTTAGGGGTAGCTTCTATTAATTTGGCTCCTTTAACTTTAGCTTTATCAACCTCATCCCCACATAGAGGTGTCCTACACTCTCTCCCATAAAGTGCTTCATATGGTAGTATATCGATACTTGTCTGATAACTACTGTTATAAGCGAACTCTATCAAAGGCAAGTGCCGGTCCAAACTCCCTTTAAATTCCATCACACATGCTCTCAGTATATCCTCTAGTGTCTGAATGGTCCTCTCTAACTGACCATCGGTTTGGGGGTAGAAGGCAGTACTAAACTTTAGTTTAGTCCCTGAAGATTCCTGAAATTTTGGCCAATATCATGAGGTGAATCTCAAATCTCTATATGATATTATAGAAACTAGCACCCTGTGCAGCTTCACAATTTCATCAATATACAACTTTGCCAATCTCTCCAGTGAGTAAGTTGTGTGGATATGTAGAAAATGAGCAAACTTTGTCAATCTATCCACTATAACCCAAATAGAATTGTGACCCTTCAATGTAGGAGGTAGTCTAGCTACAAAATCCATTATCACATGCTCCTACTTCCATTCCAAAATAGGCAAAAACTATAACATATCTGCTGGTTTCTAATGCTTTGCCTTCATCTGTTGACAGGGAAGGCATCTAGCCACAAATTCCTCTGTCTCTCTTTTCATCCTTGGCCACCAATAACTCTCTCTAAGAATTTGATAAATCTTGGTTCTACCAGAATGAATAGCATAAGCCAAACTATGAGCTTCTTCCAAGATAGCTCGCCTGATACCCTGGTCATCTGGCATACAGACTCTGTATCTAAAGACTAATAACCCGTCTTCTCTTAGTTAGAACCCCTCACTCTTTTTAGATGGCAATTTCTCCCAAATGACTCTTAACTTGGGATCGTCGGCCTGTGATCTCTTGATCTCATCAAATAATGTCAGCCAAACTTCAAACCGTGCTAGCAATGTTTTATCATCCTCTGCCACTGAGAGTCCAACCCCAAGGCTCTGCACACTCATTAAATGCGTCATATGAGGATCTTATCTAACAGTTACTACCAAACAGGACTTACGACTCAGTGCATTAGCTACCACATTTGCTTTTTCCAGGTGATAGTCAATTATTGAGTCATAATCCTTAATAAATTCCAACCATCTCCTTTGTCTGAGGTTTAGCTCCTTTTGTGTCATTAGGTACTTCAGTTATGGTCGGTGTATATACGACAAGTCTCCCCATAATGATAGTGTCTCCAAATTTTGAGTTCAAACACTACCATTGCAAGCTCCAAATCATGTGTAAGATAATTTAGCTCGTACTTCTTCAGCTGTTTAGAGGCATATGCGATTACTCGCCTGGCTTGCATAAGTACATAGCCAAGTCTCTGGCGACTGGCATCACTGTACACCTCATATCCAGCCCCCTGGGTAGGTAGAGCGAGTACTGGCGCAGAAGTCAATTGCCTCTTCAACTCCTGAAAACTTACCTCACATTTGTCATCCCACTGAAATTTATTCCCTTTCAGTTAAGCCTCGGCAAGAGGGCTGCAAGTACTGTGAAACCCTTAACAAATCTTTAATAATAACTACTTAACCCCAGAAAGCTATGGACTTCTGTCATATTCTTGGGTTGTTCCCATTCAAGTATAGCTTCACTTTCTTCAAGTCTAAAAAAATACCTTCCTCTGATACCATAAGCCCAAGGAATCTTATCTCCCTCAGCCAAAATTCACACTTTGAGAACTTCACATACAACTGTCTTTTGGGAAGTATTTGTAGCACAATCCAGAGATGTCTAGCATTCTCCTCTTCATCCTTAGAATAAATCAGAAAATCATTAATGAAGACTATGATAAACTGATCTAAATAAGGATGAAACACTCTGTTTATGAAATCCATAATACTGCAGTTATATTTGTCAATCCAAACGGCATCACCAAAAGCTCATAGTGTCCATACATCATTTGGAAAGCAATCTTGTTCACATCATTCTCATCAATCTTCAACTAATGGTACCCAGACCTCACATCTATCTTTGAGAATACTATAGCTCCTCTTAACTGATCAAACAGGTCACCGACCCTATGCAGTGGATATTTATTCTTGATGGTAACCTTGTTTAACTACCAATAATCAACACATAAGTGAAGGGTCCCATCATTTTTTTTGACAAACAATACTAGTGCTCCCAATGGTGAATGACTGGGTCTGATGAAGCCTTGTCCAATAACTATTGTAGTTGAATCTTTAACACTTTCAATTCTGCTGGTGCCATGCAATATGGTGGGATAGATATTGGTGTCATCCCTGGGACTAAGTTAATAGCAAAATCAAACTCCTGATCAGGTGACAATCCTGGTAACTTTTCCAAAAAGACATCGAGGAACTCCCACATAATAGGGAAATCTCTTGGTTCAACCCTCTGTGTCAAAGTGTCAATCACATGTGCAAGGTGTGCCTGGCATCCCTGACGAATCAACCTCTTAGCCTTAATCACCGATATCAAACAACTTGGGAACATCCGTTGATCACTGGTAAATTTAATCGGGACTCCACTCTAAGGATTAAATTCCACTTCTTTCTTAAAACAATCAATCCTAGAGCGATACTTCTCTAACCATTCAATCCCCAATATCACCTTAAAATCCCGGAGATCGAGGGGAATAAGATTTGCCTCTAATACATCATCACTAATCTTTATCTCATAGGCTGTATATACTTCATCACAAGCCACTTGCTCTCTAAAAGGAGTGACTACAATGAGAGGAGGATCTAACGGATCCAGGGAATGTCGAATATCCTCGTTGAAGGTCACACTAACAAATGACCTTTACATGCTAATGTCGATCAAAACTTTAGCATCTCTACCTAGAACACACATAACACCTTATAACATTATGGGTTAACACTCATACTATTTAAGAGTTTACCAATACTATATTGAACATGCATCACAATATAGCAATAGAACAACAAAGAAATGTTCATTCATAAAATACTTGTAATTATGTCCGGATTGGCTCGAAAGTCCTCCTCCATCATTGTATAAACTTGTATTTGAGCTCGCGAAGCAAGAGGTTGTTGACTAGTTGGAGGTGTACCACTACCCACACCAATCCTCTGTATGGATCTAGAAGATTGAACACTTACCTTGGCAATCTACCCTCTGTGTCTCACTGGCTGCACCAACTATCTCCTCCTCGAGTTGAAGTGCTAGGTGTGGACAATCTCTCCTCATATGCCCTATCTCTCTACACTGAAAACACTTTGTCGACTCTGTACACTTGCCTGAATGTACCTTTATGCAGTTTCTACACTACTCAGACCGATATGATCGAGCTCGAGAAGCAAAGCTAGTAGTAGGGGCAGTGCTCTGACCTCTTAGTCATGGTGATCATAAATTGACAATTAGTGATGCAGCGCCTCCAGTACTATCCGGAGCTGAACTATCATGACTCCTTTTAGGTTGCTGGCTGGAGGAACCTCTTTCCTTCCTTTTATAATTCTTTTCCTCCCACTGTCTTCCAAACTCTTTCACCAACTTCTCGACTCTCTTGGCCAACTGTACCATCTTTTTGAATATGATAGTAGGGGTAACCTTCATCCTCTCTCGGATCGCTGGAGGGAATCTAGTCTTATACCGAACACATAGATTCTCTTCATCAACCATATATTCAGGGACATAGGTGGCAAGCTCTCTCAACTTTGTCTCAAACTCGTGTACCAACCTATTCAACTATGTCAGTGGAAAGAAGGCAACCTTCTTCTGATCTCGTTCAAATATGGTATAGTATTGTTTGTTGAATTCATTGATAAAATCCATCCAGGTAATCTGATTGTGGTATCGTCCCTAGACATTTTCCCACCAGACTCTAGCAGCACCCTCTAACAATCGAACAACTACCTTCAACTTTATCTCATTAGATAGCCCCATATCATGAAATGTCTCACGGTCCATCTCATCTAAGATTTGACCTTGGTAACATCATTGCGCCTATCAAAAGTACCACACTCGAGATTTTTTTACCTATTTGATATACCCTGAGATTTCAAACATCGGATGTTGCCCTGGTGTAGGACTAGGTACCACTACTGGTTGCTATGGTAGTGGTACCTATAGTGGAATCTATGATGCTTTAGCCTCAGGCTACTACTATGCAGTATACTATGCCTACCATGTCATCACCTACTGTAAAGCCTCCCTCGACATTGGTGGTAAATCTGACTGTGCTACCGTTGGTGGTGTTACAGTGTGAGGCTACCTATGAGCTACAGAGCTAGCAATTGCTGGTTCTTCGATTGCTTCAACACTATATTCCTCTGGCTCTAGTCGCAAAGGTCTAACCTTGCGACAACTTCCCCTTTCTCGTATAACCATGGTACCACTATAAAATAAAAGAAACAGACATTGTTTAATAAAATAGATAGGACTAAGCCTAGCTTATCTGATATCCCAAACATCCCAAGGAATGTTGACAAGTACTCTGATCAAGGTCGAAATCATCCGACTATTAAGGACATCAACTTAATAATCCGAGACTCAACTTCTCGATTAAATATTTTTGACACCCAAACTCGACTCCTAAGGCTCGTGAACTTTTTGAAAATGAAAATAACACTTTTAAAAATCTAAAAATCAGGCTCTGATACCAATTTAATTGTCACGACTCGGTACCACATCAGGTACATGACAACCGCCGCACACCCAAGCTAAGGACACTCACAGTATCCTTAATCCGACTATGCAAGGCTAATTGAATATCTCTCCCCTTTAAAAAAATTGGGCAACATAACGGCTATATTTTAAAAATCCAAAAACGCAATCAAACACCTATAAACAATTTTAAATGCACTTCTATATTCACATTGAAATTCTACCATAACTTCTGAACTTTTAAGTCCACTCAAAAGAAATCTCAACAACAGTACCAAAAGTTCATACACAAGATCTTTTACAAATGACAAGATAGTAATGAGTTAATTTATAAAGTCATAAAGCATATCAACATAACCAATCTAATAAAAACAGGTCAAGAGTCACTATAAAACAAAAGTACAAAATAAAGACTACCTATGTACAGTAATGCCCCGAAAATGTCAAAAAAACTGCACAATCCATTTAAAGCTTCAAACTCACTAAATTAACCTATATGGTTGGAAATCGGAGGGGGTGAGTACACTATGTACTCAGTGAGCAAGAAAAAATATCGCAAATAGAACTCGATACACACCAAGATGGTGTAGATAACCAATGGAGTGAACATACATGACATAGAAGTACATAGGCCTAGCCTATGACTCAACGTATAGTAGTTAGGAACCACATAGGCCTAGCCTATTAATCACTCATCTAGTGAACATAGGTTCCAGTTCCAATACACAAAAGCAGAAAAACATCACACATATAAATCAAATCTCGTCAGAAAAATCTCTGAATAAGCCAACACAATCATATATGTCACCACTAGTTGACCAAACTAGTGTGCACACCCACCGATTTTCGGTGTTAGCTCGACTTTCATCCGTAGTAAGTCTAGACTATAGTCGACAAGAGCATCATGACGCTAGGTAATAACCTCGTCGCTGTCCAGACCTTAGGTGTGAAATCACTCACAAGTCCCGTAAAAATGTGTCGATACGAGAACTCGACTTTTATATACCAACGTCAAGGGTACAGGGTTCGCTTAATCTGTTGTGCCTATCACACGATTGGTTAATTGTTAACTCACCAATCACAAAAAACATATACAAATATTAAGTAAAAAAATCAAGTAAGGCACCATGCCTTTATTTATCGGTCTAATCGATAAAATGGAAGCTTGCCATAGTTCCAAGCCAAAAGAGAACATATACAAGCAGCATACATGACTCGATCATGCATATGTAAATTCCAAAATAATATTTCGTGCAATAAAAGTTATCTTTTGCACTTCAAATGCAAAATTGTTTAAAAATCTAGTTTCAGAAAATAAAACATTATTCTTTTGCACTTCAAGTGCATGTTTGTTAAAAACAATATCATTTCTCAAAATACAAAATAAAAGCATCAGTTGTACTCCAAGTGCATAGAGTTTTGCAAAACAATTTCATTTATTAAATACACGAGTATACTAGCATTTATTTTAGATTGAATTCTACTATGCATTACCTAGGTTCAAAATTCACATGCAAGTCATCATGTATGTCTTGGGATGTCCTAATCCCATTTGAGAGATATGGTTTCCACAACTAACCTCAAAAGAAGGTGTACACTCCCATAACTTCAACAATCCATGGTATAAGCTCCTTGATTCACAACTTCCGAGCCTTTATACATAAAAGAAATATGCAATGTACTTACTAATCAAACATATATCTTATATTTATACATCATCACATAAGTGTATAAATCACAATATCACCATATTTATGCTATAAGATTCGGCCATTACTCATATATTTGAGAAAATTTTAAGTTTACTCTAAGTAAACATAAAAGTCTCTTTCCAATGTATATTATTACGAATCCTTAAATCCCAAGTCAAGTTCACTTAGACATTTTATCAAACACCTAATGTGCATAACTTTCAAGTCATATTTTCAAGACTTTATCATAGTAATTCATGATCCTATCTTATTATATAACAAACACTTCCAAACAAAAACACATTTCACCACTCCTTTCAATCCAATTCCTTTCATTTAAGCCATATTCATCACAATTATGTAACTCATTACAGTAATCCATTCCTTCTCCCATAATTTTGACCAAGCCTCATCCAATATACATCTTCTTCATTTTTCATCATCAATTCACATTATACAAATACAATTAACACCATAGAATTCATTTAAATCATCAATTTCAAAAGATATCTAAAAATTCACAGACTATCACCAAAGAGGGGGCATTTCGGTTTTGACTTAAGGGGGCTTCTCCATAACTCATTTCATTCATCTAAACCATGTTTCATGTATATTCAAGCATGGGAACAACATATCTTAACACCAAACTCAAAATCATAATGTAGAGAAAGATAGACAAAACTTACGTAAACCTTCCTTCACTGATATCTTAAAATCTTTTGAGAATTTCTCAAATTGAACGATAGATTTGAGTTCTTTGATCCCAAATTAGCTTAGGAAACCTTGATTTAGGTTGGAGAATCAAAAAAAGGTAGGGTTTTAGTGATAGCCAAAAATGGTTCTTCTCCTCCTCTCTTCTCCTTTCTTCTCCTTTCTTTTAATTAAAACAAAATGTTTTAAGTCTTTAGTAATGAGATGCACGGCCATACATGAAGAAGGGCCTAGAATATTGACTCTTTCTTGACCAAAATATGGTGAAATTACCTTTTTGCCCTTAGGATATGTGAAATTACCATGTTACCCTCCAAACTTTTCCTAAATTTGCAATTAAGCCCAAAATCTGGGAATGATTAAAACTTTTATTTTTATTTTGGTCCCCGAACTTTTGAAAATAATAATTAAGCCCCTTAAATTTATAAAATTACATATTGATCCCCCAAGAATTGGAAAATTATATTTAAGTCCTTTGACTTTTAACAATTGACAAATAAGACCTTATGTACATCAACTTTTTCAGTTAAGCTTTCTAAGTGTCTAATAAGTCTATAAATCATGTCTAATCACCTATAAGGAATTAGAACACATTTTACTTAACCAACATGGTCTTATCCATCCAATGGACTCGATTTTACACAGTTAGAAGCTTACATGTCAGAAATCTCTAAGATTTCGCATGCCGATGAACTCTAAGTTCATGTAAGGGCATATAACATTATAAATCACTACATATATAACCAAAAGAATTTAAATACATCTTTGAACTCATATACAACCATGTATATATTAATATACAGTAGCATCTTCAAGTACAAAATAATACAAAAGGACTCAGAGAGTCCGGCGTTACAGTTAGAGACTACATGAGGTGTCTCGCCGTCATACATAGGGAAAGTCTCATCTACTCCCTAGCTTATAGAAGTTGATCCAGATAGTGTTCCATAAAATTAATTATATCAAATCTATGATTAGACCATCTGTACAGAGTAAAACCCAAATCTATAAGATAATAATTAGAACTAACACTAATATAACATTCATGACTATTTTTGTATTTAGATCATCCTCTATATTATTTGGAGAACATAAGATCAAAGTATCCTTTAATAATATAAATAAATGTACTAAAGGCCCTCAACATTCTAAGAAAATCTGAATTAACTAACCACTTTTTCCTAAGCGTTTAGGTCCCATAAAAACAAAAGAATTTCCTATATAGAATTAGAAAAGCCTTTTTAGGAAAAACAATTATATGATTAAGAGAAAGGTCTTAGCATTATGGTGTGTTTATAATTTTACCTTATTTTTAGCATTCAAAATCTTCTATAATCTTATTTTAATATGTTCAAAACTTAGTATTTTGCTTATTTTTGTAAGGTAACGATTAAAGATGTCTAACTGGAAAAAAGAATTGAGCCTTAATTCAAATTTGGAAATTTGTATGGAGAGAGATCTTAAAAATAATACATGGTGAATAAAAAATATTTGGATAACAAAACATTTTATTTTGAAGATTGAGATCAGATTATTGGAATCAGAGTGAATTTTGGGGAAAAAAGTCTGAAGTGATCTTAGATAGGGTTGCATACAATGTAAATTACAATTTCCATACTTTAAATATATTAAAAAAAATGTTAAAAGTGGTTTAAAACTTTATCTTGAAAAAATATTGATAAAAATTAATGATATGAAGATCCAAAGAATCACAACTACAAGATTTTCACATAGGTTTATAAATAGAGGCAAGATAAATGAGCAAGTCATCTGCAGCTACAATTTCTAACTTCTCAAAGCCCTCTTTTCCTTAATGGATATTAGAGTAGTCTTTCTTTAGATGCTAGTTGTGGTTATGGCCATTGTTGGCTAAGTCTTTTGTTCTTGGTTGAAGGAAGTGGAAGCCATTTTTGGAACTTTGAAGTTTAGGAGGCAATTAAGTAGTGGGTTATATTTCATTATTCATGTATTAAATGACTTTTTATGCTTCTATTTTATGATTATCTACATTTGATTCCTAATACACATGATTAGTTTATTGATTGAAATAATCATTTGTTATATTAAAGTTTATACATAAAAGTTCAATTCCTTTAATCATTTTATTTTAGGAAAAATGTTCAACTAGATTAAATGCAACTATAAAGGTTGTGTTATCTTACTTCTATGGTCTTTCTTTTCTTAAAGATATTGTTTAATCAAATTTTGGATCATATCTAAAGTTGTTAAACAATAAGAGTCAATTGAATTACATGTTTTTAATTAACTAATTATAAGAAAAGATTGATATTTAGTATCACATCGAATACATGATCATTGAAATAATTATTTTCAGCCAATGAGCAATCGTTGTTCTTAAGGTGAAAGTAATTGTAAACCACGGTTTGCTTTATTGAAAACTCTCATTTTCTTTCATAAAGATTAGCAAACAAGAATTGCTCATGGGATAGACCCCTACTTTTTTCTATTATATTTGTTTAATTGCATAAATTTAGGAATTAATTTAGGGTACATACAATAGTTAGACCACATCACATGAAGATCTTCCGTTTGAAGCGAATATAAACCTACCTTACATCCTCTTGTAAGGAACTCAATTCCTTTGATCATTTTCTTTTATGAAAAGTGTCAACTAGATTAAATGTAACTATGAATGTTGTGTTATCTTACTTCTATGGTCTTTCTTTTCTTAAAGATATTGTTTAATTAAATTTTGGATCATATCTAAGGTTGTTAAGCAATAAGAGTCAATTGAATTATGTGTTTTTTATTAACTAATCCTAAAAAAAGATTGATATTCAGTATGATATCAATTATATGATTGTGTAAATAATTATTTTGAGCCAATGATCAATCGTAGTTCTTAAGGTGCAAGTAATTGTAAATCAAGGTTTATTTTATTAAAAACTCTCATTTTATTACTTGATTTACTTTCATTATTGAAAAAGCGATCAACCCTCCCTGTCTATTAAGTATTTTTCTTTCACAATGATTAGCAAACAAAAATTCCTTATAGGATCGACTCCTACTTTTCTCTATTATATTTCTTAATTGCAGAAATTTACGAATTAACAAGGCACATGCAACAACTCCACCACATCACATGAAGATCTTCCTTCTAAAGCAAACATAAACCTACCTTACAACCTCTTGTAAAGACCTTGATGCCCACTTCAAAAGGTAATATAGATGTCAACCACTTCCCCTTATTCCTTAGCAGTTTAGTTTCATAAATAAAATTCAAATCAAGGCTACAAGTTTAGCATAACTAGTCAAGTTTATGAATTACCTATGGTAACTTTACTCCCTGATATTTCCAACTTAAGCAAATTATAGTTTTTAGAAGGGTTGGGCATCCTCAACCTCCACAAAATCATTAGGTTTATTTTTCAATAAGCTTCATTCCAACTCTAGAATATAACTTTAGAATAAACAACTGATATGGTAACTTTATAGGAACTAAGAATGACATCTACAACTATAAGCATAATAACCATATTAGAATCTAATATGGCTCTTTCATCTACTAATTCCTCTAAGAGCTCTCATTTTAGCTGAACAAAATTCACCAAACTCTTTTTTTTAACCCCTTTTAAACCGTAGGAAATTTCACTTTATAATTCCTAATATTTGAAAAGTAGCCCTTTTCAATAATATTAAAGCCATCAATTATAGGAGAAATAAGAGAACTAAATTCTCAACCTTTTAGCGTAGAGCAAATTAACATCTCCTTTGAGGTCTGCATTATAATATGACTGTTATGCAAATAAGAACCTTTTGGAAAAACGAACACAAAAAGTTTGTAATTGGTATCATTCATTGGGATACCAATTTCACAAACATTTAGGGATCCCAATATTAACTCTTCTAATTTAGATTCTTCTAACGCAAATCCTAATTTTTCAAAGGAATGATTTTTTAAGAAGAAGAAAAAGAGCTTACTAAAGGTGAATAGGAACTACATACCTTGACTATTCAATCAACCTTTATAACATAAAAATAAATTTTGTTCATATTTCAAGAAAATTTTAACTTTTGTCCCATAGGAATAATTTAAAGTATAGCATCTCTTTAGTGGTTTATTATGTCCTCTCTAATCCTGAAGAAGTCCAACTACTTATTCTCAAAGCCTTTATAATATATTTCTAGATACATCCCAGTGTTATTCCCTATAGCCTCTCCTACTTTTGATGTATAGTTAAATGGTAGATCCTAAATTTCGACTTCAAATGTGTAAGAGGTAAGGAAATATTGGACATATCAACTAAAGGAGATTGCTCCATCCAACTAATTAGTTGATCATCATAATTTCAAAGGATTTCATTAAGAATTTTTTTCAACAATTGATTGATCTTGAAATCTAAATAGGAGTTGATGAAAAGGGATATCAAAAATTTAGGTATCACCTACGAACTTCCACATGAAGTTGATGAATTTTTTAACTACATCTTGACAAAGATGTCTAGAAGTGAGAATTTTTACTACTGATTAAAACCTCAAAGAAAGAGCATCATCTGAAATAGAAATCTCCATTTTATCTGCTTAAATGGAAATATGATTGAAACCTTCAAATACATCCTTAGCCATGGTTTTAAGTATCTCAGACCAAACAACCCCCATAAAAAAACACCACTAGTTGATAAGGCAACAAATCACACGAGAAACTGGGCACAATACCATTAAAAATTAAAAAACTAAAGCACTACATTTAAAGGAAAGTCCAAACAAAAACACCAGAGCAAAATCAAAAAAGTAATTAAAAGGCATAAAGAGAGAATTACTGCCAAAGTTCGAAATTAAGGTAAGGAAAGAGAAGTTTAGGAAAAAGATGCCTCTGAAAATTATCGCTAGAGAGAATGTTTGGACAATTAATTTTATAATTGGTAATAAAAGTTAAACTTTTAATGATATTATAAAAAATGTATTAAGATATGGATCCTGAACCACTAAGATACACCACTTAAGTGCAAATCCATTTCCATTTAGCCTATTTACTTATAATTAGTTTTATGCATTATAAGTACCTTTTATTTTTGATATCACAATTTGATAAAAATTTCCCCTTCCAACAACCACATACAATCAATTTCATTAAAGCTAAATATGTAACACCCCACTCCCGTATGACCCGAACCCGACATCGATGGTGATATCTGAGTCCGTGCCCTGCGAGGGTGGCGT
>JANIJH010000005.1:41893096-41904198 GCA_024520975.1 Erythroxylum areolatum | reverse complement strand
TCATAACTTCACATTCCATGGTCCAAAATTTCCATACTTTACATCAATGGAAAGATCAAAACATAATCTAAAACTTTCGTGAAGAACCTAAAAGCAATTTCAACCTCTAACTAGGTCAATTTTTCAATCAAAGTTTCTACCAGAAATTTGACATCCTATACCACATCCAAACTTCAAAATTTCATATCTTCCAAATTTCACAATCAAAAATAACATATTATACATCATTGTAAAGCTATAAACTTCCTCTACAACTTCATTTCATATCAATGTCCTCTATAAAGAAATCATAATCCATGAATAATTATGAACACAAATAACAGAACATACACGTATGTATATATTCTTCATCAACTTACCACACAAATATTTCTTTCATTTTACTGCTAACTTTCACCTTGATTCTTCCCGTCCCAAAATCTCTTATTCATCAAAACACCATAGTAAATATTGAATCTGTCCACATTTCTCATTCCCTACTTTACTCTTATCTATCATTTCTTGTTTTAAAATTTCTTCATTCAATGGTTCTAATTTCTTACAAAAATTTCGGGATCTAACAATTAACACCATTGAATTCATTTAAATCATCAATTTCAAAAGATATTAAAAAATTCACAAAGTTTCACAAAAAATGGAACATTTCAGTTTTAACTTAAATGGACTTCTCCATGACTCATTTCAGTCATCTAAACCATGTTTCATATATATTCAAGCATCGAGAACAACATATCTTAACACCAAACTCAAAATCATAATGTAGCGAAAGATGAGACAAAACTTACTTAAACTTTCCTTTAGTGATATCTTAAAATCCTTTGAGAATTTCTCAAATCTAATGATAGATTTGAGTTCCTTGATCCCAAATTAGCTTAGAACACATTGATTTGGGTTGGAGAATTAAAAAAGGGTAGGATTTTAGTGATAGCCCAAAATGGGTTCTTCTCCTCTTTTCTCCTTTCTTCTTCTTTCTTTTAACTAAAACAAAATGTTTCAAGTCTTTAGTGATGGGGTGCACGGCCATGCATGAAGAAAGGTCTAGAATAGCGACTCTTCTTTGACTAAAATATGGTGAAATT
Organism: Erythroxylum areolatum; assembly: GCA_024520975.1. NCBI lineage: Eukaryota > Viridiplantae > Streptophyta > Magnoliopsida > Malpighiales > Erythroxylaceae > Erythroxylum > Erythroxylum areolatum. The sequence continues at coordinate 41,903,119 of JANIJH010000005.1, read as the reverse complement.
ATCTTTTTGCCCTTAGGTTATGTGAAATTACCATTTTACCCTCCAAACTTTTCCTAAATTTGCAATTAAGCCCAAAATGTGGGAATCTCCAAAACTTTTATTTTATTTTGGTCCCCAGACTTTCGAAATAATAATTAAGCCCCTTAACTTTATAAAATTACATATTGATCTTCCAAGAATTGAAAAATTACATTTAAGTCCTTTGACTTCTAACAATTGGCAAATAAGCCCTTATGTATATCAACTTTTTCAATTAAGCTTTTTAAGTGTCCAATAAGTCTATAAATCATGTCTAATCACCTCTAAGGAATTAGAACACATTTAACTCAACCACCATGGTCATATCCATCCAATGGACATAGTTTTACACACTTAGAAGCTTATATGTGAAAAATCTCCAAGATTTTGCATATCAATAAACTCTAAGTTCATGTAAGGGCATATAACATTATAAATCACTGAAATATATACCCAAAAAAATTTAAATACATCTTTGAACTCATATACAACTATGTATATATCAATATACAGTAGCATCTCTAAGTACAGAACAATACAAAAAGGCTCAGAGAATCTGGTGTTACAGGTCCTCCCCCTCAAAAGAGTTTCGTCCTCGAAACTCCTAAGTCGAGGACACAAATAAATAGGGGTATTGACATCTCATAGTATCCTCAAGCTCTATGTCATCTCCTCGACCCTGTCGCTCTTCCAAAGAACTTTGATCGTGGGTACCTCCTTTCTATGTAACCTTTGTATTTGTTGATCCAAAATCTGAATTGGTTTCACCTCAAAACACAGGTCTTCTCTCAATTCTACTGGAGGTGTCTCCAAAATGTGAGATGAATTCGGTATGTACTTTTTAAGCATTGAGACATGGAACATATTATAGTACCTATCCAAGTCCGATGACAATTCCAACCAATATGTCACAATCTTGACACGCTCTAGGATACAGAAAGGTTCGATATATCAAGAGTTCAGCTTCCCTCAGCTTTGAAATCAGATAATACCTTTCCATGGTGATATTTGAAGAAAAAACCATGTCACTAACTACGAACTATAATGGTCGTCGCCTTTTATCCGCGTAACTCTTTTGAAGATCCTGGGTAACTTTTATCTTCTCTTGAATGACTTTTATCTTCTGAGTGGTAACGTTTATCAATTCGGCTCCTTCGACTTTGGCTGTACCAACCTCATCCTAACATAGGGGTGTCCTACACTTTCTTCCATAAAGTGCCTCATATGGTGGCATACCGATACTTGTTTGATAACTATTGTTATAAGCAAACTCTATCAAAGGCAAGTGCTGGTCCCAACTCCCTTGGAATTCCATCTCAAATGCTCTCAACATGTCCTTCAGTGTCTGAATGGTCCTCTCTAACTGACCATTGGTCTGGGGGTAGAATTCAATACTAAACTTCAGTTTAGTCCCCAAAGATTCTTAAAAGTTCGGCCAAAATCGTGAAAAGAATCTTGGATCCCTATCTGATATTATAGAAACTAGCACACCTTAGAGCTTCGCAATTTCATCGATATACAACTTTGCCAACCTCTGCAATGAGTAGGCTGTGTGGATAGGCAGAAAGTGAGAAGACTTCGTCAATCTATCCACTATAACCCAAATAGCATCGTGACCCTTTAATGTACGAGGTAGTCCAACTACAAAATCCATTGTCATATGCTCTCACTTCCATTTTGGAATTGGCTTCTAATGCTCTACATTAATTTGTTGACAGGGAAGGCATCTAGCAACAAATTTTGCTAGCTCTCTCTTCAGCTCTGGCCACCAATAACTCTTTCTAAGAGTTCAATACATGTTGGTATTACGAGGATGCATAGTATAAGCCGAACTGTGAGCTTCTTCAAAGATGGCTTGCCTGAGACCCTAGTCATCTGGTACACAGGCTCTGTCTCTGAAGACTAACAACCCGTATTTTCTCATTCGAAACCCTTCACTCTCTTCGGATGGCAATTTCTTCCAAATGACTCTTAACTCGAGGTCGTCAACTTGCAATCGCCTGATATCATCAAATAATGTCAGTTAAACTTCAAATCATGCTAGCAATGTTCCATCATCCTCTACCACTGAGAGTACAACCCCAAGGCTCTACATACTCATCAAATGCGTCTTATAAGGATCTTTCCTAATAGTTACTACCAAACAGGATTTTTGACTTAATGCATCGGCTACCACATTTGCTTTTCCCAGGTGATAGTTGATTATTAAGTCATAATCCTTAATCAATTCCAATCATTTCCTTTGTCTGAGGTTTAGCTCCTTCTGTGTCATTAGGTACTTCAGACTTTTATGGTCGGTGTATATAGGACAAGTTTCCTTATAAAGATAGTGTTTTCAAATTTTGAGTGCAAACACTACCGCTGTGATTTCCAAATCATGTGTAGGATAATTTAGCTCATGTTTCTTTAGCTGTCTAGAGGCATATGCGATCACTCGCCCGGCATGCATAATTACACAGCCAAGTCCCTGGTGACTGGCATCGTTGTATACCTCATACCTAACCCCCTGGGTAGGTAGGGCAAGCACTGGTGCAGAAGTCAATCGCCTCTTTAGCTCCTAAAAACTCACCTCACATTTATCATCCTACTGAAATTTTATCCCCTTCTAAGTAAGCCTCAACAAAGGGGTTACAAGCACTAAGAAAGCCTCAATAAATCTTCAATAATAACTAGCTAACCCCAGAAAGCTGCAGACTTCTACCACATTCCTGGGTTGTTCCCATTCAAGTATGGCTTCCACTTTCTTCGAATCTACAAAAATCCTTCCCCTGATACCATATGCCCAAGGAATCCTATCTCTCTCAGCCAAAATTCACACTTTGAGAACTTCACATACAATTATCTTTCACAAAGTATTTGTAGCACAATCTGGAGATGTCTAGCATGCTCCTCTCCATCCTTAGAATAAATCAAAAGATCATCAATGAAAACTATGATAAACTGATCTAAATAAGGATGGAACACCCTGTTCATGAAATCTAGAAATACTGCAGGTGTATTTGTTAATCTGAATGGCATTACCAAAAATTCATAGTGTCCATATCTCGTCCGAAAAGTAGTCTTATACACATCATTCTCATCAATCTTTAACTGATGGTATAATACTGTAGCTCCTCTTAACTGATCAAACAAGTCATCGACCCTGGGGAGTGGATATTTATTCTTGATAGTAACCCTGTTTAACTACCGATAATCAACACATAAGCGAAGGATCCCACCATTCTTTTTGACAAACAATACTGATGCTCCCCACGATGAATGGTTGGGTATGATAAAACCTTTATCCAATAATTCTTGTAGTTGAATCTTCAACTCTTTTAATTTTGCTGGTGTCATGCAATACGGTGGTATAGATATTGATGTCATCTCTAAGACTAAATCAATAGTAAAATCAAACTCTCAATCAGGTGACAATCCAAGTAACTCCTCCGAAAAGACATTGGGGAACTCATACACAATAGAGACATTTCCCAGTTTGACCCTCTGTGCTGAAGTGTCAATCATATGTGCAAGGTATGTCTGGCATCCCTAACGAATCAACCTTTTAGCCTTGATCACCGATATCAAACAACTCGGGAATATATGTCGGTCACCAGTAAATTTAATCAGGACTCCACTCTGAGGGTCAAACTCCACTTCTTTCTTAAAATAATCAACCATGGCGTGATACCTCTCTAACCAGTCAATCCCTAATATCACTTCGAAATCCTGAAGATCAAGGGGAATAAGATCTGCCTCTAATACAGCATCACCGATCTTTATCTTACAGGTTGTATATACTTCATCACAAGCCATTTGCTCTCTAAGAGAAGTGACTACAATGAGAAGGGGAACTAACGACTTCATGGGATGACTAATATCCTCAAGGAAGGTCATACTGACAAAAGACCTTTGTGTGCCAGTGTCGATCAAAACTTTAGAATCTTTACTGAGAACATATATAACACTTTATAACATAATGGGTTAGCATTCATACTATTTAAGAGTTTACTAGTACTACATAGAACATGCATCACAATATAGCAATAATACAACAAAGAAATGTCCATCTAGAAAATACCTCTAATCGTGTCTGGATTGGCTCGAACATCCTCCTCCGTCATTGCATAAACTCGTGCTTGAGCTCGCGAAGTAGGACATTACTGACCTGTTGGAGATGTACTACTGCCCACACCAGTCCTCTGTGTGGATCCAGAAGACCGAGCACCCGCCTTGGCAGTCTCTCCTCTATGTCTCACTAGCTGCACTGAACTATCTCCTCTTCAAGTTGAAGTCCAAGCCAACTGTGGATAGTCTCTCCTTATGTGCCCTGTCTCTCCATGCTGAAAACACTTTCTCGACTCCGTGCACTTGCTTGAATATACCTTTCTGCAATTTCTACACTACTCAAACCGATATGATCGAGCTCGAGAAGTAGACCTAGTAGTAGGGTAGTGCTCTGACCTCCTTGTCGTGGTGACCACAGATTGAGAGATGATGATGCAGTGCCTCCAGTATTACCTGTAGCTGAACTACCACGACTCTTCTTAGGCTGCAGGTTGGCGGAACTTCCTCCCTTCCTTTTCCAGTTCTTTTCCTCCCACTATCTTCTGCGCTCTTTCACCAACTTCTCGACTTTCTTAGCCGACTGTACCATCTTCTTGAATGTGGTAGTGGGGGTAACTATCATCCTCTCTCAAATCACTAAATGCAATCCAGTATCAAACCTAACACACAGATTCTCTTCATCTGCCACGTATTCAGAGATATAGGTGGCAAGCTCTCTCAACTCTGTCTCAAACTTGTGCATCGACTTGTTCCCCTGTGTCAATGTAAAGAAGGCAGCCTTCTTCTGATCTCGATCAAATCTGGTATAGTATTATTCATTGAATTCATTAATAAAATCCATCTAGGTAATCTGATTGTGGTATCGTGCTTGCATATTTTCCCACTAGAGTTTAGCATCACCCTTTAGCAATCGGACAACTACCTTCAGTTCCATCTCATCAAACAGTCCCATATTATGAAATGTCTCTACGATTCGTCTCATCCAAGTTTTAGCCTCTGTAACGTCACTGCACCAAACAAAAGTACCACACCTGAGATTTCTTGCCTCGAGATTTTAAGCATTGGATTACCCTAGTGTAGGACTAGGTACCACTACTGGATGCTATAGTGGTAGTATTTATGGTGGCATCTGTGGCGCTCCAGCCTTAGGTTGCTGCTGTGCAGTATACTATGCCTATCATGTCATCACCTACTGCAGAGCCTCCCTTTGGCACTGGTGGTAAATCTGACTGTGCTACCACCAATAGTGTTACAACGCAAGGCCACCTATGAGTCGAAGAGCTAGCAACCACTGGTTCTGTGATTGCTTCAGTGCAATATTACTCTGGCTTGGGTCGCAAAGGTCCAACCTTGCGACGACTTCCCCTTTCTCGTCCAACCATGCTATCACTATAAAATCAGAGAAAAAGACACTGTTTAATAAAATAGATCGAACTAAACCTAGAGTATCTAATATCCCAAACATTCTAAGGAATGTCGACAAGTATTCTGATCGAGATCGAAATCATTCGATCATTAAAGACGTCAACTTAACGATCCGAAACTCGACTTCTCGACTAAAGACTTTTGACACCTAGACTCGACTCTTAAGGCTCATGAATTTTTTGAAAACGAAAATAATACTTTTGAAAATATAAAAACCAGGCTCTAATAATGCATCCCTAATTAGATTAGACTATTCTCATCAAGGAGATTATATCAATGCGGTAAGGGGTAGGTAATACAAGTTTTTGAGATAGAAGTTTCATTGATGCATTATTCCTATCCTAATATGAAAACCTCTTATTTAAACCTTTATAAATGATCTTACAAGTTCACAAGTTTCCCTTCCAGTCATATAACTTTTTAAGAGTCATCTATAACCAAGACTCCTCATACTCAAACTATATCACCTACTTTGCGTCCAACAAGCCTATATTAGTGAATAAATTTGAATAATTCATGACTAGGGTACCTTTTAAATATAATAAGAAATAATTAACCTAATTAACAAGCTTTAGGCATGCAGATATAACTGGTTAGGACTTAAGCTTGTAACATTAAGGATTTGAAGGATTAAGGAGTGGATGGAGAAATGAAGCCTACTTTTCAAAGAATTATAGTAAATCTCCACTTTGCCATGACAACAATAACAAGTTCTTTTGTATTTATCTAGGTATTTTAGTGAGATATCCTTAGAAATAGAAAACATCACCATCATATTTTCAAACTTAATGTTCTGTAGCTTACTAGGATTTAGTCACATTTTAAAATTATAGGAAAGTCCCCAAATAGGGAGTTTGAGAGGGAGTTTCAAAGATGAAGCCTCTTCCTAAACTTAACTAATCAATTAGGATCAATGATGCTCTCGATAGGCCTATGGAATGCGGGGACATTATTCCTACGGTTAGATATCATTAATCTATCATAGTTGGAGATATTAGTCTTACTTCCTAAACTAGTCTTAATACCCCTACTACTCTTTGTATTAAAAATACAAAAGGAAAAGTATATGGTCGTACCCTTATAAAATGTGAGGTATGTTAAAACACCTTGATGTTGAAACTTCTCATGAAAATAGATAGAAAAACAAAGGAAATGGTGATTTTTCTTTGAAAAATAGTAGGCTCAACTTTTAGAAAATACTGAAAGTGAACTAATTTTCCATATCTTACACGTTATTTAGAGGAATGAGACATCAATATTGATCAAGATCAATGGTCAAGATAGATTGAGAACAACAGTCAAGACTAAGTGGCTATTTGCCTTTTTATAAGTGGAAAAAAAATCTCTACATAATGAGGGATAATTAGAGCCAATAGCGAACATTAATGGGAAATCTTTCAAAGACAACTCGTACCCAATTCTTAAACCCGTCCAATGCAGGTTAGTCAAAATTTTTATGTTGAATTTTAAATGACTCATATTACATGGCAAACTTGTGTTAAAAGTGATTCGTAATATTTAAAGGTACCTTCAGTTGGGCTTAGAAGGCATACTTAATTAAAGTTTTATTTTTGATCTAAATCTCAAAAGGAAATTGGAGGAAAATGGTAGACCTCTAATGAGACGATCAGTCTTCCTTCTTCAAGCTTGTGGGCTTCACGCCTATGATTGAGCCTTAATGATCCTTTAATTATTAGACCAATCAATATAGGGTTTATGGATATAGAGATAGAGTCCTAATTAAAGTATTGGATCCAAACACTTTTTAAAAAGTTAAAGAGTCCAATCCAGCGATCACCTGCGGAATCATACATGGGAGACATTATATTTTTGAAATGAGAATTAAACGAGGGGGAGTCGAAATTACGGGAAATAAATGAAAGATCATGTTAATAACATAACAACGTGAAATGAGAGCAAGCCACGTCTCCTAAGGCGAGAGGATACTGGGAGGACACTAGTTGCTTCTGTGTAGGATGACTTAGCTTGCGTATCGTCGTTTTGGGCGTGATTTTGCCAACCCGGTTTAAAAGTTTAAAGGATATTTAAATTCAAATGACGTTTAATAATTGTCCGAACAATGGGAGCTCTAAACCCTTTTCATAATTGACTAGGCTGTGATATTTTTATTTCATATATTTTACATTCTTCTATATGTCATCCTAATTACGAGAGACGAAACGAGATTTCGCAATACTATCATGGATTTATTTAAGGTGATATTTCATAATTGGCATTTGCAATTTCTGTGATTCTAAATTCGAAGAAAATACAAGTTAATCTCTAACATTTTAAAACTTTCAAAATTAATCATAAATAGATGAAACACAAGTTTAAGATAATTATGATTAAGTAAGAGTATTTAGTTTAATTTCTATTTATTAGATTCATTAAATATAATTAGAATTAAAAAGTAATCAAAATTGATTTAAGATTTTTTTGAAAAAATGAATTCTACTATACCACATGTGTACAACGTAAGATACCATGTTACAAAATTTGTACCACGTTAATTTTTTTTTTGGTACAATAGATAAGGAATAACGACTAAGCCCTCCAGAAAGCAACTAAGCTAGCATCATACTGGAGAAGCAAACCAAGGTTTAGATTAGGAGAATCCCAAATAAGCCAACGTTAAAGGCCAGAAGAACCTTGTTTAGCAAAAAAAATCTACGCACTGGATCTCTTCTCTAAGGGTATGTTGAATAGAGCAACGCCACTCTCTCCCAAGGATCCCTCTAATATCATCTACAATGGTCAAATAAGGATGAGTTAGAGGACTCGCGCCTTTGATAAGATTACTCGCTTCAAGAAAATCTGACTCTACAATCAACTGTTTATGATCACGATCCCAAGCAAGAGATAAACCATGATATATAGCGTGAAGTTTAGCTAGCGTGTTGGTTACATGCCTAATGAATCCCGAGAAACCAACTAACCACCTCCTATTTTCATCCCTGATCAAACCACCAAATCCCGCATCTTTTGGATTTCCAATCGAACTACCATCCACGTTAACTTTGACATAACCACTGTTCGACGCTTGCCACGATACTCATCTGGTATTAGACATAGTAGCATGATCATCCACATGAAAAGCCATCTGGCACTCATTCACGAGCTTCATTTTCCACTTGTATTGACCAATTTGGATAAGCTCTTAGTTCCTTACACACCATATAATCCATGCACTAGTAATGATAGTGAATATATGGTCAAAAGAACGAGAAACATCCAAAATATGTGAGGATACCCACACATCAATGCTAGTAGCAAAAAAGGAAACATTTGAATTTCTAAGAATGTGGAGCCATACTTCCCGAGCCCAAGAGCAATCACGAAGAGCATGGATAGTAGTCTTCATGTACTTACCACATTGAAAGCACGTAGGTGAAGTAGCCATACACGCTTAAAACGTAACATATTAGTAGGAAGTCTTTGCCACCTAATCTGCCATAAGAAGAAGTGAAATTTCTGAGGGATATTCAGCTTCCAAATTCTGGACCACTACTTGCGAGGATCAGCAAGATAAGGGATCCGAGAGATGTACTCATACCCTGATTTCACAGTATAGCTACCAGACGTGGTCTTTCCCCAAATCAAAGTATCTAGGACCATCATATTATGAGGCACCGGAACAGCAAGGATGCTTCTCATCAAATCCCTTCCCAAAGGTGTATGAAGACAAGAAAGTTATCAGTCTCCATACTCATCAAGGAGGTCATTGATCGAAAGATTAAGATCACGATTGTCAATATACTGAACTTGTAACATCCCATCACCGATGGGAAGGATAAAATGGTAATTTGGAATGGGTTACAAGTGTGTAAACGTATCTCGGCATGGTCATGCCTAATATGGCCTCCATATATGCATAAATTGAAATTTTTGTGTATGCACATGATTGTACATGCATTCATGACATTTCTCAGCATATGTGTTTATCGTGAAAAATGTGTTATTTGTGCTCGAAAATTGAATTGGAGAGGATTTTTGTGTGTTTTACATTTTTGGTGGAATTGTAGAAATTTTTCTGAAATTTTTCGGGATACCTTTCCGGACCGAAAAAATTGACAAGTGACAGACTGATTTGGTTTCCGATACTGGAAATGACTGTCCAATGGCACTAAAGATTAAAGACATGATTTTAGGATTTATTACTTTGAGCCATTGGAATTTGGAGAGAAATTGGACTAGAAATTGAATTGAAATTGGAAAAAGACCTGAGGAGTACTTAAAACCAGGACAAGTGACACATGTCACTTGCCTACTTAGTCTTGCTATATAAATATCCTATCTAATTTAAGTGCTTCCACGACACTTCCTCTTGAATGAGTTAAAAAAAATCACTTTTAATGCCAAACTCTTCCACTCATTCGTAGCCCTCTCCTCCTTCTTCTTCGATGGTCTCTTCTTCTTCTTTTTCTTCTTTTTCTTCTTGTTAATCTCCACCCATACCAAAGCTCTTATATTTCCCTTCATGTGTACATGCTTAAGTTTTCTACCTCCCTTGATATGGTGATTGTCGTGTGA
>JANIJH010000005.1:41863285-41887015 GCA_024520975.1 Erythroxylum areolatum | reverse complement strand
AATTATTATATAATTTTAAACCATATGAAACATAAATGAAAATATATCTAACTAAATCTTTTATATAGATTATAACACAAGTAAATCTAATATAAAATAAATATTAAAACATATAAAAATCTAAATAATATTATACAAATCTCAAAATAAACGTGAAAATGAGTTTGTGAGTATTGTGAAAATTATATGTAAAAAATAGAGGCAAAAGGACTAAAAAAGACTCATTAATTGATCTTAAAAATCTACCAAAAAAAAAAGCTATTTGAGAGACATTTTGGAGAAGTTCCAAATTTGAGCTTATTAAAAAGTTGTATTTTAGCTGCCAAAAAAGCTATATATATTAAAGAAGTACTTTTTATTTTACAGTCAAATACTCATTAAAAAAGGCTTTTGTGGTGGATAAAATTGCTTATTAACCTTCCAAAAGCCCATCCAAGCAGACACTAAATAAAAATAAAAATATAATATTTTTTTAAAATAAAAGCACTTGTTATTGTCATTACCCTTATTTTTCTTTTGTATAAGCTTTAGATTAGAGAAATAAATAAATGATTATAATAACAATGGGGCAAATATCACCACTAAACTAGTGCAAAATATAACAATAAGTAAATTTTACGTTAAACATTTATTTTTAATCAATTTTAGAAAGTGATTTTATTTTTAAAATAAAGTCAAATATCATTTCTTAGTTCGGACCATACTGTTGATGTTCTTAATATTTGTTTACTATTAGTTATATTTTTATTAATAGGTAGTTTATAAACCAAGTCTTGGTTCAAGTTGGATTGAGACTCAATTATTCTAAATAAAATGGTATCATTTTATTTAAAAGAGTCGAATTTTAAGTAAAACTGAGTTTGAATAATCTAAATCTGAATTTAATTATTAAAAAATTATTTTAAAAACATTAACATGGCAGACTACTGGATTGGTCATTGTCACCCCTAACCGAAGTTTACGGTTTATTCAGCAGTAGAGGTTTGCAATCGGTTGACCTTTTCATGCATATGTGATTGACTGGCCTAGTCGAACAATAAAGCAAGCGCATCGTATTCAATTGTTTACTTAAACATATTTGCAAAATGACAAATATGAAATGGAACTGATGTAGACGATAGTGTTGGTGGCCATGTGCATGAGCGGCGGTTTCTTTAATAAAATAAACATAAACTGTCATATCAACGTCAGCTATAACGATGGTCTGGATTTCATCATTTTCCTTGTGATTTTAACATTCAAATGGGACGAGAGTTAGTTATTCAGCTCCAATTTTGTGCCTTATCCCTTGGCACAGCAGATCTCTTCTCCGTTCAAATATACTTATTACTATCAATATCAATCATTGGAATTTATAATTTTCCTGTACAATTATCGTACAGGGTTAGTGTGGATCTGTTGCTAGTTTTTTTTAATTCACAAAGTATTTTAAGAAGGTTTTAATTATAAAAAAAATTTAAATTATTTATTTCTATAGTAATCTTCACTCGCATTAAATCAGTATGTAAAAAATAAAATATTGATCAAACAGATTTTTTTCATTTCGCTATTTAGTGCAAAAGTAACTGACAAAAAGAAAAGGACTATTCTATCTTGGTGCCGTTAGCTTTGACGCAGCACCAAACTCTGCGAGCCAGCTGCTAGTCTCAAAGCCGTGTTGAAGGGGTCCCAGCAATCTTTGGTCCTTTTACAGCTAAACGCCTCTCCAGTGACTGACCTGACCATCCCTCCATCCTCTTCTTCTGATTAAAAAATAAATAGTGAAAAGTAAAAACAAACCGTAAAGCTTCTACGACCAATTTGCTTTCCCTTCAACAGTAGCACCTCTTAAGTCTAATTTCATTATCATATCCCTATTCCTATGTTGTGGGGTCCTGAATTTGGGCTTTTATTAGGCCTTTGACAGCCTAATTACCAGCCTGGAAAGGGTTGTTTTTAATCATAGCTCTATAGTTGCCCACTGAAAGGCTCACTGCTTCATGGGGTTGGGGGGGTCTTATGGCAGCAGAAGCCACTTATTGTCAAACTTGTTTTTATTCTTTGACCCGACACACAGGTCTTTCTCTGCTGAAGTTTTTTTTAATCTTTCTTTCTACCTCCTTCGTTCAGGTAAGGTTGTACATTTGAGCAAAGTTTTCATTTTTTGAGTTCTTTCCCAAGTTCAAGATTGTACAAGTTCTTTTCTTTTCTGCTTTACGGTAGCGCAGTTGGGTTGAAACTTGTTCAGTTAGATCTGGTTCTGAGAGCACTGCTTTATTGGGACTTAGTGATTCAGAACTGGGCTTGTAGCATTTGATGTTTGGTGCATTGTTTGTTGAAGTATTTGGAATTGTGAAAAGAGTTATAAGGATTGGTCGTTCCTTGGGATTGTAGCAAGTTTTTGTTGGATTGGATTATTGTTCCTTGAGATGGTAGTTGGTAATTGGTTTGTTTCTTTGGAGCTTGAGGGTCTGCAGACGAAGAAGATGAAATTAGTGAAATGCTTGCATGTGGTTGTTACTCTTCTTTTATTACACCTTTTTTGTTTCAACACATCATCTGCTGCATTCATTCCTCCTGACAACTACTTGATTGCCTGTGGTTCTTCACAAAATGTCACATATCGAGGTATAACTTACGTTCCTGATTCTTGGCACTCTTCTCTCACGTTAAAAACTGGAACTTCTTTTGTTGTTAGCTCCAATTCTACTCCCCCAGCTCCAATCTATCAATCTGCTCGAGTCTTTTCAGGCATAGCTTCATATGAATTTGACATTCAGCAACAGGGTAGGCATTGGATCCGCCTTTACTTTTACCCTATTCCTGACCAAAACTTGACATCTGCGTCCATTACTGTAGTCACAGATGCTTTTGTGCTTTTGAACAATTTCACGTTCAAGAACTATAAAAGTTCATATTTGTTCAAAGAGTATACAGTCAATGTGACTTCAGATTCCTTAACTCTCTCCTTCATTCCTTCCAATAATTCTTTCACGTTTGTTAATGCAATTGAAGTTGTCTCTGTTCCGGATGCTGTCCTCCCTGACCAAGCACTGGCTCTAAATCCATCTACTCCTTTAAATGGTCTTTCTCAACTTGCCTTTGAAACTGTTTACCGTTTAAACATGGGAGGTCCACTGATCACAGCTGAAAATGATACACTGGGAAGAACTTGGGAGAATGATGCCAAGTACCTCCATGTGAACAGCTCTGCTGTTAACGTTTCAGTTAGTCCTGCATCTATAAAATATCCAGCTACAGTTACAACTGAAATAGCACCGAATTGGGTTTACGCCACAGCTGAAGCCATGGGAGATGCAAATGTAGCAAACTTGAACTTCAATATAACTTGGGTCTTCTCTGTTAATCCAAATTTTAGTTACTTTGTTCGGGTTCATTTCTGTGATATCATCAGCATCTCTCTGAACAATCTTGTGTTTAGTCTCTACATCAATGACAACACGGCTGTTGAGAGTCTTGATCTGTCAACTTTCGCAAATGGCTTAGGCGTTCCATACTACAGAGACTTTGTATCCAACTCCTCAGTGCAGTCAGGTACTCTGAATGTCAGCATTGGTCCAGATATGCAGTCTGATATTACAAACGCAACTATGAATGGTTTGGAGATTCTGAAGATAAGCAATGAAGCCAAAAGCTTAGACGGGCTTTCTTCTGTTGGAGATCTCCTCCCTGAATCAGCCTCAAAGGCAAGCAAGATCAGAATTATAGTTGGTTCAATTGTTGGAGCTGTTGTTGCTTTTGCTTTAATTGGACTATGTTCCTGTTGCTTTATAGCCCGGAAGTTAAAGACTACTCAACAGGGACAGCCATGGCTTCCTTTGCCCTTATATGGGAACTCTCAAACAATGACAAAGATGTCTACAACTTCTCAAAAGAGTGCTACAGCAAGCTGCATTTCATTGGCTTCGTCCAACCTTGGTCGGCCTTTTACATTTCAAGAAATCCTTGACGCAACCAATAAATTTGATGAGAGCCTGCTTCTTGGTGTAGGTGGATTTGGCAGAGTCTACAAGGGAACTCTTGAAGATGGGACAAATGTAGCTGTCAAAAGAGGTAACCCCAGATCTGAACAAGGTCTTGCTGAATTCCGAACTGAGATTGAAATGTTGTCCAAGCTCCGCCATCGTCATCTTGTCTCTCTTATTGGTTATTGTGATGAACGATCAGAAATGATTCTTGTCTATGAGTATATGGCTAATGGACCACTCAGGAGTCATCTCTATGGATCGGACCTACCACCATTATCCTGGAAGCAGCGACTTGAAATATGTATTGGGGCTGCAAGAGGACTCCATTATCTCCACACTGGTGCAGCTCAAAGCATTATTCATCGAGATGTGAAGACAACTAATATTCTCTTGGATGAGAACTTTGTAGCCAAAGTTGCTGATTTTGGCCTCTCAAAAACAGGCCCTGCCCTTGATCAGACTCATGTAAGTACTGCTGTTAAAGGTAGCTTTGGCTACCTTGATCCTGAATACTTCAGAAGGCAACAACTCACTGAGAAATCTGATGTCTATTCATTTGGGGTGGTTCTAATGGAAGTTCTATGTACCAGACCAGCTCTAAATCCTGTTCTCCCTAGGGAGCAAGTTAATATAGCGGAATGGGCAATGACCTGGCAAAAGAAGGGGATGCTGGATCAAATTATGGACTCCATTCTGGTTGGAAAGGTTAATCCAGCTTCTCTAAAAAAATTCGGTGAGACAGCTGAGAAGTGCCTTGCTGAACATGGTGTTGATAGGCCATCTATGGGAGATGTCTTGTGGAATCTCGAGTATGCACTCCAGCTTGAGGAAACATCCTCTGCACTCAGGGAGCCTGAGGATAACAGTACAAATCATATCCCTGGAATCCCTTTGACGCCCCTTGAACCGTTTGACAACAGTGTAAGCATAATTGATGGAGGATCAGGAACAGATGATGATGCAGACGATGCTGCTACAAGTGCTGTATTTTCCCAACTAGTCAATCCTCGTGGAAGATGAGAAGCAATAGATGCAGCATTTCTTTGCAAGATTTGGCTATTTTGAATACGAAGTTCTCAAAAGAATACCAAGTGATAAAAGAAGGTTACTTTTTGTAAAATGGTTATGTCCTTTTGCCTTCAATTTCCCATTAACGTGTTAATGATGGATACCGTTTAATCCGTCAGATCTCCGATTACTGTCGTGACTCATTGCCTTGATTTGAAATCCATTGTGGGTTTCAGTTGCCCACTTTATTGTTTTTATACAAGTAATAGGTATTACAATGTATAATGTGTTGACAATTTCACTCTTTTCTTAACTGGAAAACTAGAAATAATGCAGAGCTTGTGATTTAATTATCTGGTGTACTTCCATATATCTTTGCTCAATGAATGATTAAAATTCCCGCTGTGATCCTGCACTTTTTTAGTTGCTGGAACTCTATTTTCAGTTTGAAAACATGATGTATCTGGACAATTGAGTTGTATTTCGTATAAATCATTAGAACGTCATTTTCTTTTTATATCTCAAGGATAGACATACAGTTATCTATTCCTCTATACATTTAACAAAAAACTGTTGAGAAATTACATTGAGATCTAATCTTGCGTAATGCATAATAATTATGAAATTTTTTATATTTTGATTTTCGAAAACTAAGATCATTTTAAATTTTATAAAATAATTGACACATAAATCATAATTCGCACTTTATTTTGAAGCTTAATTATTTTTTTATTGCATCCCTCAAATCACTTCCCAAATTAACTCATCTTAACTGTCACACAAATGTCTGTTCTCTAATAATATCTATGGAACATGTTGAAAGCATTATGTAATTATTGTAGAGAGTTAGGGCAAGAGTGTTAACTCTTTTATAACTTTAGCCTATTTATAACGGTTTTGAACATTTTAATAATTTAATTAAAATTAAATTCTAATATATAATGCTAATTAAATACTAATTATGCTCAAATAAGACCCACTATCTTTATATTGATCCTTATTTATTAAATATCTCATATTTAATCATAAAGTTCCTCAAATTTTACAATCAAGACCAACTCAATTAAAATATTTCTTTCTTTCTTCAACCCGTTCTTTATCAATGACCCATCAGGTTCTTAAGCATGTTAGCAATGGATATAAATTATAACCCTAAATATTTAGAATTAAATAATTCTCTAGTTAAACAATTTATATTCATAGATTAAGATTGACGTTTGACAACACATTATGGCTACCTAAATATTTAAGAATGTCCAACTAATTTTAATTAACCTTTTCGTGCATGATTTTTTTTCGTATAATTCAATCATTTTACTATACAATGTTTCAATTAGACATAGAGTATAGAAATAACTTGTACTCTATTTAAGTCTAATCATATTAACTTTTTATCATTAGTAATTATTTCAGTTAATGACATTTGTAAATTGTTTTACAAAGTGTTAATCAACCTTAGCGAAGAATTTTCTGAATTAATACTAATCGAGAATAATGAAACATTTTGCTTAATTACTTTAGAGTGATGAATCTTATATTGATCAATCAACTATCTCTATATAGTTCATACTATATCCAATAACTACTGATTGAATTATCCTTTACTAAAACAAGGTATAAGTAGTATCAAAACATAACAATCCCTATATAAGATAACTTTAGAGATCTCAAATCTAAGGATTGCTTATACAATCATCACAATGAGAATTTTCATAAACATACGAGTAATGCTTCAAATGAATTTCTTATATCAGATTAGTTTAGTGAATTTGTTCTATAATAAGCATACATACGTTTGTTTAAAGTATCTTAATACTTTAGTCTATGAGATCGACTACTTCCTTCATAAGAAAAAACACGACATATGCTAGTCTTTTTATAATTTATTAATGCTTAATCTTAATATAACAATGACTAAAAACAATTTAAAGATAATATATAAATGAAATATGAATCTTATAATTATAATCTCATCATAATTTTATTTGCAATTATATTTATCCTGTTGATTTTATCATATACATCTAAATATATATAAAATAAAGAATGTCTTTAAATAATTATATCACTAAACTACAATCAACCAATTAGTTATAAGCTATAAACCAACAATTTTTCACTTGCATTAAGCTAATATTTTATAGTATATTACTGTCTAAACAATGCAAGGAACTATACCAAGTTCACTGAAGAACTTCTGATCCATATAATCATTTTCACTAAATGAAAAATGTATAATGGCTTAATTAACAATCATTACTATATTGGAACCTTTCCAATTTTAAAATAATACTATTCTAAGTAAAATATACTTTAATAAAGATTTACTTCTAAAGATAATATCCATATAACATTGAACTCAAATATCAACTTATACATAAAAAGAATGGATATTTTTAATACTTCATAAGTATTAGATATCTCAAATAATAAACACCTTTAGTACTATATACTTAGACTAGAATAGGTAAACAACTTTTAATCTATCTCTATAGATCTTATTCCTATAATTAATGTATTACCTTTTCATGTCCAATATGAACTCAGAAATATATCTTTACATACTCCTACTAAAGATGACAATTATACTCCACTAACCTTCTTATAGACATGATAAATTAATAATTATTTCCAAAAAAAAATTTGAATTCATCATGAAAGTGAATCTTTCAAAGTCTTATAACCTTTTAACTTTACATTAAATGTATCAATAAAGATATTGGTTCCAGTTGTATGCATTGTCAAGAGATTTGGACTTTACCAATTTCACCTCACTCTAACTTCTTATCCTAAAAACCATCCTCTTATAGGTATACATTGAAACAAACAATTTGATCAATGGATCTGTAAGATTATATCGAACCTTTTGGATATTTCATAACCTTTATTATCCAATTTAGTTTTAAACTTAGTGGATAATATATACTTCAACTATACATTACATCATTAAATCATTTACTTTTGAAAGTCCTAGCATTTCATATCTAATATGAAATCTTACTAATTGATTTAATTAGAACCACTGTACGTAATTCATTGTACTACTAGGTTTAGTTATAGAAGAAATGAATATTGCATTATACAATATCTCATTTTGGATTTTTCTCCTTATAAAAATTCATAGTCTTATGAAATTTAATTATTTAGATATTCAATAGAGAATCTCATCATTTGTAGGTAGTTGAAAATTTTATTTCTCATTACATTGATCTTATTGAAGTGATTCAACATTCTCAATGCTTAATTTTTACTTAGATTTAAACAATTTGGACTTTACAAATTTTAAATCATTATTTCATTTAATACATATAATTATATCACATAAAGACATTAGTAATCTAAAGATCTCATGTATTGATCTAACAATTCCATACATTCATAATCTTTTCACTAAAAGGATGATTTGGTTTTTCTTCAACTTAATAAGTTTTACAAATTTCAAAATATAATCAAAAGGATACATATACCTAATATATAACTTTATGATTCTTATTATGCTAATTTAACTAACGTGACATAAAAGGATAGTCTCGGTTATCCTACTTTGTATTCTTACCACTTATATTAAGTGTAAATATCTCTTGGATTAATATAACAAACTATTTGTATAAGATTGAACCAACTACTTTTACTTAACAATTTATTTCTCATCATACATTGAACATTATAATAATGTTAAATCCAAATTCAACATCAAATGCTCATAAGCATAAATTAGGAATGCATATGATCTTTATTATATCACATATAAGCATTACATGTCTATGTTTATGATTTTAATAGGCTATATTGAGTGGAACAATTTTATTAAAATATCATACCTTTCAGGTTAACTTCATGCACCGATTTGCATTAACACAGATCATACATGATGTCCTTGAAGTTTATGAGATATTAGTTAACTTGCACGCTACTGTCAATTGCAAAACCACCCTACTACCCTTCATCACCGTCCAAGCACCCAGTTGTAGCCACCATCTATCCTGCTCCTTCACTGCCAGCCTGCATCTTCTCCTACCGTAAATCACTAGCGAGACATCATCTCCACATGCACAGTCAGTTACTACCATTACTCCGATGTGGTGCCTCCTCCAATTAACTGAATCACGCCACTGGTGACTTCTAAGAGAAGCAGCACTTACAGACGGCGCCTCCCACAACCAGGAGCCGTCACCGACAGCCCTATCTCATGGAGCTTCAGGTGCGTCTTCGGCAGCACCAAATTAGCAAAACACACAACCAACACTCGTAGCCCAACAACACCCATCACACAAGCAATTATAATCATCCCACACATATGCATACCCCCATAGTTATACCTTTATACATCCACAATTATCAACAATCAATAAATGCTCCATTAGTTTTAAGGCTTAGGTAGGGCATTTGGTTATGTTTAAAGCAAGCAATATAGTTAGCATAAAAAGAAAAGCTAATAAAGCTCAAGTGGGCTTATAAAAAAGGAAAATCATATCAAGAGCTAGACTATTTGGCTACTGTACTTATAAAAAGAAAGAATGCCTATATCATTTCCATGTTAATTCATTTGAAAAAAAGTGATCTTTGATTGAAAATCAAAGCAAAGTTGGGATGCACATGTAATGAATGTCACTTATAAACAAAAGACAATGAGATTGATATGAATTTGTTAGTCTATACAGGCACAAAATCTCATTAGCTTGTTTCTACCACTAGTCACTACTCTTTTAAAAATAATGCACATTAACCAATCACAAGAGTAGAAGTATATGATAAAGTTGTCATGGATTCTTCTAGTCAATTCATACTCTAATCATAACTATATAATCCTAGAAGCAATAGAAAAATGAGAAAATATTTTTTTGGTTTGTTTTATTCTCTCTCTCATTTTGTTGAAACTTAAAAACAAATAAGAACAAACAAAATTAAAAACACCCATGCATGTAAGAAAGAAATGCAAAAATGTAAAGGAAAAGAAATTGACTTCCCTTGGGTTGCCTCCCAAAAAGTGCCTTTATTTATTATTGTTGGCTTGACTCCTTGTTTTTCTCATCACGTTAACAAGTTATGATCTTTAGGTGTGACATGTGCTTCCTCCATTTGAGGTTTTTCAAGATAGGGGCTAGGTTAATGACCATCCACCTTTGACATCTTTCCTATCTTTAAACTTCCAATCTCTACTGAGTCCATGTACTCTTGAAATATCTCTTCACCCTTCTCTTCCTCGTTTACTTTCTCCAATCTGTTAGGTAAAGGTGAAGGGTTAGTTTCAACAACAATTAGGAACTCATTATCTACTTTTGAGCTAAATGATATGCCTTTTTCTCCTTCGAGCTTCTCCTTCACTTCTTTGATATAAGCAATTCCTTGATTAGTTCTCTCAAGATTCTCAATCTAATCTTCACTCTGCAAGGTCTCTATACTAACGTCCCTTGGGCACACCTTGGGTTAATATGGTTGCTCTTCTTCATTTTGTGATACTAGGCAGTTAAGAGCTTCCTTCATCTGACTGATTTGATTTGCCATGTTATGGAGTCTAGACATTGTATCTTGGTGGAATTGCATCATATCCTCCTAGAACTGTTGTACACTTCGTTAAATATCCTTTTGAAGTTGAATATTATTAGTAATTATAATATTAAGCAAGTCTTCCAAAGATATACCTAAGTCATGATAAGAAGCTTCTAGTTTATACGGGAATTATTGTGTGTCCTACATACTACCAAGAAAGTATTTTTGTTGATTATCCTATCCATAACTAAAGTTAGCATGATCCCTCCAAATATGGTTATAAGATTGGGAATGTGAGTTATAGAAAAAATTACTTCCGTCCATTTTCTTTCTTCTTCTTCTTTTTAACACACAAACACTAAACAAAAAAAAATGAAAAGATCAAATAACTAAAAAGAAACTAATTACAAATAAATATATAAAAAACACCAATTAAAATCAAGAATAAAAATTAAAGCACCACACTCCCCTGCAATGACGCCAAAATTGACTTAGCGCCTTGTAACATTACTCAAAATAACTAGACCTACAATTATAGCAGCAGTGAGTCTAGGTCAATTTGATAGAGAGTGCATGTAAAGCTTTTGAAATGAAAATAATTGGTGCTTAGGTTACGGGGGAGTTTAGTTGTTTTCAAATAAGAAAATAAAATGAAACTAAAATAATAAAAGCAAATTAAATTAAACAACCTAAAAATGATCAAAGTGATGAATTTGTTAGGAAGTTAGTCATTAGTTCAATCTCGACTTACACACGATTGAACAAATTTCATTAAATTGTTGTTCTTATACCTCTCCTAGTAACTATTAATCATAGGTTAACAATAAGCTCTGTTAACCCCAATTTTCCCTTAGGTATTTTTTAATTAAGACGTGCTTTATAATTAAACCTACCTATCAAATAACCTAGAACAAGCTCTCTAGATTTACTTGGACAATCACATAAGGAATTAAGAAAACAGATTAATCAAGGCAACAACCACACAAACTTGGGTTATTTAACTTAAGTTATACTATCCCTAATGATTCAAAAACATTAGTTGTCATAAACAAAGTTTAATATAACAATCATATATTATATTGAAGATTCTAGCAAAGAGTTCTTACATAAAAACAATAAAATAGAACATTCAATCATTCTTACACAATACGCAAACATTAAACATATAATAACATAATCAATTCCTAAGAGAAAGAACATCAAGAAATGAGAAAAATTCTTAACTAGGTTCTTTGGTGTCAATATCACCTCCAAACTGGCATTGGGAAGCTAACCCTCTATGGTTCTCTAAAGGAATGGAACTTTGCCCCTTTTCTTCTTCAAAATCGAGGGCTTACACCCTAAAAGGCTTCTCCAAATGAAAACATAACATCTGCCGCCGCAATATGTTCTTTTTATGCTAAAATATAAGATATCTCCCAGCCATGAGCCACCTTACATGGGTGTGAGAGGTATCTCACTCTCATACACTTCCATGCATGGCCATGATCCATGTTCTACACTCCTCCTTTTGATGTTTTCAATATATATCTCATATTTTTTTGGTGTTTTCTTGTCTTCTCTTGCTTTCAATCTTTTTTTTCTTGCTCCATAAAGACAAGTGAGTGTGAATCTTCAGAAAATGGCTCAAATATATTATTTTCAACTCACTTTAGCTCCTTCACTTTCGAAGTGTACATAAAACTATATATGAACTAAAGCGAGTGTCTTAAGTACTTTAAAGCATTAATTACTAAGTGTAATGGATTAACTGTATCAACAATGAAGCATATATCAAAACTCTATCTATCACATTTGGTAACTCTTTTCTATTATTCTTTGACTTTGTCAAATTCAATCATATGACCTCTAATTCTTCAACATTAACATCTAAAAGATGTTATTGCACTTACTGTTTATAATTGTGATAACTAAACCATAATTGTTTAAAGTATAAGAATAGTTCACACATCATATTTATTCATTTATAATGTTTTTATATTCACAAGGTTACCTTAATCATTTTATCTCTTAGATAATTATATGAATTTGGTGCTACTATCTATTTTTTAAATCATGGTTGTTTCATACATGTTTCACAATAGGGAGATCATTGGGATTTAGCATAAATTTAGTCATCTCTTTAAGCTTACTTGTCTTCATCTTCGAACAACATTGTTTCTTTTGTTACTTATCACATTTGGTATGCTTGTTTATGTCATCTTTCTAATTATAAAATAGAAGTCTTAATTTCTATTGATTGTTTGTAACAATAAATAGTGTTGGATTACGTTTTACGTTAACTTTTAAAATGTCATACTTTATCTTTTCTAATAGTACTTATGTTTCTTCTACTCCTTTCGAATTAGTTTATTACAATATGTAGGGTTATATTCCTAGTGCTTTTATGGTATTTCACATTATTTTTTAATTTTTTGTTGATGATTATCTTAAGTTTAAATGGATTTGTCTAAACAGGTTTAAGTTTCCTTCCATATACTTGCAGATTGTAAATATGATGGCTACTTAGTTTTCTTATAAAATCAAAACACTTCGATAATGCCATGAAATACAAGGAAACCACTATTGTCTAATTCTTATATAAAGATAGAACTATGGCTCAAAGATCTTATCCTAAAACATCATTATGGAATGGGTATGTAGGAAGAAAACATAAATACATCTTAAATACGTTTATAACCCTTTTTTTAATCGCTTCATCCTGTTTTAAAAATCTTTAGAGAGAAATTGCTTTTACTATTATCTACAAAAGTAGTCATAATACTTTTCCAGTCATTGATATGTTTCTCCTTAAGTGTGTTTGCATAAACATCCTCCAAATTATCATATGCTTAAAGTATTTCATAGTGCCTGCTTTATTCTTCTTTAACTCATAAATGTGTTGAATTAGAGCTAAAATTATGACTTTGCTACTTTTTAGAATATGGCATTGAACATAAGGGTTATCATCTTTGGGATAAGCTTTCCATACGTCCTCAGATTTCTCATCATATTACTTTGGAGAAACATAAAATATTCTCAAATATATTTTCCTTCCAAATTGACAGACCTACTATAGTAGCTAACTACTTTGTCGATTATTTGCATGTTGTAATATTTGTACATCCCCATTAGATGTGTTTAGCAAATTTGGGGATTTTGTTTTGTTTGTTTATTATTGATTGCTCCCTCACCATTTTGTTAACCTTTTCCATGATTACATGGATTGGATGTTTCGTGTTTCAAAAAATGCGATTATTAGTAACTATTTAAAGAAACTTAAATCCATTAAAATTATTATTTTCATTTTATTTAAGCAATCTTATATGATAAAATATTTTCAGAGTATTCTTTTATATATATATACTCCTTATATAAGGTTGGAATGTGAAAAACTTTTAAAATTTTATGAAAATTTTCCTTATATTAATTTTAATTAATACACTCGTTCTTTTCTAAATTATATATGAATGTTTTTTAGACTTGTAATTAAATATCTAAATCAATAATAATAGAATAAAAAGAAAATAAGAATTTAAGTAAACAAACTTACCATTAAATATTATTTTTTGTAAATATTTTAAAATAAAATGAATACTTTAATTTAGAATGAAATTCTTTTTTTAACAAAATAAATGTATTAAATGAATAGAAACTAATGAAGGAGATATAAGAGTGGAGCTATAAAGCTCATTCTAAGTTATCAAGGCTTAGCTCATCCTAAGGTTGTTTACATAAGGAGCATTGAAAGCAATAACAAACCAAAGGTGCTTAGACTAAAGAGCATTGGTTTATGATAAAGCATTTAGTCATTGAGACTAAAATAATGAAATTAATGAAAGCCTAATCCTAATAATTGAGTTTTCATTAATTACCTGTACTAAAATGTTGAAGTTTTAATGTTTTTAACAACTATCTTATGCTTTCAACTCTTCCCCTTCATTCTTTTAATAATCATAGCCTATAAGTACTCCAATTATTAACTGTATTAATGCTAAAACTGAGATGAATTTTGTGTATTATAATAGTTGATGTTCCTGAGCCTTGTTTTGGAAAACTCTTTGCTTTCTTTCTCTTTATATTGCATAAGTCACATTCTTAAGAGATATTTTGTAGATTAGGAAGTCCCCTTTATATATTTTTTTATTAAACTAATTTATAGTTGGTGATCCTAAGCCAATCCAGTTATGGGGTATTAAGATTGCGAAGCTACTAAGTCCTCTCCTATTTGAAGGAAAATCTATATTGGAAGAAAAATGATTGAGAGATTCAAACTCTTGCTTACATGGAATGCAACAATTCAGTGAGTTGTAATTACCTTTTAGCTTGTCAATCATACATAGTCTTCTCTTTATAGCAAGCCAAAGGATGAAGGAGACCTTTTAATTGGCCTACTTAAACCATAATACTCCACACTAGTTTACTTTTAAAGCTCAGATTCTTAAAATTTGCTTTCATTAATCACTTAGATCTATGAAGAATGCTGAGTTTTATTTATAAGAATTAAAGTTGTAATTAGAGACATTGTATAGGATGTATTGGTTTTTGTCTTAATATTCCAAAAGGTATCCTTTCTTAAGTATTATGCATAGATCCATCTGAGTTATAGATCATTGAGGACTCTCCAAATTCAGTTAATCATCATAACCTTGTTTATGGTTATAATAAGAATAATTCCTAATCCTCTTTCCTCCTTTGACAAGCATAAATCACTCCATTTAACATTAAACACAATAACCTCCCGATTGCCTATTATATTGCTTTGATCAAATATTTCCAGAAACATTAAATTAGTAGTAGTACTTATACAACTACCTAGTAGTAAGCTAAAAAGTTGTATTCTTCCTATAAAATAAATCCTCTTATTACATTAATTATTGACTCTTCTCTGAATTCTTTCAATTAGGTTTTGAAACTCCTTTTAATAAGGGGAAACTCAATATATGTTAGTCTTTTGGAAGAGATAGGCATGCTTAGTTAAGTAAACGGTGACTCCAGCTAGATATATGATTAACTTCTATAAAAAGCTAGGTCTTATCTTTATTTATTAGAAGACCAGATAACTCTTTAAAGGTGTGATTAGTAATCATTAGAACATTAATTAAACTTGAATTAGCCCCTAAGATAAGTTATAAATTCTCAATTTCTTATATTTATTATGGTATTTAAAGTTTCTTTCCTAACTAATCACATGTCTAACTAGTTTAGTGAGGACTTCCATGTTAAGTATGATAAGCATGGGGAGATGGGATATCCTAGGTAGATACTTTAATAATTTTTGTTAGTTCTCCATTTACTAATATGCCATAAGAGATATTTGTGGTGCATTAATCTAATTAACATATGAATTTTGTTAGAAACCTAAAGGCTTTCAAAAGGTTTAGAATAATTTCCAATTGATGATGTTAAAGGCCTTTTGAAAATTAATCTTGATTGCATAACCCTTTTTTGAATGTTTTATATTTTTAGTTCTTAAATACCTTATGCGAAAATGAGATCTTATATCTAATTTGGCTCCCCTCAATAAAGGCACTTTATTATGGATTGATATAAGGTTCTAATATAGCTTTGATTTTGAAGGCTCAGAGCTTAGCGATGATGCTACAAATTATATTAAGCTTGAAGTGGGCTTGAAATCTTTAAAGAAGTTAGATTTGGTTTATTTGGAATAAGGCAATCGAAGCATTATTTAGTTCCTTTGATAATTTTCTATGATTGAAGAACTCCAATACTACTTCAATGAAAATTTTCTTAGTATGAGACCAAGTCTTCTGAAAGAAAAATCTATTTATATCATTAAAATCTAGAGCTTTATTAGGTTTTAGATCAAATAATGTTTTCAAACACATTTACAACCTTAAAGGGTCTAAGCAAGAATTCCACTGCCTAGCCAGATATTTGCTTAGAGGTGAAAGAGTTTTGAGCATATATAGAAGAGTGTTAGTTATAAGGAGTATAAAGTTTGTTTGTGATATAGTTGTGAGTTTCTTACATAGTTTCATCCTGAGATTAAGCCACGTTTCCATTTTCCTTTTGAAGCGAAATAATTCTATTGCAGTTTTTCCTTAAAAGTAGATATTTTTTAGAGAAGCTAGTATTTATATCCCCTTCTTTAAGATACTTAATTCTTTATCTCTCCTTTAAAAGGGAAAGATTCACTTATAGTGCCAAGGTGTAGTTATGTAATGCTATTTTTTCTTCTTCGTAACTAGTTACAACTATTAAAGCTAAGAAAAGGGATGTTTTGAACTTGAATTAACTTTGCCTATGAGTGCATAATAAGTGTTATTATAGACTTTGTGATTGAAATTCTTAAGCTTCTCTTTGATTTTTTTGAAGTTTCCTATACAAAAGAAGGATTTATGCCTTTTTAATTCATAGTTTATATCTCTAGTGATTGCTTCATCGAATTCTTCAGCTTCTACTAAGAAAGTGTTAAAACTAAAAGGAATTTTTATCAATTGATTTGAGGTAAAATTGTGAACTTTAATGGGACCGTGATATGAAAAAAAGGGTAGTTGAAAAGTTTCTCACTTTTTTGAAGATTTGATAGTTGTTAAACATTGACAAGAGCATGGTCGATTTTCTTCCTTAAAGACTACCTCTTTGTTATTCCAACTATAGAAGTTCCCTTCCATCTATAAATCAATCACCTCAATATAGCTACTACACTTCCTAAGATCATTAAAGTGGTTTTTTAGATAAGAATTTACTTTAACTTCAGTAGGGCGAGTTTTACTATTGAAATCTCTAAGAATGAACTAAAAGGTGTTCATGTTGGCATGTATTTTCTTCAATTATTTCATAAGGAGAACCTTTGAAATGCTAAATCAAAATCATGGAGAGGATTATTCTCATGTAAAATTCTTATAGACAAGCGTATAAGCTAATTGGTGATAATAAAGTGCAAAATCTCAATTTGATTGGGATCAAAAGCAACTACTAGTCTACCAATTTAATGTGACAGGTGGTTGGAGCTAATAGACTAGTGTTTCTTTAAGAATTTTAAGTTCTTAAAATTCTCCTCTTTGATTTTAGTTTCCAAGAGTCTAATTAAGAAAGGTTTGATTCTTACAAGTATTTTGCACCATTTACTACTTTATAGGGATATTAACCATTTTGATATTCTAAGAGAAAATAAAAATTAGGGAAAGGCTTCAGAGTTATTTCATTTATGTTTTCTATTTGATTTCTTCCCAATGGAAAGTTTGAACTCATTGCCTGAAAAACAAGTTCTTTTTTTTATTATTTTCTTATTGATCATTAGGAAATTGACAGGTTCAGTGATCTACATAAAAGAGAAAGTAGGCTCATAACTTGGCTTACAGGTGGCAAAGGAGTGTTAGCTATCTTATTCTCTTTATGCTCTACTAGAAAGGATAAAATTGGAATAAACATAATCTCTGTCCCCTAGTGTGAGATTCTAAATCTCTTTATATAGTAGTGATCAAAACTTCATTACTTTCTATTAAGATGACTTACTTGAGGCTAAGTTTCTTTTAAGTGAAACTAATATTTCCTTATGGTAATTTAATTTACATTTCATAGAATCTCCACTCTAAAAATTCTTGCGTCTAAATATCCATTTCTTTCCTTGCTGATCTAGGATAGGTATCCATTGACACATGATTTATAAATAATCATTTAAAAAAATTATCCTCTTCTCCTAGCCTTATTATTGAGATTAGCTCATGTAAGTCTTATTGTATATCTACAACTAAAAAAATTCTTTGATAACTCACATGCTTAATTCTAGTTGTGGCTTCATCCATACAAATTGACTTCCTAATGTAACTTGCTAAGTGACTCAGCCCTTTAATGTTCCCTAATTCTAAAGGCATATTATAAATGTTAATACATAATGGTACATGTTGCTACTTTAGATTTTGCATTTGAATGTCTAGTTTCCACTTTTGGAGGAACAACATTTTTTTATTGAAGTGCCAAAGACTAGCTTCTAGAATTCTTTGAGCATTTGATTCTACTTCAAACTTAGAAAGAAAAGGATTTTTCTCATTGACTAAAACTTCCCTTAAGCCTAACTTTCTCTACTGAAATTAAGCGTAAGAGCTGATCAACGTAAAAGCGGTAATTTGTCTAAGAAAAACCGACTAATTTTGATTCCTATTTATAGGCTCTAGCTCTTAGAACATCCATAGAAGGGGTCATTATGGTGCTTCCACCTATGAGTTTTAGAGGATAAAAATGTAGCTTATTTGAAGGATAGGAGTTCTTATAGCCTAATACAAAGAGACCTTTTTGGTTAGAAGTTCAAGGTCAGAATCTGTAATGGTGTTAATGTTAGTAGGCAAGATAGATGAATGACTAAGGTTGGAAGAAGAAGATGGTACATTACAATGGGAGATGGAACTTGATGTGTTGTAGCTTCTTAAAGGTTGGTGAAAGAAAGGGATCAAAGGAGGGAAAGCTTTATGGTTCAAGTATGAGATAGGCCAAAAAAGGCATTGAGTTTGACATTATTTTAAAGTAGAAAAAATTGGCAACTAAAAGTCTTTTAAAAAACCATTTTAAAAAGTGAAGGAGAAAAAAATTGTAGAATCCAAGTTGAAATTTAAGGTGTTAATGCAATTCCAAGCTAAAACCATAGCCAAATAAGACAAAAAGGATCCTATTAAAAGAAACAAGAAGAAAGGAAGTAAAAGCAAGTTGAAAGCAAGATAACAAAATATAGGAACAAAGACAAGACTTGAACAATATGATTAAATAGAATAACAATTAAACTAGTGAAGCAAGGGGGTTTTTTTAAGGAGAAGAAACTAAAGATTAATGATGAGAAAACGAGTAAGATTTGAAGAAAGAAGGATAAGTAGAAGGAGGCAGAAAGAACTAGGATGTTGTGTTAAGGAGAAAAAGCAAAGGAAGATTAAGGAAGATGATGGCAGTAACTAGAGAGAAGTAAGAGCTTTTATCTTTAGGCATCCCTTATAATAGTTGATTAACTTCTAAGTAGAATGAAATTCCTATTGAGTAGGAAACTTCTCATAATAAGCAATTTTCATGTTTTAGTTAACAAGGATAAAATAGTCATGTAAGAGAGTTTTCTTCTAACTATTTTGATCTAAAGTACGGTGAAATTGAGTTAATAAAATAAAATAAAAGAGTATAATAAAACAAAAGAAGTAGAAGAATAAGTTTAAATGGATGGCCAATATAACTAACTTATTACGATGACGTTGTTATGACTTCACTCTAACCATTAATCCTGCCTTCAACATACCCCTCCTTGTGATCCTTAATTCTTTTCAATATTATTTTATTTCCTATTTGGAATTTAAAAAACTTACTAAACAATTTTTATCAAAACAAACCTCAAGTACTTCCATTTTCGAATGTCAAATATTTTTCTAAAAAATGGTAATGAAGATACAAATTTCATTCACAACAAAATATTATTGAACACTTTTCTTTTTGATTATTCTCAACGAAAAAGATTATTCTTTTAACCAAACATGTCTGATTATTCTCTGCAGTACAATCTCATTATTCCTTATAGGATTAGCATTCCACATCGTCTTCATTCAATACTTCCCTTTTGTTTCTAATAAATTACTTAACGATTATTATATTTGAGAACCTTTTAAAATTTTATGATAAGGCCAAAAGTGTAATTTTCATCTCAATGTTTTACGAAATATCTAATTAAGTCTGTACTATTATTACTAGCATCACTTTGCTTCCTAATGTTACTAAAATAATACTCATTGCACCCTAAAAATAATGCAAAGGTGATAATAGAGATAATGGTAGAGGTTTATTTAGACCTTTTTATAAAACATTAAGGTGAAAATCACATCTTTAACCATTGTTTAAAGGAATTTTTAAGATCACATCAACATTTGGTGGGTTTGAATTATCTAGTTGTGACATTATATAGGCTAAATTAATTGAATCTTTATTATCCATATTTATTGTAATAGCCTAAACACATGGTATAACTTATAATACATAATTTAAAACTTGTTCCTATAAAAAAATTTCTTTTCCCTTTCATGTATTTTAAGTTTTAAAAGGTTAATAAAAGGAAAAATGAAAAATTCATAAAACATTGAAAAGATTGTTTGATAATCAATATGAATATTTGTTATAATAATAAGTTATGCGCTAATCTTATTACATTTAAGATTTTCATTTATGGAACAAAAATCAAAGAAAGATCATATAGGAGCTTATAGTGGTATGGAATGAAATATTTGTAAAATAATATGAAATTGCAATAAATTAATAGATAATTAATTACTTAGAAATTCAATAAACTAGTTTTAGACTTTTATGTATGTCTTATATATATAGGTGGAATCCTAACGTGTTTTTAGAAGAACGTGAATGTTTCTTAAAAGAATTTGAGTGAACAAAGCCTAGCATATGGTTGTGTGCTAGGGCATATTCTTATTTGGAATGCAAAGGTGAAGATACCTGTTAGAACATAGTTGGAACACATACTTATTGGTGTGACAAAGAATGTTTTTAAGAAGACAGGGCTAGAAAAATAAGCCTGTCAAAGCCCAAGTTACGTGATTTACGACATGATTGTTTTAAAATTTGTGTCTATAGGTTCAAAGAAATAGTAAGATATACTTGTTTCCCAAGTGATAATTGTGATAGACAATCTTATATGAAAATTGTGATGCCCTAATACCCCCTGGGAGGATATTGCGAGTGCGACACCAAGCAGTACAAACAGAATGCTAAACATTTCTCAAAAGCATAACATTCAATAATAAACATTCCATAACATACAAAACACTTTATACATGCATTTCCAGAATCTCAATAAACATGCATTACATATCATACTTTCAGAAGCCAGCCTGAATTAAGGTTATTACAAACCTTCAGATAAATCCAAAGTTATATACAACAAAGACAGGCCAAAAATAAACTCCAAAAATACAATTATAACAAAACAAGACTCAGACTCCATTGGCCACTGCAGTTGACTCGTCGCAGTCCTTATGTCCTTCTCTCTGAACCTACACGGGATAAATCCACCGTGCTAAGCATATAGCTTAATGAGTAATAACTAATCTATGCATAAATTGACAATTATTTATACACAATCATGATATATCAGAAGCATGTATTAACAGTTTATCGGAATGAACAATTCAAACATATTATATTGGATCTTAGAAGGATTGGATAGAAAACAGAACTGAGTCTCAAAAGAGGGTATAAACCCTTCACATTCAGAACACAATTTTTTTGTTTATATCAGAGTCAAATAGAAATCAGAATACAAAATCATATGACCGTTAAATCCATTTCTAGAAGCGAGTAACGAGACTTAAATAGGAGATACCATAATTAGTATCAGCAGGAGAGACATATGTCTCGATATCAGGAGACACCGAAGTGTCAGTACAGGAGACACCGAAACATCAATATAAGAGACACCGAAGTGTCAGTACAGGAGACACCGAAGC
The DNA here is from genome assembly GCA_024520975.1 of Erythroxylum areolatum. Lineage (NCBI taxonomy): Eukaryota > Viridiplantae > Streptophyta > Magnoliopsida > Malpighiales > Erythroxylaceae > Erythroxylum > Erythroxylum areolatum. Next base: position 41,865,126 of record JANIJH010000005.1, on the reverse strand, counting down.
GTCAGTACAGGAGACACCGAAGCGTCAGTACAGGAGACACCGAAGCGTCAGTACAAGAGACACCGAAGCGTCAGTACAGGAGACACTGAAGTGTCAATACAGGAGACACCAAAGTGTCAGTACAGGAGACATCAAAGCGTCGATACAGGAGACACCAAAGTGTCAGTACAGGAGATACCAAAGTGTCAATACAGGAGCAGCTGCGGACCCTTCTAGACATACCTATTTACCCACAACTAGGACTCAATAGTTTTAAAAACAAAAAAAAGTCCTTTCAGACATTTCATGCAAAGCAAGTAGTCAATCATATTAACATGCAAGTAGCACTTCAATATCACATTCATCAATCAATACCTCGAACCTTCATGTCTGGAATCAGTACACAATTCAGTACACATTCATCAATATCAAATTCAATTCAGTAATAAACAAAACAAATCAAGGTGAGACCATCTTAGGTTACTTACAAAATTTACCATCTAAATTACTTACATAAAATACCGTCTAAGATTACTTACTAGCTTACTTACAAGTTTACTGTCTAAATTACTTACTAGATTACTTGCAAAAATTACTCAAGGATTACTTACAAAAATTACTCAAGGATTACTTACAAAAATTACTAAAGGACTACTTACAAAAATCTCCCTTATTGCTTATTGTCTCAACATCCCGGTAATATCTGGAATCGATCGCTCGATGTGTTCCTCAATAGCATTTAATACAAGCACATATTACTATTGTGCATAATTATAAATTCAATTAAGCACATTCATGTATACTGAATATGGATGATACATGTTCATGACAAATTCTAGGTTTCTTATCCTTAATCTTATCACATTATCATTCACGTGAAACCAAACTTAATTCCTTAATCTAGATTTATTTTACACTCAACTTTCGAGTCTACCTTGCTCAATTATTCTCATCAAGTATTTGAGGTAATTAGGTAATAGTTCCTTCTAAAAAGGTTTCCCTCTTTTCCTTAGGTTTCCAATGATACAAAGTTCGTCCAATTTGGTTTAGTATACTAAAAGTTATACTCAAAAGATTTCAGGATGTTCTTGAGTTTCATCAAAATTCCTATCTCAACTTCCAATCAAATTATGAAATTCTTAGAGGCAGAATTAGGTTTTAATCTCTTCATACAATTTGTATCCATATGATGCTAGTTTATTCCAAATTAAAAATCACTCTATTCGGATAACTACAGAGAAAGTTATGCCTAAAATACCAAAGTATATGTAAGTTGTCAGGAAACTTCGTCGCGGTGCGGCAAACTTTCTAGATAGCAGAATTCTACGACCTCTTAAAAGTTTGGCGTGGTGAACTTTTACAAAAAACAATTCCTTCGAGTTGTCCATAATGAACTAAAAAGAGTTGGTCGCGGCGAACTCTACTGCATTAAAAACTTCTTCTTCTTCCTCTCTTCTCCTTAATTTCTCATCACAAACTTATACCCTTACATTTATCCCTCTTATTCACTTCCATATCAACTCAAGTTAGTCCCAAAACAACTCAAATTCAATTTTATACTCAAAACACCAAAACCGATCATACACATATTTTACCATCTTCAACTCTCTCTCTCTCTCTCTCTACTGTAACTTTTTCAGAAACTCAATCTCACTTCAATATAACTCCAATACTTGCAAACAATTTCTCTAACTCATTTTCTTAACTCATTAGTGCACACACACAATTTATAAATTCAAACTTCACACTTAACATCAAAATCTGATTAACACTCATGCAACTTTAAATTTCGAGTATTTTTCTCATATTCACAGTTTCAAATCCTCATCTGAGTCATTTAGAACATGCATTCTCCGAACTCT
>JANIJH010000005.1:41790548-41803002 GCA_024520975.1 Erythroxylum areolatum | reverse complement strand
CTGACTGATGTAGTACGCCATCCTCGCGGGGCACGGACTCGGATATCACTAATGATATCGGGTTCGGGTCACGCGGGAGTGGGGTGTTACACCTGGAATAAGGATGAAAGACATTAAGTGTAACATCCCGTTACCCATGTTAAGGCTAGAATAGTAAATTATGAGAAATTTCTGTGAAATTAGAAAAAAAATGCACATCATGCATAATTAATAGTGACATACACAATTATTTTGCACATTCATGTGATTGTACATGCATTCAATGGCATTCTGGGTAGATTTGATTTATAAGTGAAAATTGTGGATTAAATTAGAGTGTATTAATTGTGATTTGGCAATTTTGGTATATTTTGGATCTTTAGTTTTGAGCTTAAAAATTATTTGGAGAGTCATATTATTATTTCAGAATTTTTTGGTGAATTTTAGAAATTTTCAAAAAATTTTGGGATATTTTGGACCAATGATAAAGTGACACATGACAATGATGTACTTATGACATATGGCTTACTTAGGTGGTGACAAGTGTGAGGCATGCAAAGAACCCACGTATTATATGTTTTGAAAAGAAAACATTAGGAAGAGTTATTGTAGTTTTTGAGCATCTGAAGCATTTTCTGCTTGGTTTGTTCATCACTGAACATTGAGTTGCTCTTGATGGTTATCTATGAGTTATTCTTACTGCTGGGAATAGCTGAATCTAGTAAGTAGTTTTGATAATGTTCATCTTTCGGTGTAAATATATACATGCATGCATGGGTTTGAAAATTGTGGTTACGGTGATGACTGATTTTGATGATGGATTCGAGAATTAGAACTTGTTCAAAACTGTGTTGAATGGATTCTGGATTGGGAAATATGGAAACTCATGTAAAGTGATGTAGAAATAATATGTTTCTGTTATGGTTTAAAAGTGTACGTGAATAAAGATATACTGTTCATGTATGAAGAGTTAACAGAGGTAAGTTTGAATGAGTTTGGATTTCGGGGAAAAGTTTAAACGAAATGCAAAGTTTTACTTGAAATGAAGTTTTTGGCTGATAATGTGTAAGTCAGAAAAATGAGAGTGCTGGAAAATGAGAGTTTATCCGAATATGCTCTATTTTTGGTGTTAAGGAGTAAACTTGAATTTTGATCTGATGTGAATGATTTGAAATGAATTAGGAGTTAAATGAAGTGAAGTTTAGAGATTGTTTTGGGTATAGAAGTGCATAATAGACGTTGTAGGAATGTGAAATTTGATCAAGGAATGAAAGAAGAAGATGAGTTTTAGACGCAGTAAAGTTCGCCGCGACTAACTATTTTTAATTCGTCACTGTCAACTTGAAAGAGTTGGTTTTTATAAAAGTTCGCAGCGGCCAACTCTTGAGTTCATCGCAACAAACTTTTAAGAATAAGTCGAAGAATTCTGTTATCTGGAAAGTTCGCTGTGGCAAAGTTTCCTGACGGCTTAAACATACTTTGGTGTTTTGGCTATATCTTTCTCTGTAGTTATCCTGGGATGATTTTTAATTTGGAATAAACTAGAGACATAGGGCTACAAATTTTATGAAGAAATAGAGTTTTAATTCTGTCTCCAAGAATTTCAAGTTTTGATTGGAAGTTGAGGTAAGAATTTTGTTGAAGCTCTAAAATAGTCTAAAGTATTTGGGTTATAACTTTTGATATATTGAATCAAATTGGATGATCTTAGAGTCTTTAGAAACTTAAGACAGTGTATAACAACTTTCCTGAAGGGAGTGTTGCCTAATTTTGTCTTTTATCCTATCAGATTAATTATGCAAAGTTGACCCGAAATCATGTGGGTAGAAAATTTGAAGTGGTCAATGAAGTATGAAATTGTTTTGACATTGTTTTGTTATGGTTTACATTGTAAGCACCTGATGATATTAATGAGGGCTTTGATATCTGATCGATTTGATGATGAAAATAACTATAAGATACCTAAAATTGTCATTGAACATGCATTGTTCATATTTTATATAAGTACATGTGCATAAAGGAATACTTTTACATTTGTGCAACAATGTGATATTTGTGAATGTTTTGTGTATGTTCTAGAGGCGCCAAGTGGACGCCAGACCGGCATTGCCAGACCATCCAGGCAATAGCATATTGGAGCGTTCTTTGAGTTAACCTAGATGATTTCCTATGATTGATTTGATTTGATTTGATTTGTTTAAACTTCCAATATTATTGAACTACTTATGATTTGTTTCTGAATTCCGGACATGAAGTCCGAGGAGTTTGAAACTTAGGCATGTATTGGAAGTGTTCTGATTTGATGTGAAATCCTATATGATATGTGAATTCTCAACGAATGTTGAATGCCGAACTTAGATCCGATGATTATGAGTTTCTTATTGAACATCATATGTGATTGTCTAATATGGCATAATCAGTATTTGTTGCATTTCATAAAATGCATGCTCAGATAAAGGCATTATGACTTGAGTAGCCAGTATGAAGCGCTTCCACGTAGAGCTTTACTCCATGATATGTTCTGCACGTAGAGCTTTACTCCGTGATATATGTGTGTGCACGTAGATCTATGCTCTGTGATTCTGTTCTGACTGAGCCCTATGGGTCAGTATTTGTATAAGTATGTGATAGGCACTCAGTCATAACAATAAGAACAAATGTGAGTCTCATGCATATAGCATTCATATAAGATTGAAATTCATGAATGATTTGCAAAGCTGTAATGAGTGACCATATGTTATGCCATGTTATGTGAGTATCTGAAAAATAATTATATGTTTTGAATGAATATTTGTGATATATGTGATGTTTGTATGTAATTCGGTGAAATTATTAATGATGGTTCACTCATTGAGTTTGCAAAACTTATCAAAAATTGTAATGTAGCTTTTCAGGTTCTGAGGAATTATCCAATTAGGCTAAATAGAGTATAGCCACTAAGGTCAGATATAGATTAAAGGTCGGGATCAGTTTACACTGCATACATCTTCAGTGATTTTATTTTTGAATTATGTTTCGCAAAAATTATACAAAGTGTATGTAAATGATTTGGTAATGAAATGACTTTATGATTTCAAGTGTTTTGTATCTGAAATGGGTCCAAGCGACTATTGAATACTAATGTTTGTAATAATTGTAACTTGTAAATGGAAATGTTTTTAAATAATATGGGCCCGATTTGATTAGTGGTTTCTGCTTACGTGTACCTTGTTTTAAAGAAACAAAAGTTTTGTAATAAATTTTGACTGATTGATCGTTCTAGCATGCCACCCTTACAGGGTACGTACTCGGATATCACCATGGATGTCGGGTACATGTCTTGCGATAGTGGGGTGCTACATTAAGTAGGAGTATATTCCAGCGTAGATATGCATTCATGTAGTTCCACTTGGGTATTGGACTACCTTTGGGCTTAGTCACATTGTAAGCTTCATTAGTAAGCCTATCTTCATGGGTCAAGTTACAGCTAAGACAAAGAGCATTTAATTTGCTAGAAAATATGTTTTAATATCTTCCATGACTGATTTACATGAATGCATCCCCATCATTTGACTGGATGGAAGTTTAGAAACATTTGCTAGAAGAGGTTAATCTATAGGAAAGTCTTCTTTGTGAGAATTCTCCATATCTATTGTAATAAAAGTGCTAAGTTGATTCTTTTTAGGGAAATCAGACTTAAGCCTTCCTCCTTCTTTAGAAGTTGCTCCTCCTTCCATCCTAATTTGGCAAATAGTTTGTTAAACATGTCACTAGTCCTTAGGAAATTCCTTATTATCTTTTCAATGTCTTTCATAATCCTCATAGGCAAGAGATAATTAGAACTCCAGTATATGGTCAAATTTGTTACCACTGAGTATAGTAGCTGAAGTATCCCAAAGAATAAGAGAGACTTGCTCTTCCATCTATTCATTCTTGTTGAAAATTTTTCATATAATACTTTTTCGTCCTCATAACTTAGTTTCCCTGAGGATATGGGAAATATACGATATATAAATAGGAGAGAGGCTTTTTCAAACCCTATTAAATTAGATAACTCATGAAAAACTTGTTCACAGTGCTTGGAAAGGAAGATGAAGCTTTTACATCTATTTATACTCAGTCCTGATAGGATAAAGAAGTGATTCAAGGAGTTCAACAAGCAGTTTACTAAGTCTACATCTCTATGACTGAATAGGAGTATGTCATCTATAAACGATAACTGAGTGATTCCTTATTGTTGGCATTTTTTGTGAAATTTGAAGCTACTAAACCTTACAGTATCCTTGCCAAGTATTTTAGACAGCATCTTCATAGTTATTGTAAATAGGAAAGGGGATAAAGGGATCCTTTGCCTTAGCCTTCTATCTCTCTGGAAAGTTTTGGATATTTCCCCATTAACTACCACATATTAGAAGACAGATGAATGCATGTATTGATCCAGATGACATACCTATTTGGGAAACCCATCTTCTATAAAATAGTTATTAGGAAGTCCCAGTTTACTAAATCAAATGCCTTATTGATATCAACCTTGAGAGCACTTTGCTTCACTGCACCTCTGATATTGTATTGCTTAAACAAATCTTAAGCTATAAATATGTTGTCACTTATTGATCTACATATTATGAAAGCAAATTAGGGGGAGCTTATAATTTTATGCCAAACTAATTTCGTTCTATTAATAAGGATTTTTAGCTGATTTTTGTAGAAAATGGTGCAATAAGAAATTGATCTATAATCTTTGAAAGAGTTGGGATTGGTTATTTTAGGCACCAAACATATAAGAGTTTTGTTCCATTTTTTAATAAGTTTACCCATGGAGAAGAATTCCTCAATTGCTTCATGTACATCTCTTCTTATTAGTGGCCAAGCTTTATGAAAATTGTGAACTTAAACTTATCTATCCTAGGTGATTTATTAAAACTAATGCTTATTACAACTTTCTCAATTTCTTCCAATGAGACAAGTTTACTCAGATCCTCACATTACTAAGGGGTTAAAACATTCCGAATTAAAGAATCCATATGGGGTAATGAGTTGTGCCTTCTTTAGTGTTGAGGATTCTTGCAAAGTAGCTTTTAAAGTAATAAAGGATATCCTCATGATTAGAGAACGAAGATCTTAAGCCATCATAGATAAAGAAAATACTATTTTTATTCCTTCTTAAATGTATACTCTTTTGGAAATTGAGTGTGTTTAAATTTTGAGGGTATCTAGGTAGTTTTCATGGGGTTGTTGCTCCTATTCTTTCATAACTCTATAGCTAGGATTGTTTACTTGTTTTACTCAAATTTTGAACAATAATGTGACAATGATTAGAACATATGCTCTTATGAAAGTAGCCTTTATAGTCTAGAAAGGGTTAAAACCAATCTTGGTTTACTGCACTTTTATCAAGCTTCCTTCCAATGTTCCTAAATCCTTCTTGTTTGTTTGTCCTAGTTAAAAGGAACCTAGACCTGATTCACTCCTATTGAGGATAACCAGGATCCTAGTTCCTTACTTGGTTTGGTATTGCTTCTTACTCCCTTTGACTCATAATTGTAAATTATGTAGTTAAAAGTCATTAAAGAGTAACTAGGGACTTGACATCAGTGAGCTAAGATTGTTAAGTTCCTTTCACAGTTCCTCCCTCTGAAATTAGTAGTAGGAAGTATATATAAAGTTGATCCGGAACTTCCCCAACTCTACTTTCTCTACTTTCAGATGGATTCCTTACATTGAGCTTTGCATTTGGAGTACTTTGACCTGATAAAAGTTTTAAGTAACTACTATCCTCCCCCTATGGTGATGGTTGTGATTTGTATTTTTCTCTATTTGTTTAAGAACTATAATTTTTCAAATGTCTTAATACACAGCTTCAAACAAACCAAAAAGTAAAATGGTCTAACGTTATTAATAAAATCTACTAGGAAAAGATGCTTTTTGAGATCATTTGTACCTCTAATATTCCATACTACTATTTTCATCTTATGTGGATTTTTTTGTTTTATTTTTGGCCTTATAGCCAGATTTTCTCTTCTTCTACAATTGTGAACTCTTCTTTCTTAAAAGTTGCTTCACCAGATTTTCCATTCAAGATTTCATGATTTTAGTTATCTCATCTGTCTTTTACATTGTTAATGCCATTTGGCATTGGAAACATCATTTATTTATGGAGTTTCATTTGCAGTTTCTTTTGAAGGGGAACTATTTTTTTCATTTGCAACATCAACTACCACTATAGCTTGTGATTCCTACTGAGTGTTGGGAGTAACATGGTTCTGAATAATGAATGCTTCCATAGTGGGCTCCTTCTCAATTCCCATAAAGTTTTTATAGTACTTTGTGGTAAATATTCTACTAGTAGGCATCCATTCCTTTCCTAGGGCATGTAAAGGTCACCATTTCTATATTACTAAGATTGAATCATGTAATAACTAATCTTCATCATTTAGTTGAAGAAGAGAGATTACTTCTGAAAGATCCTTGGAGATATCTTCATTGGTACAAAGTCTAGCATATCCAATATGTTTCTTATAGATGTGGCTTCATTCGTGAAAAGAGGTTTCCCAATATAGCTAACTAGAGAAATTAAACCCTTTATGATATAGTATTCAAGTAAAAATTGGTTGAATTTTACCCATATTGTGGTAGATCTCCTATAGTTTAATCTCTGGTTTCCATATTTGGAGCAGACGAGGTTAGTTTTGCATATGCCAAGGTCCAGCTTCTATTATTTCTTATGACTGAGGATGTTGTATTGAATCTAAATAGGAAGAGGTTATCTTCATTCAACAGTGTGTCCATCAAAGCTCATGTCTTATAGTTCTTCATCATTCATTGTTTCATCACTACAAATGGTAAGTGCCTATCAAGGGAAAAAACCAACTAGGTAGTCGACCATGAAGTTGCTTCTTTTTTCAGTACCATTATAGAAAGGGATACCATCATTTCACCATTAACCAAATAATTATGTATATAATAGAAATTCGAGGAGTTGTCTCCAAGCATTGCTTTCCAAGTATATTTAGCTCGCTTATTCTTCTACTAGGGGTTAGGGTCTCCTGTTAGTTATAAGGAGGAAGGTTCTAGTTTGATAGAGATGAAGGGTTTGAGTAGAATCCAATGTCTGGTTGGATCATTAAAGTAATCATGATCAGGGAAAAAGCAAGTGATAGACTAAGATATTTAAAATTTTGTACCATAAATATTAACATAAAAGCGATGGGGAAATAAAAGATCATGTATATGGACTAAAATGCCCTTGGTATGTCGTAGGTGATGGGATGATGGGAGTGATGCTGAGTGATAAGAAGGGATCGTAGAACTAGAAAATATAGATAAGCTAATGAAATGCTGAAGGATTTATGAAGATGGGAAGGGAGGAAAGGGCAAAAAATATGAAGAACATGCATATTAATGGATTTAGTTAGCTTCTAGAGAGAAGTTGGAGTACTTATTTCTCTATAGACTAATTCTAAAAAGGTTTTAGCTATGAAGCATAGGTTTTTCTAGTTACTTTCTTTTATCTCAAGTAACGTCTGACATGATTCAACTACCACATATAACCTAGTATAGTTAACTCTTCTTTTGAATGCAATAACTTCATTTAGGCAAAGAGTTTGCTTATAAAGTTGGCCAAGTGACTTAAACCATAACAGTAGGGTCTATTGTGGATATTTATTCGGATTGGGATGCTATTTTCTTTGATATTCAACATTTTGGTACCTACTTTCTAAGATTAAAAGAGTAGGGGGAGTTGAAATGTTAGAAGTTTGTTTTTAGGACCTTTAAACCTTAAGCTGATAAGTTAATTTGAAGAAAAATAGGTCCTCATCAATCATCAGTACCTCAATTTGTCTCATTCTTCCCCAATTATGGTGAAACTATGTTTTGATCACCTGGTAGGATGTCTTTTGTCCAAAAACATATGATGATAGTGGCCCCCATTTTAAAGTCCCTTCTTATAAGATTTCCAAGTCTAGAGCAACTAAGGTTCTTCCTTTAGTCTTAGTTAGGGGTAAAAGTGTAGCTTAAGTGTGGGGATAGAGTCATCAAGCACCTATTTCCATGCTTTCTTCAGACTATTGCTAGTCTGGGATGCAGATGCAGTAATGGTTTTGGAGGTATCACACTCTGGTTTAAAAGACCTTCAGGTAAAGGGGGGTTAGAGCGTAAAGAGGAATCTTTATCTAGAAGGTTCAAGGTCATGCTTTCTGAGTTAAAAAAAAGGAAAGATTTCAAGTGTAAGGGGATCTCATGCTCTGCATTATCAGTTAAAGAAGGAAAACTAAGAGGAGATCAGAAAAAATATGTGAGAATTGGACAAATCTAAGAAATTTTCAAGAAAGGGGAGGGGGTTAGTAGAGGAGCTAGAAGAAGATGTGAAGATTATAACAATTGGTGACCTATGTGAGACCAGAGATAAGGAGTGATGTAAGGTTGTAATGGACTATGAAAAAGAAGGGAGAAAGAAAAAGAAGCAAAAAAGTAAGTAGTATACTGAGTGTAAAATCAGGAATCACACATGTAACAATAATTAAGTAGTTTAAGCAACTCATACAAATTTAATAGAAAGGAGTAGATTAAGGGTAAAATTAGGGAGTAAACAAGCAACAATAGTCAAGTAGTTCATCTAGCTCGTGTAGATTTAATAGAGAGAAGAACAAGAATCTCTATCTAATCATTACATTATTTTGTGGCTTTATTTTTATCTAACTTATATTTTTATTACTAACAATAGTAAAATATTAGATAAAATTTAAAGATAAATTACGTTTATGAATTAAGTAAATAATTTTATTTTAAATCTTGTTTATAATATTTAATATAACTATTAGTAAAAGATCTACATTTTATTAAAATAAATAATTTAATAACAAAATTTTATTTATTTATTTTAATATATATTTAAAAATAATGTAATTTGAAATTTATACATTTTAAGCTATCCTAAAGTTAAATTATATTTATAAAAAATATTAAATTTCAAAAATCATTTTAAAACCAAAAATTTAAACAAATAAAATTTTAATTAAATTTAAAAAATAGAAATTTAAAAATTAAACTCAAACAAACAATATTTTCCCCTTAATTTTTCATATAGATGGGTTTTATAGTATAATTATATGAAGGTAAGTTATAACATTTAGCATGTCACAAGTATCAGTTCTCAAACAGAGATTTAAATTTAAAGGAGAAATATCAACACAAACACATATGATGCAAGAACATCCGCAGCATCATAAATAAGGTATAGTAAACAAAATTGATATCCAACATGTTTAACAGCGAAAATTCCAATTCCATTTCCACTTCAACCCAGCATGTTCTTCTCCCGTTTCTCTATGGATGCAGGGAATACTAAAAGGAGCTTTATGGCGGTGCGTTCTGCATGAAGTCGGTGCAGCCGCGGCAACCACAGTCGACAAACCTGCACATGAGGCACCCAAAACACACACAAGATGTGCACCCACTACAATTTGGTCTTCTTGGACATCCTCTGCTGCTTTTCCGGCTACCCCTCTCTTCTTCATCTTTGCAGCTTATTCTAAATGCCCGCCATTTTGTTTACAAAAGAAAATCAAACTAATCACATTGCTAAGACGTAAGGGTAATAAACTTTCTATCACTTGAATTCACAAACTCTTATTATACATGTAGATTCAGCATATATACTCTATAACTAAAATTCCCACAACGAAACAATGAAAATATATAACTTGAGTCATTAATTACGATGTAAAAACATAAAATAAATAACGTTTTTTCCCCAGAAATCATACTTCAACTATAAAAAAATGCTTAAATTTGTGCAAGAACAGACGAGATAAATTGATGTTTATGTGTATATTACGTACTCATCATAAGGATGGTCATCGCACTTCCAGTTTTTGTTGGCCAAAGCATCGTGATATGTCCTGCAGTCATCTTTAGTTCTGAGGCGAAACCTGCGCTGTTTCTTGCAGTTAGAGCAGCTGATGAATTCATCGCGATGAAAGATCCTTCTCTTAGACCCACTTGCTCCATTTGCAGAGTGTTTGTAAAACTTGAGCAGTGGAGTTCTCCATATGGGTATTTTCTTCCCATTTTTAAGCACCCATATGTGTCTTGGCCAATCACTTGTCCCCTCCTTCTCTGAGTGTTTTTCAAACTCGTATGGATTGAATTTCTCTGCAAGTTACGTGTATGCAATTTTAACTTACATCAATAGAACAGGAGATTAATCATGGTGAAGGCAAAATAAGTTAACCTTGAAAGAAGACCAACCATTTGCCAACAAACTCTGATTCTATATATTGAGGATTACTTTGTTTTTTCTTGGGTTAAAAGGTATTCACGCCAACTTGTGTATACTGAGAAAAGAGTGTATTCAAACAAATGATTTCACAAAAAATAAAGATTATATAAATGGAACTTCTTAAAATTACATTAACTCAGATAATAAAATTTAAAATATACAAAAAAAGAAGTACATCAAAAAAAATTTAAACATATATTTGAAAAAGTTAAAGTTGAAGTGAATATGATTATTGATTATCATATAAAATTTAAAAATAATATTGAGATATTAATTCTATTTCAAAAACAAATTCATTTTTTATTCACTATGCATAACAAGTAGTAATTGAGATCTCACATAAACAAATTGTTATATAACAATTAAGGTGTAGAATTTTTTTTATTTAAAAAAACTGAATAGTTGAAAAAGGAAAAGGTCAAGGAGGTGAAGAGAAACTTACGGCCCTGACAGCCTGGGGTACAATCACAAGTAATAAGAAATTGGCCAGTTGAGTGATAAACTCTTAGGGTTCCATGGGCATCTCCGTATTTTCTGCTGGTGCAACCACAACTCATTTCAACGTAATCATCTCCTCTTTTGAATCCTTCCATTTCCTTCAACTTTTCTTCCTCAGGAAATAGGATCGGAATCTCACCTTTCACCACCTCCACCTCCACCTCCATCTCCATCTCCATCTCCATCTCCTTGCCTGTGACTGAACGATGCATGAATATATATAGATGAAAAGTTGTCACAAAACCAAAGTGCTATAAACTACAAATTGTACGTCTTGCTCTATTCTTAAAGTACGAAAACAAAATAAGACTTCTGTTCTACTTCTTCCACAATCTTTACCTCACGGGTTTGGATTTATATCTTTCAAATATTAATTGTTTCCTACACCTTAGTCCAAGCCAATTCCAAACTCCAAATAACCAAGAAAATATGGGTTAGAAACTCAAGGTTACCATATACACAAGGGGTTAATTTACAACCTAGCTATATATATTTGACTAATAAGATTGCAATCCGTAAGAAAGATATAGGTATTTGTATAAAACCACACTTTAAATAAAGTATGTTGCATTATAAATATTAACATTAATTTTTGTTCAATTACATTTAGTATGAATGTAATATATATATGGTTTAACTAAATTTTATTCTCGCATATTATTTCATGATCATTAATTGACACCAAATTAAAGAAAAGCTCAACTTTAAAATTACACATGTTTATACGATAAAAATGAAACCATTTTGGAGGAAAAAAGATAACTTGCTGAATCTTTTATAAAATTGATCGAAGAAGAAGAAAAAGAAAATAGTAGGGCTTTCTTCTAAGACATAAAACCCGAAACGCAAGTTCTTATGGACCCTTGATTCTAGTGAAAGAGGATACCTCGCAAATACAGTACTCTTAACGATTTTGATTGAGGGAAAATACAGTTGGAAAGGAAGCTAGCGTACCTTGAGCCATTACCAGCACCAGCAAAAGAGGTGGGATGGGATCGATCTTGGTGGGAAGGTGTTTAAAGCAAGATTTGAGGATATGGTTATTGTCACTTCGACGGTACTCTTAACTGATTGATTTGCAAGGAAAAAAAGTTTTTTTGTAGTGGATTACTTGGAAGAACACTTTCGAACTGAAAATCTAATAGAGCGCTATAATTAATTAAATCTACATATGGAGGGAGAGTAATATTTTTGTTCTCATAGTCCAGGATTTGCACAAAATTAATTGCTACGATTTGTTTTGTCAGACTTTAATTAATTGACCCCTGCGAAGAAAACATGTATTCTAGTGGGAATTGAAGTACTTCACTCGCGTGGTTAAATCACAGCTGTTAAAATACATAATTCTACTTTAATCGATAGTGAATTAGCCTCGTCTTCTTCCTACTCAACACAATCCACCGGTACGTAGTTATTGTTAACTCTTTTGTTGCAGTGTATGTATGTAGGAAGAAGCTGCTTTTGACATAAATAATTGCTCAGCATTATGTTCCATTTAAAAAATTTATAAAGGGTAGTAACTTGAGTTTTCTACGACTTGTTTTTAAATCAAATTATACAAATATATATCTTTCATGGATATTGGTTCTGCCGGATTTTGGCTGAACGGTACGTTGCCGTTGAGATCCATTGGTTGACCGCTCTCCGTGATGAATCTGGCGTGTTGATACCTGCAAAACAAGGAAGGCACGTCGGGGGTTATGTCCCGATTAGCCC
>JANIJH010000005.1:41760434-41777951 GCA_024520975.1 Erythroxylum areolatum | reverse complement strand
ATACTTCTAACTCCTTAACTAATGATCATGGAAAAATTGAAGGAATTTGATAATACTTCCTTCTAGAAAAATGTTCCTTCCTCATTGTCTTAAGTTTCTAATAACACCAAAATTATTCAATTTGGTTCAGAAATATGAAAGTTATACCTCAAACATTTCTAAACTATTCTTATACTAGAATAGTATTCTATGCTCAATTTCTATCTGAAAATTGATATTCTTAGAGACTGAATTAAAACTCAATTTCATCAAATAATTTGTAGTCCTATCTCTCTAGTTTACTCTAAATTAAAAATCATCTCATTTGGATAACTAGAGAAAAAGTTATGGCTAAGATACCAAAGTATACTCAGTGAACATGTTTCAACTATATTTTCCAGCTTTTAACTTCTAACATTTCACATATAATAGTTTTAACTTCTCAAGAAAAGTTTGGGGTCCAATAAGATGAATGCTCTCCCATCACTTAAAAGCTACTAGATTTTGAAGTATAAAATAAAAGCATGATAACTCTTGGATCCTAAATCAAATGATAAGGTTGAAGGAGCTTATAAGAATGGAATTCAAAGAAATTATAGGAAATGAGAATAACACTTGGCTTTGGTATCATAATTAGAGTGGATTGGGACACCCTACATAGGCTACCTAAGGCATGATCCCTTATACGTATGTTAACTAATAATGCTAGAGTTAAAGAGACAATCAAAGCAATCAATGGCAATATACTTGTGAGGTTTCTCCTTCATCAAATATAATCTACCACCATATTTGCTACATGACTGCAACATAGATCACATTAAATGGCTTAGGCAGGCATAAATTTGGCCAATTCACAAACAAATCAGGCACAGATTTGATTAGGGAACAGAAATAGGAAGTAATCTGGGTTAAGCTTGTATGGATTAAATCAAAAATTCTAAAAACCTCTTATATTTTGGTATCTTATAGCTAGTAAGAGCCTGGAACTAATGCCAGAATCAAAGGTAGCTTTAACTTGAAATATGAGATATGTAAACAAGAGGATGAGAGCATCTCAAGCATATTATTTGAGTGCCAACATGCAACAGAACTTTGGAAGTAGGTGCAAATAAGATGTAACTCTATTTACCTAACAACCATCTGTAAAAGTGAGTTGGAGTTTTTGGAATGACACTTAACTTTCCATTTATGTAGTTTTAAGTGAGAAATGCTCATAAATTTAGGAAAGCACCAACCAACATCCATTATTTTTTTGGTCAAAAGCCTCAACTGAATAAGGGAAATGTTGCTCCATAATAAGGCCAAAGAGAAAATATTGAGATGGAATGTATCAAGGAAGATACAAGACTAACTCTGTGATACACTACCACTAATACAATTGTCAAATACTTCCGATTTGAAAAGCTGGAGTGATTTCCAACTCTTACAAGGCCACTCAGACAAAAGAGGATTATGTGACAATTCCCTCAGATGCCAATACATAATCTGATTGACTACGGAAGCTAGCTGATTAGAAAACTTCCGAAGTCTCACTCAACCTGCTTTATGCTGGGTAACTTGCTCAAGTCATGCACTATCTTATAAATTCTTAAATAATTCGTAGGTAGAAAATGAAATAGACTCTAACTTATAATAAATAAGGCCATGTTCTTATATTATTGTACTTTCTTATTTTTGGGTGATTCATTTTTTTTAACTTAAAAAAACAAGAATTAGAAATTGGGGAATGAGAGAAATGCCATTACGCACTAAAAGCTTATTGGGTGAAAATTATTAGTTTTAATCTGAGAAGGATACGGTGGCACGCCGTTTCTTCAAAAATCAGTATCCTACGACCTGAAGAGTGCTCTGAAGAATGAATGCATGGGTCTTATCATCCGCCTTCCCTGCTTGTCCTGTGCATTCCAGGGCAGTTTCGTCACCTACTCCCACAGTTAATGTTTGTTCAAGCTCCCAAGTTGTCTTCCATCATCATGACAACCCATTTGTGCCAGAGGTAATAAGAGATTAAAACTGACGCTGTTAACCTGCTTTCTTCTTTTTCCGGTGAAAAATATAGGAAGCTTATATTTTTCCTCCATGTTTGGATGCAAAGAAAGTATTAGTACCCAAGCGCCCATTTGCTATGTGATTTTCTGTTTGATTGCTGATTGGATGGATGAAATACGGACAAAAAATCTATCTATTCAATCCAGCTACACTTTTCTCTGTTTGATGATCTAAAGTTGGTGCTTTCATTTGATGTCATTGTATTTATTTTGTTAAGAAACTCGGGATATGGATATGATTAGTTGTTCAGAAGATGGAGAAAATGAGAGGAGAAACTGAAAAACTAATAAAATCTTGCAGTAATGGCTTGTGTCCGTAAAATTGTTCTCCATAAAAAAGGAATAATATTTCATATTAACCCGAATTATCAATAGTTCAATGCCATTATTTGTTTAATATACTTCGGAACTACTTGGAACATGGCACTAAACAAGGGCAAATTTATTTGGCCTCGTAGCTCTGTTTCACCTGGATATTTCCAGCAGCTCTTACTCGTGCCTTAAAACTACTGTCAACTTTGTTTATTGTTTTGTTTAATTTCTGGTACAAGATGAACATTAGAAAGAAATACTTAATTAGATTATCACACATTTTATAGCTTGATTATAGGGATCTTAAGGCTTAGTTACTTACCTAATTAGTAGTTGAGCAATTTGTATATATATGAACCTTTACCTTTATAAAAAATATTAAGTAAAACACATTTTCTTTTCTTTGATTCATGGTATCAGAGCCTAAGCAATTTTAGCTACCTGAAAAATTTTTCATATTTCAATTCTGCCCATAGTAAGCAGAATTTAGAAAAGCTTTTGGGTCACTTTTTTTAGGTGACCGTTTGTTTGTAGGAGCTCCACTCATCAACTGACCTCTCCTTGAAGTCTGGTTACCAGAAACCCTGCACGTGAGCTTCACACATCTCCCAAAGGATTTACATCCTCATCCAAGCGTCAACGTGTGCCGGGGCATGCAACGACGCTCCATTCTTTGATGAATTTCTTCAATATCGCCTCTCTCTTACTAACGTGTGTGCCTTATTGCTTTAATATCTCAATAAGGAGGAGAATTTTTTTGTCTCAAATTTGAGTTTCTCGTTACTTTTTAAAAGTTTGAGATTTTCTAATTAAGTTGTTCTTGACTTCTTTAGATATAGAATCTCTATTGTTGACGATCAAAGAATTTAGTTGTGAATGATGTCATTCCTGTGTTGTCCAAAATCACATAACTGTTTAGATTTCCTTGAAGAGTATTTCTGAGGACCATTATCTCACTAATAATCTACCATCGGACAATACTCACAAGGAATGACTATGAGATACTCAATTATTCTTGCAAATCAATAATTCTATACAATGAAGTCATCAGTTTAATCAATCACTGTGAATATGTCAAAAAATTAATGGAATATTTAAAATTTCTGTACTTTAAATTAACCATGTCTTGCTAGTTCTAAAAACTGCTCCAAAAGCGGCTGGATCAGATTTGAATTAGCTCCATTCTCTTCCTCTTTCTCTAATAATTGGTTCTTTACCACTAAGACATGAACCTCTTGAGTCTCCTTAACTTCCCTCTCAAAATCTTGCTCACTAAGGGTCAGCAATGTCTTTCCCTCCACTCTTAAAGTCTTTGGCCTATTAAAGGCTGCATTTGTGTGTAGCATGGTCACTTTCTTGTCTTTCCATTGGAATGAGACTGTGTTATCTCTTCTCCTATAAGTAATATCCACGTCAAATTGCCATGGCCTTCCTAGGAGTATGTAGCTTGCATTCATGTCCACCACATCAAAATAAACAGTAGCCTTGTAAGATTTTTCCTATAGAAATATGAACTTGACACACTTCAGTTACGCTCAAGCTGGCCCATCAGTAAGCCAACCAATTGTGTAGGGATGAGTATGTTTCTCAATAGGAGGCTTCATGTGATCCACTAACTTTCTTGCCACTAAATCCCCATCATTGCAATTGTCTACAATCAAGTTGCACACCTTACCATTAATAGTGCGGAAGGATTTAAAAATGCTTCTCCTTGTTGTGGCTTTTCGGGTTTAGATGAACAAAGTATCTTCCTTACCACTAGACTGTCCTCGGCAACTTCTTTAGCAAACTCATCTTCTTCGTCTCCCTCTTATTGAAAATCTTCCAAATCTTCTTCACCTTCATCAAGATAGTCTCCTTTTTCAACAACATTGACCATCCTTCTCTTAGGACAATTACTAGAGATATGTCCAGGCTTCCGACATTTCTAACACATGTTTATTTTTGGTGGTGCATAAGGGTTGGAATCCTTAGGAACTCCTCTATTGCTGCCACTGCCACCTCCTTCAAAGGGCTTCCTTTTGTCCACTCTTAGATCTTTAGGGGCATTATCGATTTCCCATGTTTTAGCTAATGCTTTCCCCTTTCCTACCACTTCGTCTGGAATTTGTTGAGTTTTTCTCCTAGGGTATTCAAACCTCTTAGGTGCCTTTTCCATCTTTTCAGCTTTCAAGGCCAATTGGTAGGTCGCCTCTATGTTCCAAATAGTGTGCATTCCAAGCCTTTCACTTATGGATGATCTTAATCCTCTACGATGCCTAGAAACTTGCTGCATGTCGGATTTTTCAAGATTATTGTGCGCTACCAGCCTCAAGAACTCAGAATGATACTCCTCCACACTCCTAGAACCTTGGACACAACTTTGATAAAGATCAAATAAGTGCAGCTCATAATTAAGGGGTAAAAATCTAAGGAAAAGGGCTTGTTTCAATTTCCTCAAAGATCTGATTGGTGGTTTTCCACTCCTCTCTCGATTCTTTTGAAGATTACTCCACCAAACTTTAGCACCACTTTTTAATTTATAGCCCACAGTTCTCACTAGTTTATCATCTGTGACTTCTATCATCTCTTGAAAACTTTCCACCTTATCAATCCAATCAAGAAAGCTTTCAATGCTTAGATTTCAACTAAAGTAAGGGACTTCAATTTTAATCTTGTAATTATCTTTATTTCTTTCTTCTTGGTTGGTCTTGTTCTAGAATTTCTTCATCTGAACTATCTTCCATAAGAGGCTTTGACCTTGAGCTCTCCTATTTTCTGCATTCCTTGCAAAGATCAGGTCTGCCAATAGATTGGGGTTGAGTTAAACCTTTGCCTTGAGCTCCATTGGTATTCCTCCATTATTGGCTTGATTAAGGCCCATAATGGTTAGAAGTTGATCCATACAAGTTGCTAATCCATTAATAGCCTCCAAAACTTTGTCAAATCTCTGGTTATCCCCTTGATTAGCCATTTATACTGGTTGGTCAAAACTGAAACGTTTGGTTTGACTTTTCTAGGTTTTGGGTGAATTTTTTGGGTTTTGGGTGAATTTTCTGGGTTGGTAGGGCTGGAAAATGGGATGGAGGGTGTAGGACAGAAACGAAACTGAGGCAAGGTGCCAGGAAAGAAATCCAAGAAAAATTTAGATTTAAAGCTCTGATACCAACTGACACAGTGGAAGTAGTTAAGTAGAGATTTTAGGTTAATCTCTGAACCAAATCCAAGCATAAAACTTGGGATTTAATCAACAAGAGACAGACAGTTTCTTTTAGCAAAATTTCCTACAGAAGCTTTTATTAAACGCAATGTTTTTGGTCCCCCAAAACATCTATTAACCCTCCCTTTTACACCCCTAAAGTGGCACGTGAGAGTCCTAATTCTAGTGTGAAAAGGATTGATTGAAATCCTTTTCTAAAGCTAGCTTATTTCTTTTTCTTGCTAGACAAGAAAACCTGTGTAACTAGGAAAATTAAAATAAAATAAAACATAAACAAATCCTAATGGGTATATGACAACATAACCAAATCATAATAGGTCGAGGACAACATGAACAAATCCTTATTGGTTCAATCCTTTGTTATATACTATTCTTTTTTCTACTAAACCCTTACTCGTTGTTAGACCCTAAATATTTAGTAGTACTTGGTTTCTTCATAATATTAGTCTCCAATAACTAAGTTAAATCTTAATTCTTTAAATATATTTTCTTGGATTACTCTTGTCTATAAAAGAGGTATTGGTGCTACTATTCTATCCTTGACAAGTATCTTGTATCAACAGATATTACCTTTTCACAACACATTCCTTTCTTTCCTACTTGTTTGATTTTTGAGATGGAGGATGATGAATTGAGATCTTTTTAAAACGTTTGTAGACCGTTAGGATTTTTTTTTAATGTACGTATTGAAATGTTAGGGTTTAAATTGAATTTTAGATAAACCTTAAGGTCCAATTTGACCATTTTACTATAAGAGTAAATTTGAACACTTGATTTTCTATAAACATTTGCATCTAACATCATTCTCCATATTGTGTATGTGGATGATATTTTTATTATAGGAAGTTATACCATAGGAATTTCATCTCTAAACTACTTTTCTTATAATCAATTTCATAAGACAGATTTGGGGTGGTTTAAAAGTATTTTGTGAGTAAAAGATCCTAACAAATATGGAAGATTGGTTGAACGATTAAATTATCTTATAGTGACTTGTTTTGATATTGCACATTCTATTAGAAGCATAAGTGAATTCATGTCTTCCCCAACAATTCATCGTTGGGCTGCTATAAAACAAATCCGTCTAAATGAGAGATATGGTATGAAAATTATAAACATACCCACATCTAGTGTTTCTCATATACAAATTGGACAGGTTTCTAGATTGACCAAAAATCCACTATTAGCTACTGTGTCTTTATTGGAGAAATTTGGTGTCATGGGAAATTAAGAAACAAAATGTTGTGTGTAACTATTGCAAAATTTGAATATAGATTTATGGCACAATCAATGTGTCAGATAATGTGGATATATTCGCTCTTAACTGAAATTTATCTTAAAGTCTCAATATCAACAAAGTTGTGGGCTGACAAGCAAGCTGCTTTACACACTGTTTCTAATCCTGTGTTTTATGAGAGAACTAAACATAATGAGATTGACTGTCATTTGGTCATGAAAAAGTGCAGCAAAACATGATCTTTAATATGTGAAAACTAGAGAACAATTTAAAGATATTTTCATAAATGCTCTAAATAGAGATCAAGTCAATTATATTTATATCAAACTAGGCATGATTAATATCTATGCTTCAGCATGAATTAGAATATTACAAATTGTGTAGTTGTACATATTGTACAACTTGATTATAATAAATTTACCTATGTATAAAATATTAAGAGAAACAATTTTTCATATCTTTGTTTCACAAATCATTCTCAACTTGAGAGCCATTTTTTTTGTGTGTCTTGATTGCCTGAAGGCCGACTCGGAACTCTGATTCTTGAAACAGACAGGAGCAGCAGCTTAAGTGGGTTAATAAAACTGTAACATTGTAATGATTCTGGTGTCCAAGTAATCAAACTCTTATCCAGTAATTTATCTTCTGCTTTGCACCCATTTTTAACTTATATGTGATTATTCAAGTATTCTTGGAGTCTCTGTCTACTTCAAAATTGACACTTACTGTTTATTTTAAGTATTTTTCAAGCTGAGCCTTGATGCACACAGATAATATAAGAGCTTTCTTCTATTTTCTGGTGGGTAGGTTGTGAAAGCTGTGGATTCCTTGAATTCAGAGTTTCAGGCTGTAGATAATTTGGTGGCATGCAATACAAACCGTGTTCTAAGAGCTTTCCGAACTGCTCGAGTTGGAAGTCATGTGAGTAGACATACTCTAAGTTTAACCTGCAAAAGAGTAAAGTAATGTGCTTGAAGGTCGATATACATTTCAGAATGGAATACATTGAAACCTCCTGTAATTTAGTCTTTTTTCACTTTACTTCCTAAATAGTTATAAATTTGTATGTCTAGCAACTACCATATAAACAAGAGGACATCATTTAAAAAGTAAATATTATGTTTGTTAGTGCTCCTAGTATTTGGTGTATTTGACCCTAAAGTTTGGTAATGCTCTATGTCTTGAATGTTTTCCTATGGACTAACATGCTTGCGGACAAAAATAAGTCCAAAGCAGATGCATAGCAATTTCATTGTAAAAGCAGATGAAATGGCAAGCAATGCATAGACATCTTCTGTTTTATAAGATCCATCATTGATAATTAGTTTCTTCAATACATCCTTTGTGACCACATATGATAGCTCTTTATGAACTTGAGCACTTGCACAATGTCTTCAAAAGCTTTTTTGATGAATGAAAGATGGCGTACTAAAACAACTAACATATGCATGTCAGATTTCAGTGCGGTATTTTGGCTTATACATGTCCAGCTAAGGTAGTATAGATTACATGGAAATGTCTACCCTCTCTGGATGTTGATAAACGGTTATGCTACCATAAACGTATGTTTATGCTTATTTACCACAAAAAAAAAAAGTATGTTTATGCTTTTGTCATAAAATCAGTATTTTGGTGGATCCACGGGCTATGGTCATGATGAGGCTGGTGGTCGTGAAGCACTTGACCAAGCTTTTGCACATATTGTGGGTTCTGAGTCTGCAATTGTTCGCTCGCAGGTTTGACATATCTTGTGTTTTTATCTTTATAAATTACTTTTATTCCTTCGTAAATGCTACAGACTAAAGCTTTGCTCCTGTACTGTTAGTTCTTCTCAGGAACGCATGCTATCACTTGTGCTTTGTTTGCAATTTTGAGGCCAGGGGATGAGGTGAGTGATTGTTTTAATGTTGTCTTCCTTCAGATGAGGTTCCTCTATAATCTTATGGTTGTTCTACAGTCATGTGATTTTTGGAAATTGTTTGGACTAATATAATTTTCAGCTCTTGGCAGTTGTTGGTGCTCCATATGACACATTAGAGGAAGTTATTGGAAAGAGGGACTCCCATGGTCTGGGTTCCTTGAAAGATTTTGGAGTGAAGTACCGAGAACTTCCTGTATGTTTCTAGGAAATATCCATAGTGAATTTTTCATTTTCGGCTCAGAAATTCTTTGACCCTGTTGTTTTGCAGCTTGCTGAAGGTGGTAGACTTGATTGGGATGCCTTGATGGGTGCTGTAAAACCTCATACAAAATGTGCCCTCATACAGAGGTCTTGTGGTTATTCGTGGCGCCAGAGTTTAAGTGTGAATGAAATTGGTAAAGCTATAAAGATGATCAAGGTAAGCTTGTTGGCATTTTAGTTCTTGCTCTAAATTTTGTCTGATCTATCTAAACTTACCGGGTACACCAAAATAAATGCTTTTTGTGATTTCTTGAGTGCATTAATTTTATGTTTCAAGCAGCAAAATCCCATTGTGAGAGCTTTTATATTTGTTGAGATCTATAATATTTCAGTGCTAATATTTTATAGACAAGAACTGTTGGGTTTTACTGTCCCACATTGGACAGTACATTCCTTCACTTTTGACAGGATGATCCTTATCGCCTGATATGTTTAGTCCCCAGTATATTGGTGCAAATTTATAATGGAAGCACGTATGCATTGACCATGCACTATTATTTCAAACCTTAAGACACCCGGGACTTTTATTGTATCAATCTGTCTCACATATATGCTTGCAGGTGCAGAATCCTAACTGCTTGGTGATTGTGGATAATTGCTATGGTGAATTTGTTGAAAACATTGAACCTCCAATGGTGGTATGTTATCCATTCTTCATTTCGTTGCCTGATGAAAGATGGCAGTATTTCTGATCAATGGCGGGCAGGGTGCAGATTTGATTGCTGGCAGTTTGATAAAAAATCCCGGTGGAACCATTGCGCCATGTGGTGGATATGTTGCCGGGAGAAGAAGCTTGGTAGAAGCAGCAGCAGCTCGTCTCTCTGCACCAGGGCTTGGATTAGAATGTGGCTCAACACCTGGCAATGTTATGCGAGCATATTTCCAGGGTTTGTTCCTTGCACCTCAAATGGTTGGTGAGGCAATCAAGGTAGTGGGGCTGCCTGCTCACTGGTTACATACATGTCCAGTATCTGGTAGTGGAGTTGAACTTTTCTTCTATATTGAAGGGAACTTTTCTAATTGCTGAAGTCATGGCATCTAAAGGGTACAAGGTGCAGCCCTTACCTCGTGTCGTCCGTCATGATATAGTCCAGGTGTGTTCTCATTATACCTTGTCCGAACCCCTAGAGATAGTATCTCAGCATAAAAATGTTTGCATGATGGGATATGTTAGTTCAAAGATGTTTTCTGCATGAACCTAATAGGAATTTTGAAGCTTTTGTTGTTCATCTTTTGTGTTCTGTTGGTTCTTTTTATATTGTTAGCTTAAAAGTAATTGAGAAGAGTACCTGGAGAGAGAGACAGAGACAGAGAGAAAGCTAACGTGATTTTCACATAATCTTAAAATGCTTTTCAGGCAGTGCAGCTTGGAAACTGTGAGCGTCTCCTTGCATTCTGTGAGGCTGTGCAAAGAAGCTCACCGGTAGGTTCATTCACCAAACCGGTTGCGGGGAGAACTCCAGGATATGCATCAGAGGTTTGGCCATATTTTTTGTTAATTTTCTACCATGTTCTTGTATGAGTTATTTGCTAACCCTTGTGTTTATATAGCTCTTGGTATTCCATGTTAAAGGGCATTGTACCTTTATTATTAGGATCATTTGAGTGATTATTTTTGTTGTCATGGGCAATTCTCTTGTTTGCATCTGACATGCCTAGAGTTAATATTGTTATTCTATTTGATATAGTTGGTTGCTCCAGGAACTGTACTCTTTATATTTTTAAGATGAAACTGAATGACATGAAGGTTAGTCATAGGTTGTCTAGTTCCCCATGGGGATGATAGACTAATATAAGACCATTAATTAGGTGATTTTTGCTGACGGAACCTTCATTGACGGGAGTACAAGTGAGTTGTCATGTGATGGGCCCCTACGAGATCCATTTGCCGTATTCTGTCAGGTGTGATGTTGGTTATGTTTGTTTCCTTTCCCTATGGATTTACCTACGTATCAGAGGAGATATGATATGTTGGTTTGTCACAATTTTGACTCAGGGTGGCACTCACTGGACTCAGTGGGGTCTAGTTCTAGGAGAAATTCTCAAGGTCATATGATTCAATTAACTGAATTTTTCTGGCGCCTACTTGTCCAGTAAAGGAGTGATGATCAATAAGTATCTGTTTGGCATTGCTTATTGTTTTGAGTCCCTGATAGTAGCAGCAGTGTTACATTACATTATCAGGCACGTGCTCAATCTCTACAGCTCAACAGTTTGACGCGTCCAATGGAACAGCTTAGTATTATCGGAGACTGACTAATGGATGTTTTGACTTCGTAATTCTTTTTTGTTATTTTTATCAAATATGAGGAGAAAGGTATTTGAAAGTTGAAGCTACGGTAGCATGTTGTGCTGAATTAATGACTAAGGCATGACAGTAAGTTGATCATTTTTTTTTATTGTACCACTATCAGCTCTTAAATTCAGTGATTTCCTATTCAGATGGCTCTGGAGCACGTGATATGAATGTTCTTCAATTGATTATTTTATATTTAATAAATTTGATAAAACAAAAACCTAAAGTTGGTGTATTGAACCCAATAAATTTACATTTATTCTTCCTCTCCTAATTTTCTGGACGAAGAAGCCTATATTTGATTTGGGTTTAGAGAGGAAGAAACTTATAGGCACTAGATGTTCGTTTGATTTGGTGGGGGGTTTGCTTGTTTTTAAAATCTGTGCAAGTGGGTGGTTTGGATCTATACTTAAATGAGTTGCCTCCAATCAGGTTAGTTAATATATGCATGTCAAATGTGCAGGTGAATGAAGAAAATTTTCAACAGTTAGACTAAAGCTAAATTTTAATGGAACATTTTCTGCGTTGAAGTTAGGAATGCTAACATATATAATGAACAGACTTTAGTCCATATAATATTCTGCAAAATTGGCTAGTTTTATTTTCTGTAGTTTGTTAAGAAAATTGAATCTTTTATGGTATAATCGAGAGTAAGAAAAGGGAATTCACCTTGTGGTCAGAAGTTTTGGTTGTTTTCTTAGCCTAGCCTGGCTTTCAATCTGGTTAGTGGTTGTCCACATTTTGGATAGCAAGATGATATACTTGGTCGGGCATATCCAAGTGTTCAGTTCACTTCTTTGATCTACCTGATGGGCATTTTTACCTGTGGTGGATTGTTTCTATGAGAAGACATAGAGCCACGCTCCACAGCATGAGATCGGCTACCATCAACAACTTCCTAACAGAGTCAAGTGGCCTGTTGAATTAGGTCCTCCTCCTTCTCTATACTTCAATGTTGGAATGTTTGTGTTGGAGCCTAGTCTCGATACCTATGAAGACCTCTTGAAGACTCTCAAGGTCACCCTCCTACACCCTTTGCAGAGCTCGTATGAAATTTTAGCTTCTTCCCTAGTTATTATAAGAGGGCAATAGTAGCTTAATGTAACCTTTGTCTCATATGTTGTAATATCAGAGGAGGATAATATACGCTAATTCCTCTAGTTTACAATCTTGTTCTGGCTATGCTCTAGCTTTACCTTAAGAATGTGGAGCTTCACAAACAGAGAGTTTTTCACCATCGTGCAGCGGTACGCATTTCTTATACAAAATTTTCAGCTAATACTTAATTCTCCCGGGCTTAATGAGTTAAATACTTAATTTTCCTGACCATATCCACAGGGACTGAAGCCATAGCGATACACTGGGAAAGAGGAGGGAACGTAGAGAGAGGACATGATGTTAACTAAGAAATGGTGGGAAATTTATAATGACGAGTCACTGTAGTACAAGAAACAGGTGAACACCTCAATTAATGCTGAACCGTTTAACATACAACCATTCATTGTAGTGCTCTCTGAGGTTGGTGTTGTTCAATATATCACAACCCCATTAGCTACTTAGAGAAAAAGAGTCTCAAACAAAATTAAGGGCCATCCCCTTTAACTACAATTGGATTGTCTCAAGGAAGAGCTTTTGATCCTTGGTCTTTTGCTCTTCGTGATGTGTAGTCAGTAATGAAGTATCTCCCAAGTCCTAAGTGCTAGCCTAGGAAATAAGCTTCACTGGATAGATGTGTCGATGTTAATAACTTGTTCCAAACCTTCTGATCTATGTACTACTAGTGTGTGTACAAAGTTACATGCCATTGTAATCAATCTGAAGAAACAAGTTTCTTATAGTACTAATTTATTATTCTTAGTGTGTACAACAAGAACATACATGGGGATAGTTTCAATCTACATGTGCTTAGTGTGTAATGGTTTCAATTGAGAAAAATGCAAAGAAGTGAATGAGAGAAGGAATTTTTGTAATCAGCATGAATACAGTATATTTATGTCCTACATTTATAAGCAATCATAAGCCTACTAGAATTTTTTAATCAATACTTGAGCATCTAACCAACACCACAACATAAGGGGCTTTGGCGACGAAAATTTTTGTCGCTAAAAGTCCTCAATTCGTCGCTAATATTTCAAGATGATACCAATTTGTTACCCAAATTGTCACAAAATCTTAGTAGCAAAATATTATGGGTGATGTTTCCACCAAATCGTCACAAATTAAATTTTGCTAAGAGTAAAATATGTAGACAAAAGAGATAGGCGAGGACAAATGAAATCATCGCCAATGTGTTGTGCCTAGAAAGTTCTAAAAAGTACCTAGGTCATCCTACTTGCAACTATATGAGATAGCTGTAATGATTACCCAGAGTCGTCTCCCACGGAGTTGAAATTGGTTCACTTAAATTAATTTTGAACAATCTTCAGAAATAGTAGTAGTAGGAATAGGTTCAACATTAAAGATTGAAAATTCTACTGTTTCTCCCAAAACAGTCATGCTCAACTTTCTGTTCTTCACATCAATCAAGGTATTAATAGTGGCCATAAAAAGCCTCCCTAGGAGTATGGAGTGCTCCTTCCCTTGCTGTTCAACCTCCCCTATGTCTAAGATCACAAAGTCTACAGGAACAATCAATCCGCTAACCTTCACCAACACATCTTCCATTAATTCTTTCGGATAACGAATTGACCTATCAACTAATTGTAGGCACATATTGGTTGGTATTAACTACCTTAGATCCAGTTTCTCACAAATAGAGTGAGGCAAAAGGTTTATGCTCGCTCTAAAATTGATAAGTATAAATTACATTGTGTTTTAAGACATAGTTTGATATGTGTTTAGCCATTAATTCAATCATTTAGTATAGAATTGTGTTAGTTTGTTAATTATTTATGTTTAAAGTGTTTTATGGGTTAGTACAAGTCTTTGAGCTTAATTACTATTTTTTGGGATACCTTGATGTGTTTGTTAGTGTTTCAGGGTCAATATTGAAGAATAGGGAAGTTTTGGAGACATTCAAGCTAAAACAACGACCTATGATCATGGCACAACAGGCCACTATTGTGATAGAAGCACTGAGTTGGCCCACGATCATGGCCTACATGTCATAATCGTGACAGAAACCTAAGCCATAGCCCACGATCGTGGCCTTCATGCCATGATTATGACAGAAGGCTCGAATGTGACCAACAATCATGGCCTGCATCGGGCAGATGCGCAGACACTAAAAAAATATCAAGTTTTAAGAGATTTTTTAGACTTTTTGGACCTCGAAAAAATCCTAGGACTGCTCATAACAAAAAGGATATTTAAAGAACAAGAGAAAGAGGCATAAGGGAGCTTTTTCATTAGCCACTTTTAAGAAACCCTAGAGAGAATTCATTAAGAGATTGAGAAAGAGAAGAAGAAAGAGAGAAGAGGAGAAGAAGCTGACTTGATGTACTTTCCTGATTAGGAGTTTCCCGACGTTGTTGCCTCCCATCATTTGTTTAGATCATATTTCCTGTTTATTTCCAATTGTATTATTGTATAAAATTGGAATAATAGTTTTATGATAGGATTTTTGAATGTTGGAGATGTTCTAAACTTACCTTCGGAGTTTTATTTTTGAATTAATGAAATCAGATTATTGTTTATGTTTTATTAGATTCGTTGTGATTTAAATTTGCAATTGCATAATTCAATAATAAACTGAGAGGGTAAATCAAATGAAAAATGATTAAATTGGACTAACAAGAGTTAGGTGATTTAATAGAACAAGAATTGAATCAAATCGACAAATTGTGCGAAGAAAGATCTTACATAAGTTTCCAATAGTTCATTAGAGAACTTTAGAACTAATTAGGATTTTGGATAGATTGTTAATCGAGAGATTGTAACTTCTATAATTTGATTAGGATTTATGATTTAGGTTAATGGTTATAACTTAAGAGAGAGTAATCAACCATACGATCATTTAGAACCAACCATCCGGTAATTCATAATCAGTTAGGTTGGTATTAAGGATAGGTAAAATTCTCTTTCGCTCAATTAGTAACTCCCTTAGGTTGATTCATGGGTGTGTGTTGCAACTGCTGAATAATTAATATTTTTGTGATTGATTCTTAATTTGATTTAATTGATTGAATTAATTTCTCCTTTTCAGTTTCATGCAATTTGACAAAGCAAGAAATGAAATTGAGCAACACAAAAGGTCACTATAGAAATTAATCAATAGAAATTATCAAGTTATGAGAGAAAAGATTCTACCTATCATTAATTTTAACCTAGCCAATTAAGTGTTATTAGGGTGTCAGTTTTAGACTATCGTAGGGGGAATTAGTCTTATAACTTGATTGTGCTACCATTAATCAACTTTTTCAAACCAACATGAACAAAATAAGTATGTTTTGAGCTACCAATGGTAAAAGAAGCATTACATGAGAGGCAACTTATGATTTTTTAATCATTTTATTATGTCAACTTTTGTACTAAATAGGTTTGGCATTCTTTTTTTTTGCTTCGAGTCCAATTAAATATCTTGGAGGAATTGAGGATTGGTTGACATGGGAATGTGTGGAAGACAAGCACAATGAGGTTATAATGTAATTATAAGTTATGGAACGATTTCGGGGATGAAATGAGGAAAAAGAAGCAAAATTGGAAAGCATGTAGAAATTTTACAGGCCCACGATCATAGCCTGCGATAGAGCAGATATGGTATGGGTGAATTTTAGCTATTTTTCTTCCAATTTTACCCCTTACACCCTTCCTACCCTATATATTTACACTTGACCTCATTTTTCTTATACCTTTCACTTTCGCACTCTCTCTTCAAACCTAAGAACTCAATTCCTCTCACTTCTCTCTACCCATCTTCAAGTCTTCAATTCTCTCCAAACTTTTCCTAACTCTCAATCCAATGGGACTACACATCAAACAGACAATTAAGTGCACCCAACCAAAAGGAAAAGTCCAAGTATTAAGCCGTGGACAATGAAACAGGGCAACGGATGACGCACCTTTCCTGATCTTCTCAGAGGAGTAAGGTAACCAGTTACATACCCTTAGTCTTAAGAAAATAAATGTTAATAAATACTTCAATTTTGATATATTAGAAAGAGTAGGATTGAGAGAGAAGGTTAAGACCGTAGGAGGAAGAATTCATTGGGATAAATTTTTGCAAATTAATTGTTCTACTTATAAGGAATTAACCTTAGAATTCTTCATAACTCTTTAATATGAGCCAACCAACCCTAAGGACCTATGGTCTTGGTTGTAGGGTCAACCATACGGCTTAGACTATGACATTTTGTGTGAAATCGGTGGATTTCCCAACTCAACCATAGTAGATCAACACGATGACTTTCGTGCCACCCACTATTAGATGGAATTGATTGGACTAGAGAGCCTTGATGCTAAAAATGCCTACAATAACATTGGTCGAAGCCCCAAACATATGTTATTACATAAGTTCATGTGTCAAACTGTATTCGACAAAAGTGAAACTAACAAGTGTTCGTAAAAAGAACTTTTCCTTTTGCGGTGCATGGATTATAGCGTCAAAGTCTGCAGCTCAACCTACATCTTTAACGCAATTATTACTACTTTAAGAAAGAGAAGCAATAATTTGGGCATAGGGTACTTGGTTATGGATATTCCAGAATAACTACGATGGGCTAACTATCCATTGTCCTGAGTTTTTTAACCATCTCTATTTAAGGTGAGCTGAGATCTTGGAGGTCCATAATATTGAACTTCAAGATATCAACACAAAATCTCATGTCAAGACTAGTGCGAGATAGGTCAGTTCAAACTCGACATCACTGCAATATGAGGACTCAACCAACGAGGAGTCACAAGAGGATGAGCCAATGGGATGGGAGAAGGTAATGGAAGCCATCTCAAACACTAACAAAGCCATTTCAGAAAATGCTAAGGTGTTGAAGGAGATGGTTAGAGAACGAAGAGCCAATGTCAAGACATACGATATATTCATAGATATTTCGAGGCTCAAGGTGTTCAGCTACCACCTTTTACACCATCACCACCTTAATCACCATGGCGGTTCTATACTTTAACCCTTTCCGTTTATTTTTATTGTTTTTTCCAATTGTTCTCATGTTTCTCATGTTTCGTTAATTTGTATTCTCACCTTATATATTGTTCATTTGTTATTCTCATATTGAGGACAATATGTTATTCAAGTAAGGGGAGGGTTGTGTGCGTAATATGCTTTTATTTGAATGTGAATTTTGCATGCTGTATGTTAGTTGTTTAGGATTA
>JANIJH010000005.1:41697212-41713656 GCA_024520975.1 Erythroxylum areolatum | reverse complement strand
ATTACATTCACTACCCAATTCCTCATTTAATTTCATTTCATAATTTCTCATTTTCAAGAAAAGTTCGGGGTCCAACAATGAAACTCTAAGATATTGGTTTGAAATCACAAGTAACATATAGGATTGGACAGGCGAGCTCTAGTTCCACTATGGCACACACCAACAAGAAATCTCATCTAGTGAAGAAACTAAGGAGGAAGTATGGGAGAAAGCATTTAACTTAGTTTCAAAAAATAACAAGAGTATGGTAGATTGCCTGAACACCATAAAGGTGCAAATGAAGCTCATTCCCTATCAACATCATCAATGGTATAACACAAAGAAAATACTCAAGTATTTTTCTATTCAGGGTGTTCATATTCCATTGCTCACACCATCACTACCTCAATATCGATAAGTCTTCTTACTTTAATCTTTTCTTTATTGTTATTTATTTATATTTATATTGCTTTATTACTCACATTAATGACAATGTGTTACTCAAGAATTAGCATGTCATGGTGTGTGAATTTGGCATTTGCATTATGTTAGTTTTTTATTAGGTTGACGTTGTGTAGACATTTTATTGCATGATGTGTGAATTCTGAAAATATGTTGATGACATGAATTAAATCGAATTAGTTTAGCTTTCAACATGGTCATTTAAATTGTAAAAGCATACTAACTTGTGAATTTTGTATTTTTAAGTGTCTTTGGGATAAATATGCATGTTAATTAGAATATGACATGTTAATTAGAATATGACACCTATTCTTTCGCTTTAAAAAATTTGTTTGTGCATATTTATAATTATAGTCAATTGAATTGGTTGGCAACATTAGTACCCTTTCATGAAATTCATTGACTAAGAAGAAATAAGGTAGGCTAAACAAAATTAAATGATACAAAATTTGGTAAATTCCTATCCCGTTGGCCTTTTTAAGAAAATTAGGTTAAAAATAGAGCTGGTAGCTAGTTAAGAGTTGTGATATAACTGAGTAATCAAAGGTATTCAAGACAAAATTTTTATCTTCGCGTCAAAAGATTATAATGACACTCTGACCAAGCTAAATAAAAAACGTGGCCTAGTTAAGTAACTAGGAGACATTCATGATAAGCTATTTTCCTTTGCATCAAAAACTAAGTTATTGTTAAAGCAATTTTTTAAAAATGGTGTTAAAATAAATAAAATCTACTGATCTTTTATAAATAGCAAGAATTTTCATAAAAAGATACTTAGTAATACTTTTCCTTTTTAATTGATCAATAATAATAAATGCATATTTACAAGTTCCATAGGTGTATGAATAAGGTGTTAATATTTCGATTGAAATGTATATTCAAATAAAAGAACTTAATTATGAAAGGAATAACTTAATATATTGGCACATTTTAAGTGATTGATGTTTGGGGTTAAGCTAATTCTACAAGATTTGATGTCATTAGACCATTATTACTTGTTGCATAATTGTATGTTTATATGTTTATGAGTTTTATTTGTTTATATTTTTAGTTTTCTTTAAGGACAAGCAAAGGTTTAAATGCGGGGATGTTGAAAAACTTGTTGACAAGTTTTATATGACAAAACTTTCAACACCATAATTATATGGATTATATCTCATATTGTCAAAGGTATCGATCCCACAAGGACTAATAAACACCTAACAACTTGAACAAAACTTTGTCTAAGGTACTAAAGATTGATTTACATTAAAATAAATAATTGAATTCAAGAAAAAAATCCCTAATATGGATTTAAAAACTCATAATCATGATAAACATCTAAGAAATCTAAATAAATATTCAAGAAAATGAAATAATAAAGGGAAAAGGAATAAAAACTGATTGGAGTCTTGATCTGGAAATTTGAAATTCTCTAAAACTCTCTTGATATCTCCTCTTGATCTTGTGTTTGTTGCCTCTTTTTATGTTTTTCTTGTTCTTAAATAGTATTTGAGGCTTTTAAGGTTGTTTTTAGGATCTTTGCTTAATTTGGTTCCAAAAATAGTCTTAAAACGCTAAAAGTTGAAAAATCTCGCAAGTTGGAAAAACAACTTATCATGATCGTGACCTAAAGTGTTCTCCAGCTATCACGATCATGCATAATATCACGATCATGATAAAGGCTCCATGCATGTTCATCGTCTATGCTTGTCACGATCGTGAGAGTCTTATGATCGTGATATGCTTTTCTTCACATACTTGCTTCTATATACTCACAAACACATCAAACACTTCTTGAAATATAAAATTATGATCAAATTTTTACTCTAAACTAGTCAACCATTTAAAACACATACAACTTTTTGAAGGAAAAAAAAAACACTTAGAACATATACAAACATTAACAAGAACAAAATTCTACGCCTATAAACATTTCAATCTTCTAAGAAATATTTAGAAAGACACTTAAACACATATAAAAACATACTATTATCTACCAATCATTGACTAATTTCCGTATCTTCAAATACACCAACAATTCAGTGATACATGCATATTTGACAAGAGATAAAGGTTATGGGTATCAATTTAACAAATAATGGTAGTCTATTTGTGTTCTCTTTCCTCAAATTTAGCAAATAATGATGGCACGTTCGTGTATCTTTCCTAAGCATGCCTATTCCTAATCCAGAATACACATATCTTATATGTCAAAGCATAAATTGAATATATGGATAGAAGGTAAAACAATTCAATCTAAAACTACATCAAACAAACCTTAAAGCCACATCTTCGAATTGCAGTTACAATTGAGTCAAACTATCGTTGATTGGGAAGAGGACTGACAGTGAATGTCCATTTTAGTGAGATAATCTTGGCCATCCCTACTCAATTGCACAACTAAACGTCTATTTTAGATCTAAAATATCTATTTTAAATCCGAACTTCACCTTGTCAGAAGGAATTACTCAATAGTAACATAAAAACAAAAGTCTCATGAATAAAATACCTGTTCAATATATTAGATAGTAGTTGAGAGAACCAAAACTAAAAAACATAATTAATTCCATGTAAAGCCATTTTTGTTGTAGACCTAGAATTTCTATGAATATTATTGTTTATAAAATTCAAAAGATTACGACCTTATCCTTTCACGTGTGCGTGTGTATACTTAGACCTTTAAATCTAGATTGTACAAAATAGGATTTTGTAGTACCTACGGTCGTAACTAATTCGTCGACTCGTGGCTGCTTGCTGTCTAATTTGATGGATCTATCTTGCTAACCCATTTTATCTTCTTCTTTTGGCCCTTATAAAAGTGAAAATGGAAAAATAAATAAAAAAGTTTGATTTAGGATCCTTACAAACTTGTCCTTCCATGACTTCCCTGCTGCAATTATCTGTCAATCCGTCGTCGCTAAACACCCTTCAAAGTATAGTATACAAAAGATCCACTTATTCCCACTCTGGACCAAGTTCAAAGAGTGCATCTTTCACACAAAAAGGGTTTAAATTGAGAGCCTTCAGTCAGAAATGGAGATTACTGGAGGTGGGTAGGAGAAAAGATGCGATTTTGTTTAAAAAAGAGGGGTGGAAGAGGAACAAGAGGGTGGTTTTGGTGAGGTTTAATCAGGGGTTTGGATTTAACGGCGGTGGGGGCAATGATAAGAGTAGCACTGTAAGGCTTCTGGGCAATATAGCGCTGGCTTTTGGATTAACCTATCTATCAGTGACTGGCCAGCTTGGTTGGGTTTTTGATGCTATTGGCTGGGTTGTTGACATTATTATTTCTATTTGGGTATGTCTTTCCACGCTTTTCTTTTGGTTAATCTCTCTTTCTTTTTCTTCCGGTATTCAAGTTGATGGAATTGTATTGATCTTAGGAACGTTGTCGATTCTGCGGTTGCACTGTTAGATTGATGTCTATATGCCTGAAATTGTCTTTTAGATATTTCTTTTAGTTACTCCAGTGAATAAAGGTTATTATTATTCATTCTCCAAATATTCATTTTTTAAAATTGTTTTCTGCTTTAATATTATGCTGTGCTTAGTCTGCAATTCTTCTGCTCTTTTTTTTTTCCAGGACCGCTGTCTTGTTGGGAAGATCACCAAAATTGTCTTTCTTACAGGATATAGAATATAGCAGTTACGTAATTATAGGGATTATATAGTTAATGTAAATATCATAGTTATGGGGATTTAGCATGATTATAGGGATTATTTTCCTAGTTTAAACCTATGTATTCCTGTATAAATACCTGTAGTATTATTCTAAGTTGAATGCAGAAAACTTCTTCATATTCTTCTCAGTCTTCATGGTCACTCTAATGTCTTTTTAATTTATCTTTGTTTAGCTCCTTGCAGTAATTGTACCTGTTGTGGGCTTGGGGGCTTTTCTTTGGTGGGCAGGGCGAGATATACTTCAAGGCGCAGTAAGGCTTCTGTGATTTCCTATATCCTACAAATCTATGGCTTTGCTTTGAAATATCAAGTTCATTTTGGTTCCTTGAACTATTTGTACAATCATTTCTTTTCATTAACTGAAGTGGATTTGTGTGTTCTGATTGTGTTTTCTTTAGTGCCCGAACTGTGGAAATGAATTCCAGATCTTCAAGTAAGGACCACGATTTTTATCATAAACTTTTGTGACAATCACTTGGATAGTTGTATTTATTGGACCACAATACTATGTTTTATAGGTCTACTTTGAATGAAGAATTGCAGCTCTGCCCCTTTTGCAGTCAACCATTTTCAGGTGAAAGTTAATCCTCAGACTTTTTATTCTGGAAAAGTTTATTTTTTGAAAGGTTTCTGTGCAAGAAAAGGTACCCGCAGCTCTGTTGTAGTTTCAGTCCATTAATATAGGCATGATTAATTATGAAGTACACAATAAGCTATGGACCATTTGCATGTGATTAGTTTAATGAATTACTCTTTGACTGGTAATTATAACTGACTTCTTTCAGTGAACATTATTCTTAGCTTATGCAATGGCACACAATGTACACATGTGCTGCTGTACACTTGGCCTTTGTTGCATGGCATGGAGTGAATACCTAAGACCTACAATATGGTCTTCTACAAGTTATAATGATGCCCCTTAGTATCTTGATATAGAAGCCATAGTTTGAACTTTTCAAAATCACTCCATCATTAGATGGAATTTGGTCTTATGTAGCACGATTTGGTAAGGATGTCCTCTCTTGAGGGACATTTGATGCCAATTATTATGTCACTTGGCATTTGGTTCTCTGAATCATCTGCCATTTAAGAAATGTCTTCCTTCTCATGTCTTTGTATCTCCCTGTGCCTAATCCTTTTTTTTTCATCATGGCATGAGGTTTCACGTTTTGCAATTTCTTTTGTTTATGAAATTGTCCAATTTCATCACAGCTTCAGCTTTCAGTTTTCAAATCTTTATATTGCCTTTGCAACCTCAGCTTTTCCTCGAATGGAAGATGCATACTCTTTATCTTTCTTAGTACATCCAAATCGTTTAATTAAGTTGTGTTTTATTGAACATGAAATTAAAAATCTAATTGCCAATGTATACAATTGTTTACTTATTTGGGAGGGGTGATGACAGTGATTTTAATTTGCTTTGTCTTGAAATGAACTTTTTGGTTGAGTTGTAACTTTGATACTACATTGTTTATCACATCCTCGTTTGTTTTCCTGTCTTATGATATATCTGTTGGATTTCAGTTGTAAATGATGAGTTCGTGAGAGACTCTGTCAAGTTTTCCAACCAATCTACAAAGTTTGGACAAACGTATAATGACTTCTATCCTAGTTCCAAGAAAGGTATGGTTTGGTCTTCTTAGTTCCAACTCATTTCACTTTGAAATATGCTACTTAATTTGTTGTCCTATGGCATTTAATGTTTAAGAGAAATGAATTGTTTAGTTGGTTTTATTGAAGTGCATATCACCAGTAAATAGCTGACTTTTTAAATTGGCCCCTGTACGCTGTTTCAGGGAAGGATTCTTCTTCGGCAGTTGTTGATGTTGAAGCAGAAATAAAAGATGCAGACTGAGGCCTAAATATGGGAAATGATTAATAGGCAGCAGTAATTTTATGCTGGCTGTTTAATGTTCTTGTAAAATTAAGTGCAACACAAGCCAACAAATCCTGAGGAGAGGTGCGTTCCTGACACCGTAAGAGTATATTAGGCTAAGTTTTGATGGGAAGCAACAATTTTGTTACTTGGAGACACGGGTGGCTGACTGGCTGTGGGATTGATGTGGAGGATTCTCAATTGTATCTATAATTTTGGAAGAAGCTGCAACTACTATAGAAGTATTAAATATTCACAGGTGTCTGATTTTGATTCCAATTTGTACAGTAATGTATCATGCCTGGTTTGCAATGTTGACTGTCAACTGATAGACATGTTTGCAGGGCAGATTGATGTTTGTTTCCCCTCAAATGACTCAGCTAAAAGATAAGCCATGAGCATTTTTACCTGTGAAACAGAAGCAGCAAATCCATTGATTGCTATAACATAGTCAGTCAAAGATAAATTGATACATAAAGCATCAGCAAATGTGCTTCACCCATTCCATTGTTGTGTACGAAACTCATTAGCCTCTTCTCAAAATTAGAACAAAAATTGGAATCAAAATGTCGGAACTACTCATATCAGTTAATCTGAAGATGTCTGTGTACAAACTCGTCCAAACGCAGAGAAGAGCTTTCTTGGGACTTGAGCAAAGTTGGAAGACGATAGCCCTGTGATGATCATCTCTCGTTAGTATTGTGCTTTTTGTAATGTCCATTTTATTTATTTAACCACCAAATCAGCTGATCAAAATTTGATCATTGTTAAAGACAATAGCTCGAGTCCCTATAAGTTTGAACCATACAAGCAAACAAATGTCTGGAAAGAGAACATTTTTTGATGCATTCACATGCATACATAGGTAAAAAGAACCTATAACAAGGAAGGCTTGAAAGTGGCAAGTAACAACAGCCTTCACAGCTTTGTTTTAACTTTTAATTGCATTCAGATTGAGAAACTGATCCCATGACCTAGTCTCTGGATGATTGAGGTCACTAATTGAGCCCTATTCATGGCTGAGACAAGATGAAGATTCTTTTCTTTTTGGTTTCCGGACGAATAACGTTCAACTCTAGATTTCATGAAAGCGTCATAGAGCTTGCAGCTGTATCCCATTCTACCAAAACTTAATTCACCAAGTATGGTTGTGCAAACTTCTACAAGAAGGAGCTAGAACATAAGAGTCTACCCTAGTTAGCTTTTTCATGGACAAAAGACCTGTATTTCCAGTAATCCAAGCTTGGTATTAGAGGAATTGGAAAGGAAGAGATTTAAGGGAGGTAATGCTCACTGAGGAGGATAACATTATCTTCACTTTCTCCTCAAAATCAAAAGCACAAAAAATAATTGAAAAAGGTCTGTGGCACATTTCACAACTCCCACTGTTTCTTTAAAGTTGACAACTGGGAATGGAACTAGAAAAAATCAGAATGAAAAACATTCCATTATGAGTAAACATTCACAACATTCCTTTAGAATATTAGACTACCAAAGGCTTGGGTATGTTAGCTAGTTATTTGGGAAAACCTATTTGCATAGATGAGAACTCAACATTGAGGAAAAGGGTTGAGTTTGCCAGATTATGTGTGAGTATGGATATTTCCAAAGAAATGAAGGACTGCATTCCTATATTAAGGTTGGAAAATGAGCATTCTCTTAGAGAGGATAGAGTTATGGTTACATACTAATGGAAACTATTGCTTAAAGCTCAAGGTAAAGAATGGAAACCTACTGAAAAAATCTTTACTAGAGGAGATTATTGGGAGGTGATGGGTATTGAAAAAGTGATTCGGAAGGAAAGAAAGAGGATGAGAAGAATGAACAGGTTGATGGAATTTCTAAACCAAGTCAGTTGGAAGAAGCTTCTCTTAAAATTGGGGGAAACAGTTAAGGAAGAAATTGTCTAGATTTATACAAGAAAGGAGGATCAGATCTGGTTTTTTTGATTGACCAAAATAATGCTCAAATGGACAAGGAGGTAAAAGGATCGGAAAATTATGATACAAATTAAGAAGAAGAAGTCTCTAATCCCCATCATAATGAACAAGGCCTTCAAAAGGATGAACCACTGCATGGAGGAATTCAAGAAGAGCATTTTGAACATGTGACTTCTAGGAAAAGTAATAGGAGCAGTAGGAAAGGCTCCAAAGGTAAGAGTGATCTCTTATGACTGTGATAGTATGGAATGTACGTGGAATAAATAACCATTCCAAGCTTAATGCTTTAAAGGATTTTGTCTTGAAGGAGAAACCTCATGTTTTTGTCTTCTGGAAACTAAAAATTAGGAAAATAAATTTGAACAAGCTATGTTGTTTAGGTAGGAAATGATAGTTATTATCAAACCACCAAAGCCATGCCTATGGTAGAATTATTTGCTTATGATGGTGATTCAGTGGAGGTGAAAGCCCTTGAAACAAATCAACAGTTTATTCACACTAAGATCTAATTCAAAAGGGAAAACTCTAGTGTTTTAGCTACTTTTATATATGATCTTAACCTTGGATTTCAAAGGACCGAACCTTGGAATTCTATCCGACGATTAAAGGCCTTGACAAACTCTACGTGGTTAGTGTGTGGTGATTTTAACACCACACTATTCAGATCTGAAGCAGAAAGTAATTGCAATTTACACAGTTATTCTTCAGATATGTATGATTGTATACAGGAGGTGGAACTTACAGATTTGAAATCCGAAGGCCATAGATTCACATGGTCTAACAAACAAAGCTATACTTCGCATATCAGGAAAAAAGTTGGATAGGGCTTTAGTAAATGTGGATTGACTTAATTCCTTTTCAGGAAGTATAGCAAAATATCTAGACCCTAGTATTTCTGACCATACTCCTATAAGGATTGACATTTTGTTCAATTCTGCTAGAATCCTTCATCCTTTCAGATTTAATAATTTCTTGGCAACTATGGAAGGCTTTTATGAAGCTTTATTGAAGGGGATGGCATATGACTATTTTGGGACTAAATAGTTCATTTGCCTACAAAAGCTCAAATCTATTAAGCAAGAACTGAAATCCCTTAATTCTAAAAGAGGACAAAATCTCTCAAAGGAAATTGATAAGGCTAGAGATATATTATCAATATCTAGATTTCACTGGCAGAAAATCCTACAGATGTTTTACTAGCTTTGGCTAAAAAGGAAGCTCTAAAGGAATACTTGCAAATGCTGGATAACCAAAGCTCACTATTAAAGTAGAGATCTAGAGTTAACTGGCTAAAGGATGAGGACAGATGTACTAAATTCTTCTTTAACTTAGTGCAAGCGAGGAGGAATGTAAACAGGATCACCTCTATTACAGCTGAAGATGGAGAGGTTATGGCTGGATAAGAAGGATTGACTAAGGAAGCAATCTCTTTTTATAAGAAACTTCTAGGCACAGTAGATTCCTCTCCAATCATAAGAGATGACCTTAGGAAGTTTGTCACAATAAGAATTCCTGAACATATGGTTTCCTTATTAATTACGCCTGTAATAGACCAAGAAATAGAGAGGGTAGTTTTTGACATGACTGGCTCTAAAGCACTTGGCCCTGATGGTTTGAATGGTTTTGTATATAAAAAAACTTGGAATATAGTGGGGGTTAGTAGCAGAGGCAGTTCAAGAGTTCTTTCAAAAAGGGTTAATGCTAAAAGAGATTAACAAGACTTTTCTCTGTCTAATCCCTAAAAACTCAAATCCATCCTATTAGAATAAATTCAGACCTATTTCTTGCACAAACTTTCTCTATAAGATCATTGCTAAGATCTTGGCAATATATATATATATATATATAGCATTTATGAAGAATACGGATACTGAGGACAATATTCTCATAGTCCAGGAGTTATTGAAAGGGTATAACCGAAGGAAAAGTCCCCATAACTGTACTATCAAAGTGGACCTATAGAAAGCTTTTGTTAGTGTGAGTTGGAGCTTTTTGCTACAATCTATAGAGGTCATGGAATTCCCTCATAGGTTCTTAAGGTGGATTAGGGAATGCATTACTACTACATCCTACAAAATTATGATAAATAGGAGCCCTATAGAGACGTTTAAAGGCAAGAAAGGACTTAGGCAAGGGGACCTCTGTCTCTTTACCTATTCCTAATTTGCATGAAGGTTCTCACTCAAATGCTGAAATATAACTCTTCTAAGGACCCAGGCTTCAAATACCATTCCAAATGTAAGAAGAGTTCGTTAACTAGCTTATGTTTTGCAGATGACCTAATTATCTTAAGCAAGGCGAATGTTCACTTAGTCTCTTTACTAATGAGCATCTCAATTCTTTCAAAGAGATGTCGGGGTTGAGTATTAATCTTCAAAAGAGTTACTTCATGCTATCAAAAAGTGCTTCTCACCTCTCAAATGCTTTGACTGTAGCAACTAGAATGGAATTAAAGGAGCCCCTCTCCTTTATTTGGGAATTCCTATCACTTCTAGAAGACTAAGATTTTGTGAATGTATTCCTCTAATTGAAAAAATTCAGAAAAGATTGGGTTCATGGACTAATAGAGCTCTATCTTATGGAGGGAAACTTCAGTTCTTGAAGTCAGTTATCTCATCAATGCAAACTTACTAGTGCTCCTATCTTTTTGTTTCCAAAGGGCTTATCAAAACCATAGAAGGAATGATGAAGCAATTCCTATGAGGTAATAAGAATGGAGAGAAAGGAAAAGCAAAAGTCAGCTGGAAGAGTAACTGTCAATCAAAAGAAGAGGGGGATTGGGTTTGGAATCAATCACCATGAAGAATAGATTGCTTATAACTAAGGGAATCTGGAGAATCCTTAGTGATAAGCAGTCAATGTGGATCAAATGGATTCACATTTACATAATAAAAGATAGGAGTTTTTGGGCTCTAAGACTCAAGGATAGTTACATTTGGTTCTTTAACCAAATTCTGAAAATGAAGGATGAAGTACAACAGAACATTTCTTGTCAAATTGGAACTAGAGAAAAATTATCCCTATGGTATGATAATTGGACTGGGCAAGGAAGCATTATTTCAAAATCAGATGGCAAGAACCCTACTGTTAAGGTTTCCTATGAATACTAAGCTCAAAGAAATAATCACAATTGGAAGATGGTCACTATCAATTGAAGAAACTAGATTTTTCTCCATTCCACAGTTCATAAGTGTGGAGAAAGGGATACTCATCTATGGAAAGGGATTCCAATTTCAGAAATTATGTTAAAGGAAGTAAAAAATTGAAGGATGGGATAACTAATAGAGTGGGATGGTACTCTACGGTATGGAATAAGGTTCTTAGACCTAAAACCAACTTTCTTCTTTAGTTAATAACGTTGAATAGACTCAACATAATAGACAGGCTACAATTGATGCCCTTCTCAAATATGTGTATTCTATGTAATCTAAAGGAAGAAACAAGGGGCCATCTGTTCTTTGAGTGCAATTTCTCTAACGAAATTTAGGCAAAAATCTCAAGACTTAATGTTGCTGATCAAATTTCGAACAAACTTTATGATATACTACTAAAGTTACCATATCTACAGGTTTCTAAATTTGATAGAACAGTTATTCTAATCACAATTGCTACTTGCACTCAAGCAATCTGGAAGGAAAGGTACTACAGAAGGTTTGAACAGAAGTCTATTACCGTACTCTTTATTATAGAGCTTATTACAGCTAGCATAAGAGAACAATTGATTATAAATTAGTTGAACTCTCATTGTAGCAGAGGAATAGCTCTCACATAAAGAATCTAGTCCCTTCTCCTTAGTAAAAGCATAACCAGGGTTCAACATAAGCTACAGTTCAGAAATCAAGACCAGAG
Organism: Erythroxylum areolatum; assembly: GCA_024520975.1. Taxonomy (NCBI): domain Eukaryota; kingdom Viridiplantae; phylum Streptophyta; class Magnoliopsida; order Malpighiales; family Erythroxylaceae; genus Erythroxylum; species Erythroxylum areolatum. The sequence goes on along the minus strand of JANIJH010000005.1, from coordinate 41,701,887 downwards.
TCAATCATTCAAGAATACAATTACAAAGCATACACTTAGAAGCAATACGAGAGCAGGACTCACCTGTCAAAAGCTGAGCAATACCCCCTTCCCCTTCTCAGCCTTTGTCATAGATACCCTTATGTTAGAATGAAGGGACACAATGAGAACAAAATGGTAGAAAAGAGCAAATCTAGTTGAGAAGCCTACTTGAAAGAGAACTCCTCGGAGCGATTCACATACTCCTTTGATTAGCCATATCTGGAGATTTAAGGAATAAGATTATTTGTGCCCTAAATCGCTAAGAAATGTAGAGATCCTAAAGAATAGGCCTACTTGAGTAGAGATCTATTGAGCGCAGATAAGAAAGGAGAAGAAGAGAGGGACACCCATATCGTCACCATTGCTAGCTGAGTTACGCGTCGCTCCTATCCGAATCGAGAAACTTCATAAAGAGTTCAGAAAGCAGAAATCAGTTATTCCTAAATTGGACAATGATACTAGGCTTACTACTTATGCGTTGTCATTTTTGTATTAATGATATAGCTTTGGCTTGGTCTTTATGTTCTAGTTTTGGTATTATTAGAGTTGTATTAGTGTATTAAGGGGTCTTTGTTGTAGACCTCTTCTTATGCTAACCCTCAATTCATTAATATTTTTTAATTTCTAAAAAAACAATCATTTCTGTTCATAATCCCATATTATTCTAAAGACAACCACAATATGCTTCTCCGTGTGACCATTCTAAAACATCATCCACAACAAATGGGGCAGCTAAAATAAACAGCAAATCTCAACCAAAAGCCTTATAATGCTAGAATGAGTAATGGAAGAAGAACTCAGTATCTAGATTATGATCCTAGATATATGCTTGGGCTTTATATATATTATAACAAAACATAAGCCAACTTAGGATATATCAAAATAAACAATTAAATTGTCTCTGGAAACATATTAAACAGTGAGTCTACATCCATGCTTTCCTAAGAACATTCAATAGAGTATTGCATTCCAACAATAATTCTAAGTTGAAGTTTTGGCAAATACATTGAGAAAGGAGAATAACCAAATGCAGCCAAAATTGGAAAGTTGAGAAATAGGATTAAGCCATTAGCAAAAAGAAGAAAAGCATTGAAGCTAATAAAATTTGAAATCAAGAAAAGCATCGAAGCTGATAAAATTTGAAATCAAAGAACCAAGCTTCTGACGTAGGTTACTAATATCAAAATCAAATAAATCCCAGTTATTTAAATACTATAAATTGTTAGTTTATGTCCCATAGTCAATTAGTTGGTTATAATTTAGTGAAAAAATAATTTAAAGACTTTCTTTATCTTATACATATTTAGATGTACACGATAAAGTTCTTGTGATAAAAGTACATTGCAAATGAAATTATAATGAGATTATAAGTATGATATTCATATTATGTTTATGCATTATCCCTAAATTTTTCTTAGTCGTTGATATCTGTAGATTGTATAATGTTTCAGTGGGTAGTTTAGGAAGTGTTTAGTGGGTAAATTTAATGTTTAGTGCATGTTTAGGTTAGGATTTTGTTATTAGTTAAATGTTTATGTTTTGAGTTTTTTGTGAGTTTGAGCACCTATTGAGCTTTAATTTTATGTGTTTGAGATGTTGTGATATGTTTGTTAGTGTTTTAGGGAAAATATTGAAGAATAGAGACGATTCGGAGAAAGCTCAAAGTCAAATAGAAGGCCACAATATTTGTCACACAGGTCACGACACATTGTTTCACCTTCTATCAGCCACGATTGTGGCCCTTCCTCACATGGCCAATGTGCCATGATCGTGATAGAAGTATGGAGGAAGGGCCACGATCATGGTTGATAGAAGGTGAAACGACGTGTCATGACTTGTGCGATTAATAACATGGACAACCTTTCGGTTTTAAGTTTTCGAGACACTTTTCAGACCACAAAAAGCCCTAGGGTTACCCTAAATGGCAAAGACTACATAAGGTATAAGGATGTAACCCTAAAGGAGCAATCTTCCATTTTGGGAAACACTTCAAGAGGAGAGAAAAAGAAGTGAGAGAATGAGGAAGAGAGGAGAAATAAGTGGGTCTTCGTGACTGCTACTTTCCTGAGGCGTCCTGATCCCCATTCCACTTGTATTTCTTTCATCTCTTTTTTCATTTTCTTGAATGTTAAGATGAATACAAATATGTTTATGGATTTGGTTTCATTAAGATGTTCTAACTTTTTTTTTTCGAGGTTTTACCTTGAGTTAATGTTAATCTAGTTATTTTTATCTTATTTTGATTGGGTGTTGTGAATGATTGTTGTATTTTCATAATTCGGTAAAAAACTAAGAAGGTAAGTTGAATGCAAAATGATTGGGTCGAGTTAATGAGAGTTAGGCGATCCAATAAACCACACAATCAATTTAGTTAGTTATTTTATGGAGAGAGATCTCGTACGAAGCTCGATTGTTTATTAGAGAGCTTAAAAATTAATTAGGTTTAGGACTGTTGGTATTTGAGAGATTACTCGTTTGGTACTTAAACCAATTAGGGATTATTAATTATGAAACATAATTATTACTCAAGAGAGAGTAATCTCTGCTTCGATAGTCTAGAACTGACACCCCTTTAACATATAAATGGCTAGGTTAGCATTAATAATAAGAAGAATCCCCTCTCATAATTTGGTAACTTTTTTTGGTTGATTTCCAATGTGACTTTTGTGTTTCTTGGTTTTAATTTCTTTTTATGTTAAATTTGCAAATTAATTTCTTAATAATCATTTTCCCATATTTACCTTTTTTACAATTTTATTTTCATTTCATTAATTTTCTTAGCCTTAGATAATGTAGGATTAGATTGGTTCACACCTCCTCATGGGATCGACACTTCACATACAACATTTCACGACTCGTGCACTTGCAATATTTAAGAGCTATAAATTGTAAAGCTTGCCTAATATCTGATAGTCATTGTTCTATTAAGATTGGACATTAATAACACATAAAAAAGCTGGCACACGCTATGTTTTTTTTCTTATGAAGAAAGTAGTTGATCTTATAGACTAAAATATGAAGGTATTTAAATAAAAATGTTAGTACTTATTAGAGAGCAAGTTCACTAACCTGACCCTAAATGATAATTCTATTTGCGACATTACTTGTGTGTCTATAAAAATTCTCATTGTGATGATGATATAAGTGATCTTTTGACTAGAGACCTCTAAAGTTATCTTATATAGGAATTGCTATGTTTTGATACTACGTATAACCTATTCTAGTCAAGGGTAGCTAAGTTAGTTGTCATTAGATGTAGCATGAATCATATAGTAATTGAGTGATCAATATATGATTTATCACCCTAAAGTAATTAAGGATAATGTTTCGTTGTTCTCGAATAGTGTTGATTCAAAAAATCCTTGACCAAGGTGGAATGATGCTTTGTAAATAGTTTACAATTTTTATTAGTAGAATCAATTACTAATGGTGGAGAACTAATATGATTGGACTCAAATAGAGTAAACATTAATTCTATGCTTTATGTCTAATCAGAGCTTCGTATAATGAAATGATTGAATTATAAAAAAAATCATGCACGAAAAGGTTAGTCAAAACTACTTTGACATTCTTAAATAGGCAGTTATGATGTGTTGCTATACGCCAATCTTGATCTATGGATATAAATTGTTTAATTAGAGAATTAAAGATAAATTAAATGAGTTTAATTTATCTATTCCTAAAAATGATTAGGGTTATAATTTATATCCATTACTTACATATTTGAAAACCTAAAGGGTCCTACATAAAGAACGGTTGAAGAGAGAAAAGATATTTTAATCAAGTTAGACTTTTTTAGAAAAATTAATCAATTTAGATTTTATTGTAAAGTTTATGATTAAATATAAGATATTGAATAAATAATGATCAATATGATTTGGGCATAATTAGAATTTAATTAAATTATTTTTAATTCTAATTAAAATTTAATTAAAATTAAAATGTAAATTTAATTAAATTACTAAAATGTCTAAAACTTATTATAAATAGGATTAAGCTCTTAGGAAGCTAGCATTTCTTACCTAATCCTCTCTGTAATTATTATAGAGTTCTGACAACATGCTCTGTGGATACTCATAGAGGCTAGACACTTATGTAGCTACAATAGTTGAGATAAGTCAATTTTAGAAACAATTTGAAGGAAATGACAAGAAAAAGATCAAGCCTTGGAATAACATATAAATTATGATTTATGCTTTATTATAATTTATATATTAATTGTGTTATAGATTTGTAAGTGATCTTGACTTTGGGAAGTCAAATATGAAAAAAGTGTTATAATTATTTCACTAAGTGCAAGATCGAGTTACGTCCTGATTTTCCAACATGAACTTCTTCCATAAATCAAATTAACAACCATTATGACAATATAGATTAGAGATGTCTTTGGAGGGTGGTAGGTGGCAAAATCAGTGACAAATTTGGTGAGGTTGGTGATGATCCTTCTAAAATCATCAACTCAAGATGATAACTTCTTCATGTATATCTAATTTTAACTCACATCATCCGTACACCATTTACATTTCATTAACATCAAAAGAAAAAAGTTTTAAAAATCTTTAATAGCATTTCAAGCTACATTACATCATCGTCTCAAAATCTCAAATTACAAAAGGTCCTTGAACAAACAAACTTCTTGCTTTCCCAAAATCAA
>JANIJH010000005.1:41663921-41675100 GCA_024520975.1 Erythroxylum areolatum | reverse complement strand
ATATTGAACACGGGTTTTATTTACTTACTGTGTTTGCCGCGCTAACGTTAAATTAATGGCTCCAAAAAGAAAAAAAAGTATACTGAGTTTTAAATCGACTGATGTAGTACGCCACTCTCGCGGGGCACGGACTCGGATATCACCAACGATATCGGACTAAAAATGTGACAGTTCTATCGTGTTGCTCTTGAGCGATAGAAGAAGTTTGGAAGCGAGATCATAAGAAACTCTATTTCTGTCTTACACTCATTTCTATATTATCTCCAAGAGATTCCTGCAATTCAAACTAGTAGAGTCAAGATTATGGCCTTTGTACTTTTGGTTTTATTTAAGAATTAAAACGAAATCCTTATTCACTTGCAAAAACTTGTTCATCACCTTACATCAATATGAATGAAAAAATAATCATATTGTCTTAATTTTTATTTAAAACTATGATCTCAACTTCTATTTCGCGTTTGAATTGAAATATGTAAATTTACCAAGTTTATTTCTAATTTTTTATGTGCAAAGCGTTTCAAACATTCAAATCATATTAACTATTTACAAGAATTAACTAATTTTAAGTATTAAATAATCATATCTTTTTATTTTCAATAATTATGAGAATTAATTAATTTAAGAATATAATTTGAAATAAATTTAATTAAATCTAATGGTATAATAAGAATAAGATAAAAATAGGATAATGACACTAAACATGATTTATTATTATACCTCTCAACTAATCTCCATTCTGAAATTCTTTTATTGAATCTCCTCTTATTCTTTGTTGCTACATTCTCATTTGAACTCTATTTAAATCACTTGAATAATTGTCTCTCGATCTTGCAAAGCTTAATCTACCATGACCAATTTGGAATCTCTAGTAAAGGATGGTACATAAAGTGGAATGCAGTAATCATAAATAATTTCGAAGGGAGATGTAATAACAACTGAATGTAGGTTATATTATACCACCAATCAGTTAATGGCAACCATTATGACCGTTTATTAAGGTTCTCTCCTCTCATACATGTAAAGTATATTTCTAAAGTTTTTTTAAGGACTTCAACTTGATTATCAGTTTAGGGATGATAAGCTAAAATAGTTAAAGTTCAACCCCTACAAATGATATAACTCATGCCACAATATGATAACAGATACTAGATTTCCATCACTTGTAATAGTCCTAAGAATTATATGCAATTTGAATGCATTAGATAAGAAAGCATTAGTTATAATTTATATTGTGTAAAAGTGTTTAATGGCTAAGAAGTGGACATATTTATTAAATACGTCAATTATCACTAGACATATATAATGGTGATTTGATGTTGGCAACGCTAAATGAAGTCCATATCAACATTAGTCTAGCAACATCTAAGAATAGCGATAAGTTATAACAACTCTGCCTTAAGAGATGTCTTATATTTTTCATGTTGACAAATAGTAAAGGATCTATTATCTCTTTGAATGTCTTTCTAATAGAAAAGATATTGAAGCTTCTTGATGGTACTTAGGAACCTATAATATCCCCTTATTAAGCTTTCTAGAACTGGAGAAACAATTTTAGATCTTAACTAATTATTAAATTCTATCGCAGCCTTACCTTACTACTTGAGAATGTTGTCTTGTCATTGAAAAGAATTAGACAATAGGTTCCCTTGACATAACTTTGTTACTATGTCTTGAATGGAATGATCTTTCTCTTAGTTATTTTTATTTCTTCCAACTATTTTTACATTTAAGATAACATTAATGCGTAAAGTTCAATATTGATAATCCTAGAAAGTGCTTCAATAGTTCTATTCTCTTTGCTCTTTTATATTTAATCCTAAAATTTTAACCAAGTAACTTAAGGAGACAATTATAATGGAATGGGAAGTTCATTCTTTGTTAAAGCATAAAATTAAGAGTCTTGTGGTTCATACTGATTATGAATGGTTTTCCACTTAGTAATGATACCAGTATTCAATAGCCATCACTACTAATAGAAATTCCTTTTTGCAAGTGGATAAATATTGACGTTTTGGTGCTAATTATTTGTTCACAAAAGCTAAAGGGTAGACATCTTACATTAAGACAACTCCTAAATCATTACCACAAATGTCAACCTCAATGGTGAAGGGTTTAAAATATTTTGGGAGAGCCAATACTAGTCTAATAGTAAATAGTCCTTCAACGTTTAGAATTCTTTCTCAATCTCCATAGTCAATCTCCATAGTCCATTCAAATGTGTCTTCCTTAATAATCATTTAAAGTTATCATTTTATACCAAAATGTTTGTAAAACCTTTTTTAGTATCCTATTAAACCCAAAAGACCTCTCAACTTTTTCACATTCTTAGGACTAAGCCATTTGGAGACTGAATCACTCTTCCTAGGATTAATGGAAACACTTAAGCATAAATAATATGTCTTAATTATTCTATTTATGATGCCCTAAAGATACACTTACTTCCTTTAGCTAAATTTTGGTTCTTTAATATGATTTCCACATTGGCTTAGGGATGTTTCAAATGGTTCTCAAAGGTTTGTCTATTTATTAGTATATCATAGAAGAACTTTAATATGAATCATCTTTGATGAGATCTAAATAACTCAATTCACCAAAATGTAAAAGGTTGAAAGGATATTGGTGAAACCAAAAGACCTCATTAAGAATTTATAGTGTCTATTATAAGTTCTAAGGGCAATTATATGAATTTTAAAAGGACAAATTTAGATTTGGTGCATGGTATCTCGACCTTAAATCCAAGTTTTGAAAAACAAGCAGTCACATGTAATTCATTTGGGAGTTCCTCAATTATATGAATGTGAGACTTATCCTTTATAATTTTTTTTATTTAGCTCCATATAGTTTACTTAAAGTCTCTATAAACTATCATTCTTCTTAACCAACACCACATATGATAAAAATGACTGGTACTATGTTGGATCATCCTATACTTTAATAACTTTTGAACCAATCCATCTATAACATTCTTCAACAATCTTCCATATCTATATAGCCTTATATTAATATATGAATTTAAGGGTGTTTGGATTTAAAAGATCTAAGAGAGAGAGAATAAGAAAAAGAAGATGGAGAAAACCAAATTTTATTATAAATTCTATTATTTTTGTAATAACTTGATACAAGACATATATCTATTAAGGCCAATGGTCTTTAATAGGTGAAATAAAGGGATCCATTTATAGGCCACCTATTTTTAACTGTTGAACATACATATACCAACATTAATGTTTCATTTATAACATTAAAAAAATTATTCTCACCATATCTAATGAATCATAACATATATTCATAGTCTAATGTATAGCCATTCATAGATCAATCCTAAAGGGGAATTCTCCTAAAAGAGCTCACAATATGTTTCTAATACCAGGAATTGAAGTATGAGATCATAAATATATTACAGTACATAAATTAAAATATCAAAATTCTGTATATATGTATATCCAAAACCCATGTCTAGCTTATGACTACAAATTTTCACAATTATGATCAATTGGGGAAAGTTAGTTATGATCTATTTGGAAAAGTCAATTGTTTAAGTATCTCATACCATATCACCATATAACAATCATGCTATTGTTGAGATAGTAGTTTAGTGAAAGAATTCTACAAAAATCATTTCCATTAATGAAAAATGTGTTATGGCCTGAATAGAAATTAATGCTACATTGGAACCTTTTCAATCTCAAAATAGTATTGTTCTAAGTAAAAATATACCTTAATTAGGATTTATGTATATTTTCATTACTTCACTATTATTATATATTAAATACTAAATGCTTTTAGTGTATTATCTATATATTTAGACTTGAATAAGTAAACAACTTCTGTATCTATATCCATATATCTAATTCTCATAATTAACTTTTGATATCTAATAAGAGTTGTCCTTAGACAATTATACTTTCAACAATAGAAAATTTAGTTGTGATTTGAGAAAGAGTAATGGTGGTTGTATTTTAAGAGAGAGTAATTTCATACTCTATAAATTTCTACCAAACCAGTTAATAAATACTTTCTAAATTTATTAAATCATAGTTGTAGAGAAGATACTAAGGGAAGTATTTACCTGGGAATTAATTATTTTCAATTTTTTAATTTATTACTTGTTTTATTTGAATCTTTTTAGATAACACATTGTTTAGGTTTTATATTATTTTGCTTTATCACCTATAAATAAATATATCTTAGTTCCTCGATTATTTAGTAGTGGAAGAGTATTTTGAACTGTTATAGATTCTTTATGAGATTAATACTATATTTATCACTATATTACTTATTAATGAAATATGCACTTGCTTAGGTAATGAGTAAATATTTTATAAAGTGGAAAAACTTAAGTAATAGTAAACTAACACAACATAAGATTTATATCATCCTCAACTTTCCCTTGTGGTGTCCTCATCATCACTTTTCTCATCCTTAGAGAATTAAAATACCTCACCTTTCTTGTGTTGAAGTCATTTCCTCTTAATGCAATGTATTTATTTATTCACATTTCATAGGTGAGAAGTGATATAACAAGCTCTTTTAATGTTAATGTACTCAAATATCTGGCTTCTTATATGATTGTCACTTTTGCCTCCCAAACCTTCGTAATATAATTTTCTCACTAATTTAAGATTAGTCTAAGTCTTACCATGACTATTAAGATCACTGATAAGATGTTATCTTGATATATTAATTGATATTATCTCCTTTTTAAATTTTTGGGTGATGTTTGTTTTGTTTTAAGAGATGAAAAGTGGAGATTGCATCAAATTGTGACATTATTGGTGATAATCATAAGTTTCGGATAAAAGTGAAAAGATGACTACAATGGATAAGGAACGATACCAGATATGCATGAAGAGTTGAATTTTAAGTAGGAGACTTATTTTCATCCCTATCATAAAGAGATTGGGATTTGTTTTAGATAAGCATCTTTGTAAGATAGGATAAGATTAGGTTTAAAGTAGGAAAGACTATAAAAGGAACGTTCTCCACCTTTTAAAGATATCAAACATTCTTTTCTTACTTTTCTCTCAATATTTTATCTTTCTTATTTTTGGTGTTGGAACTAAAGCCATGTGTAGTAAACTCAATTATTCTGAGTTGGATTTAAAACTCTAGTTATAATCTTATGAGGTTTTGTTCTAAACTTTTATTCATGTTTTAGTTCAAGTATTTCTTGTTTTAAGTTCTTATATTTGATAAATGATTAATATTGATCGATTGGACTAGTTAATTTAATGTTGATTATTTTATACCTATCTATGAATTCAATAATCCATAATTGTCATGAAGGATTAGTACAAGTAGCAAGTAGGTTATTTATGAATTTGCCTAGTTAATTTATAATAAATAAGAAAAATAAGTTGAAAAGTTGCATCTATCTTGATTATTTAATTTAGGGTTTAGTCTTTTTCACAAAGCGTATTGTTATTATTTAATTGATATGGAATGCTATCACACCTATTCAATTGATGGTAAGTTTTGATTTGGTTGTTAGGTTTGAGCCAATTAATTTAGAAAATTTTGAAACTTATTATAACTGCCTTAATATGTTGCAAACTGAAAATTTTGAAACTTATTATAACTGCCCTAATATGTTTCAAACTAACTGCTTGAATTGTGACAAAAAAAATTTTTAGACCAGTGATCAATGTTACATTTAGATGAGATCTTTCCCTTGAATTGAAGTTAAGTATTCTTGAATTTCTCACTTTTATATTCAATTGATTTATTTTGATTCCTTGTTAATTTTAGTTAATTAGTTAATTAATCAAAAACCCTCTCACTTTATTTTATTATTTAAAATTAAGAAACTAGTGTTTAGTTCTTTTGGGATTCGAGATGGTTCTATGACTATTACAAGAAGTTAAAATCATAATTAATTTTGGAGGCTTCAACAACTCGACTAATCACTAATGATATAAATGAAGAGGGCATACATATTTGAAATTGATTCACTGTGTTCAATACGAAACAATTCATATTGATGCACAAACATGCTCACATTGCTCTCTATAACTAAAGTGGTTCCTTCGTATGTAATTTCATATGTAATTTCATATGTACGTCATATCTCACACATGTAATATCTATTAAACTTACTTTTACTTAATGCATAAAATAAAATGTGTATCACCTTGCTAGAAAATATAATGAATATGTTATCATTATCGCTTTATTGACTTGTATTATTTGGCACCTTAATCTCAATTTTATCTATAATTACTATTTTATTAAGAAACAAAAATCATTTTTGAAAATTCTCTAAAGATCAACCCCTTTGACTAAAAGAAGATGTTTCATCATAATTTTCAATATATGTAATTATCAATTTTAAAGAAAGGATTCTACCGATAAATTTGCTATTTTAGCTCAAAGGTGAATCAAATTATTTCATAATAAACTTTACTCAAATTTTTCTATAAAATATATGTATAAGAAATGAGATCAATTCTAATACTAATTATTAGTCCTTAAATGGTATACGATAGGAGGGTGATTTTTGTGTGTTTATTTTTTCTTATTTAAAAACTAATGAATGAATTGTCTATACTGACAAACATAAAATTTTAAAAAAATAATTACAAAAAAATAAAACATTACGAAAAAAGAGCAGAGAAAAAAATTGATTTATTTTAGTTCGAACAAATAAAAATTAGCTTACATCCACTCTCCAAGCCCTACTTGAAAATTTACTATTCATTTTCCCTTAATGAATAAATAGGAAATCTCTATATAACATCTTTTTGGGTGAAAAAGAATCCTAATAAACATCTTGATTTACTACAGGTGAAAGAGTAACCCTTTATCAATCTTGTTCAATGTCAAGAAAAATCCTCACAAAGTGTACTTTAAGCAATTTTCCTAATTAAAATAATTACATAACTGTATAACTTTAAAAATCAATTTTTTTTTGTTCACACCAATAAACTATGACTCAATATATGATATATAATTGATACATGCACTCTTAAACCTCTTAATAACTTTAATGACTCCCAAATATTGCAATGGTTCTCCTTACAACTCAAATATGGTCTATTTATCCCTAAATTAAACTTAAATAGTTGGACTCGTAAACTAGGCCTTATAACGACTAGTTTTTAAGAACATTTGACTAGTCAATTACCACTTTTGCCAAGTTGAATAACCATCAATTGGGATATCTGCTAGTCAAACTTGTAGTCAGCCAAAAAATCTCCTTTTTGTAACTGTTCATATAAACCATTGACTAATAGATGAACAATGGGTCAAGTCGGGCTCGAGACCACCCAAGCCATAGACATCAAGCCTAAGCCCAACTGGGCCATAGGCAGCCAGGTCCAGCCTGAACTATTTTTTAAATTAAACTATAAAAATAATATATAATCTTTTCAATATACATCAGATATATCAGCAAAGGCACTAGTTTCAGTTAGATGTATTGTCACGAGATTTAAACATTTTAAACTTCATCGTAGTCTTACTACTTATCTTAAGAACCATTATCCTATAATATACATTAAAACAAATATTTCTTTCAATGTAGTCTATAAGATTACATCCAACCATTAGGATATTACCTTTATTACATCCAATACATCACATGCATAAGATTTAATAGGTTAATATCATCATCATCCTTTCACCAAAGATTGATTTGGTTATTTTTTGACCTACCAAGTTTCATATGATTTATTAATGAAAAGGATATATATATCCTTATATGTAACATATGATTTTCATTATGTTGATTTAACCAATATAGCATAAATGATAGCCTTAGTTATCCAAATTTATATTTTTGTCACATTTGTTAAGTATAAATCTCCCCTAATCCATCATATACAAACAATTTGTATAAATGTGGATAAACCACTTTTACTTAAAAATATATGTTTTTTAATCATTCCTTGAACATTATGATAATGTTGAATTTGAATTATGTGTCAAATACTTATAAGCATAAACTAGAGATATATATGATCTCAATTATATCATATATAAGCAAGAAAATTCATGTAATTAGTTCTCTTCTTATGAAAACTATTATTATATTATAGCAAAGCCTTTAATTATAGTCCAACTTTATGCTTTTAGTAGGGTAAATTGAATGGAACAATTCCATTATGGTACCATATCTTCTGGCTCTACTTCATGCAACCTCTTATATCATGCTACCATGATGTTGACTTGCATCTTACATATTGTCATCAAAGTTAATGAGAGATTAGTTAACTCAAAACGTCATTACATTAAGTCATCCATAGGATTTTGCCATATTTTAAAAACTTTAACACCAAATCCTTATCAAGGAATAATGAAATATAACTTTTTTTTATCCAACTTTGAGAAATCTTTTCAAACATAACCTTTATCTAGGAAATTTAGTTCACTAATTTGGAATCAATTATATTGAATAAGGTAAATTCTACTCAGAACAAAATATAAATGTAAGAAAAGAAAGTAATTGGTTATATGTCATGACTATCAAATAAGATTATGACTTTAATCATATATTTGGTTACTCACACTATTTTATTCAAAATAATAGCTCTCGTTACTATTTGAAAAGATTACTTTAATCTCTCTAATGGTCTTTAATCTCTCTAATGGGCTAAGAACTCATTCAAATTTAGTTGATCTTGAGTTTGCTCAACAAACCAACTAAACTTAAATTAGATATATTACAACTTTATAGATCATACCTAATATGACTCATAGATTTGTCAGGTGATAACTTTTGCCAAAACATATCTTATATATTATTTCTAAGCCTTCCTCTAAATTCATGTGATCATGAATTTGCTCATCCAAATAATACAAATTTAGTTAAGTAGGACCCTTTGTAATAAGAATAAACATATTAGAGTTAAAGCAACCTTGAGTATGCTAAACAAGCCTAACAATAAATAAAACTCTAGTTTATTTTTATAACAATGGAAGACAATAATTACGTTTTCAGTTTATACTTAATACTTTAATGAGGGATTTAATTTTAAATAGTTTCATCAAACACAAAATTACATGTAATAGTATCACACGCACACGTGTGTGTGTATATATAATATAACTTATGTACTCATAATCAAATTATACGTACAAAATATCACGCCTCGTTTGAATATAGTTTTGATCTTCTTTGGATAATTAAATTATATTAATCCATTAATTCCTAATAAATTAAATTTCTATTTATATTCAAATAAAAATATTTCCAATCATCTTGACTCATTTATCCAAAATTAATTGAAAATAAGTTTCAATAAATTATACTTCTTACTTACTATAATTAAAAAACTCTTTTTAAAAAAATTCAATAAGTAAGGTGAACTATTTCCAATCTAATTGGAAATAATTTTACCATAATCTAAAAATTATTTTTTAATATTAAAGGAAACTACTTTCAAAATTAAATAAAACATTTTTAATTTAATTAAGAAAGTTCCTTATATTATTTATTTAGAGATAGATTTCTTAATTTATTAGAAAATATTTCTTTATCAAAATAAAAACTAATTTTTAAAATATTAGAGAATGCTCATTTCTCTCAATTATTAAATGAAAACATTTTGTTCAAATTTAGTTAAGAAAAATAATTTTTTAATAAATCAAGAACTTCATAATTCATAAATAAAGAAACAATTTCTAATTAAATAGAATAACAATTCTCTAAATAAATAAAACAATAAATTTGATTCACCTCAATTAAATTGAAATAAATAAATTTAAATTAGAAAAACCTTTCTTAATTATTTAAGAAAACACTTTTCTTAATATTTAAGGAGTTTAATTAATTAATTTCAATCTAATTAAAGATAATTATTTTAATTTTAGAAACTAATTTTTTAAAATTTAAATAAGAATCAATTTAATTATTAATCTTAATCACATAAAGAAAAGTAATTAATATAATTTTAGAATTGATTTTGAATTTTAAACTCTCTTAAATTCTAATTGATATAAAGATATGCTTAATAAGAGTTAGTTTGTTCTTGTTCTGGTCTTAAATAGATTTGGAATACGCTAATTCTTATAACCAAACAAACTAAAATTAGCTTTGGAATACTCTTATTTCACTAGCCAAATAAGCTTCATTCTAATCCTAGAACATCCTAACCTTATGTTCACACACCATTTATTTCATATTTAGGATAACCTTATCCTTATTGTCAAACATGGCCTGTTATAATCCTGAAGCAGGTTTAACCGTGTTGCCAAACATACCCTCCTTAATCCTTAAGAAACCCAAGCAAACTAAACTCTAAAAGTCTCGTTTGGTAACTAATAATGAAGAGGTGGGAATGAGAATGCAAGCTTTATTTTTAACTTTTAGTTGTTTAGTTACCTCTAATATATAAGATAAAGACCAAACTGGAATTAATCTTAAATAATCCCAAACTTTTATTCCTATAAAAGATGTGAGTATAGGTTGGAATGAAAAATTGACAACAAGAGATAAATATATAATTAGAATATTATCAAGTTATTGTCAAGATATTGATTTTTATCATAATATTATCCTCAAAATTATCTTTTATATTAATTTTTTAATAATTATTTTATTTTTATTGATACTTTTATTCTTATAGTAAAAATTATTCATACTTATTTAAAAATTAATTTATAAATCATTAAAATTTTAAATTATTTAAAAAATATAAAATATTATAATTAATGACGTAAAAAATTATATAATAACTAAATATTATTAAAAAAATCAAACACTAATATAACTATTAACTTCTATAATCCCATTCCTAATGCTTGCATACCAAATAAGCATAACCAATAATTTTATTCTCATTCTAACTTTCACTTTTTATTCTTATTTTTATTTTTTTAATTCTAATTTGTTTATTACTACTGGTTTCCAAACATACCTAAAATTAAAGCTGTTGTAGCTCGAGAATCCATAAGTTTTTAGTGACATAAGCTGCTGCAAACTCTTCCTCCATCAACTATAATGCCTCTACCCACCGTCAACGTCCGACCTCTGACCTCAAGCTCTTTCTGTTGGTTTATGCCCTTGCAGGCAATTTTGGTTGTATATTTAATTGTATAAATTTTGTTTTATTCAATAAAAGACATTCTTTATCTTTGTGTATTTTTAATTATTTAATTATTAGTCATAAAGATAAAATCTCTGAAATAATTATTATGCAATTAGAAATTATAATGTGATTATAATTATGAGATTCAAATT
>JANIJH010000005.1:41616892-41628889 GCA_024520975.1 Erythroxylum areolatum | reverse complement strand
GGTCACAACAAAGTAACAAATGGAAAGTGAGTCTATGTGCACTGCATATGCATGATATGAATGATTAAATTATATTGAATGTGAAATAAAAATGATGTGAATATGATTTATGTGTTATATGATGAGTGAGTCATCGATGATGGCCACTCACTGAGTTCGCAAAACTCACCCAAAATTTGCAAATATTTTTCAGGATTCAGAAGAATACCCCGTTAGGTCAACGAGAGTATATACCTACAACATTCAAGTGAAGGATAGAGGTCGGGATCAGTTCGTGTCTGCATTGCATGTCTTTATTTTTGTATTAAATTATATTTTGAAATGACTCAAGTGTTTGTATTTGTGAAAAGGCCAAATGGCCATATGGGAATTTTATAAATGGCATTGTATGATGGAAAAGGGCTAATGCCTTATTTTATTATTGACTTCCGCATGTGTGTCTGTGAAAGAAATATATATATATATATATATATATCGAATTTCGATTGATTGAGTGCTTTAGTACACCACCCTCGCGGGGCTCAAACTCGGATATCACCATCGATATCGGGTCCAAGTCTTGCGGGAGTAAGGTGCTACAAAACACGTAATTAAAAAAGTGGCTACACGAAGCATACAACTCCGTAATCTTACACACATTAATATATGTAGGATGTTCTATCTTTTGGTAGAGAAAAGTTTCTCATAATCTTTATCGATGATCTTTTACATTATGGATTTATCTATTTGCTACATGAGGAATCTCAATTAGTAAATAACTTGGAGGTATTTATTAATGAGGTTAGAATAAAATTACAAAGAAAGGTGAAAGTTGTCAGGTCTAATAGAAGTGGTGAATATTATAGAAGGTATGATGAAATAAAACAACAACTTAGTCTATTTGCTAAATTTCTTAAAAGTGTGACAAATATGTTGAATACACATGACATATCAAAATATAATTGTGTTGTAGAAAGACATAATTATACTTTAATGGATACAACTAAGAATATGTTGAGTTATTCCTTAGTAGTCTTATCATTATGGATGTATGCTTTAAATATCATTATGTTTCTTTAAATAGAGTTTTTAGTAAGGTAGTTCCAAAAATCCCTTATGGATTGTGGATGGAAGGAAATCTAGTTTGAGACACCTATTTCTTTGGGGTTGTTTAATAGAAGTAAGAATTTATAATTTACATGACAATAAATTGAATTTAAGAATAACTATACTTTCTTTATTAGTTTTCCAAAGAAAATGTAAGAGTTATGTTTTATTTTC
This sequence comes from Erythroxylum areolatum, assembly GCA_024520975.1. Taxonomy (NCBI): domain Eukaryota; kingdom Viridiplantae; phylum Streptophyta; class Magnoliopsida; order Malpighiales; family Erythroxylaceae; genus Erythroxylum; species Erythroxylum areolatum. Next base: position 41,627,629 of record JANIJH010000005.1, on the reverse strand, counting down.
TTGATCTTATGCAAAATTTGAATGTGGAAAAATATATTTATGTAAAATTAGTATTTAATATGAATAATTAAGAATAATCTCAATATTATTAATAAATTATTGAATTAGTAGGGTTAAACTAACAAGAACTTGATATGTAAAATTATATTTTAGATAGTAGATAAAGTTAATAAGTTAAAATTCTAATCTTAATAATTAAATACAGTTGCAATAAATTAATTTAGGAATCTCTTTATAATTAGTATGCTATATTATATAAACATAAAGGTATTGTTTGGTAAATGACTGATCAACTATTTTTTGGAGGATTAAAAAGTATTTGACTATTTGATCATGTCAAATCATTGATAATCATGTTTGGTAATCAGCTGATTGAGTCAACGGATTGAACGCAATTCACTATTTTAAAAATGCTTTTTTAAGGAGCATTTTGCTTCAGGGATTAAGAAATTAAGTGACGAAAAGACGATTGTGTCTAAAAGTTGTTACAAATTACTCAAGTCACCATCTTTTATTATTGCTTTCCCTTTACCAAATACTAATACCCTAAATGTTACTCATACGTCGTTAAGAGAGAGGAGCGATAGAGATAGAGATAGAGATAAAACTTGATTCAAACTCTTAGAATTGAGCATTATTCTTAAATTCCTGTTTATAGTTAGGCGTAATCCTCCTTTGTAAAACTTGGAGACACTGCTCTTATTCTGTAAGTTTGTCCTCTCAAGTAATTAAACGTTACAATGGCTAACCTTACAGGTATACGTCGATTGATTATACTCCGACCAGTGACATCTTCTTTAGTAAGTTTGTCCACCCCTTTCTTCCCTTCTCATCCACATACTCAATATTATACTAGAAAAATGAACTTCAACTTGATTAATATAGAGAAAGAAAGTAGTAGTAGTAGTATTACTAATATTTATTTATTTATATTATTATTATATATTATATATTTTTTATCAAAGTTATAAATTTAATTTTTGTGAAGTTAAATATTTAAAATCTAACTTCTAATGAGAATATTTAAAAAAATACTAAGACATAATACTTATGTTTTTTTATAATTTTTTTTAAAATTATACTCTCATAAGTCATTTTATCTATAAACAGTTACTACTAAATAACTAATGTTATTAAATATCTTTAAATAAATAATTAATGTTATCTAATGGTCAAGTGTTCTCTCAATTAAGTTTCAGATGACTACTGATGTAATTCATTTGAGGGTATGTCCCACCGCCGTCCGTTCAAGGAAGCAAATTCAGTAGTTACGGTAATTCTTGAGTTCTAGCTTTTACGTGGACACGAATGATTGAAGAAACCAAAACAATCACCAACTTGCTATATAAGTTTGGTTTGTGATCACATCAAATCGACAACTTGATAAGTTCTGAGACTCTATTTCATGATTCGGCGTCTTTAGTCAGATCAGGCTTAGCAAAACAAAAGATGGCCTCTGTCTCTGACTTTGTTGGCAGACCTATGGCTATAGTTTCCAGGCTTCCATATGTGATATGTCAAACCCTAACCAACAGAAGTTGAAAGTCTGAAGTAAAAACTTGAAACCACAAAGCCGATATTGGAATGCTATCAATTGCAGCCACAAAATTGTGTGTAACTTGATGATTGCCTCAGCTTCGTATTATTAAAATGTGTTGAAGGCGGATAATGGCTTACTTAATGTTTCTGGGAGAGAAGGAAAATGAATGGACAAAGTTAAAAGGCATCATGTCCAAGTCCAACGCTTATTTCATTAAACGTGTAGTTCAAGTAATCTCCCGGAATAGTCACTATTTATTTGATTTTGTCATGACAATTCAGCATTAACTCAAATGGCAAACAAATGCTATTCGCATATATATATATATATATACCATCTTCTTGGAAATTAAACAACTAATTATATATATATATATATATATATTCTGTGATTGAGAATTGAGAACAAGGTACCATCGTGAATTACGCATATACTTGAGCCATATTAATCATTGCGGAAAAGAGACGTATAATAATGCCAGGGTGTTTGGTCCAACATTAGTTACGTACAATACCATCCAAGTATGTTTAGGTTCAATAGAGCTCTCATTTCAAGCATTTTCACAACTGTCGGCAACATAGCGTCTAGGAAAATGACAGTTGGAAATGTAAAAGTAGTATTTTGCCGCAATGATATTTAACTTATACACGTCTCATTTAATGTACGTTGTAGGAAATGTAAATACATACACACCTGTTGTTCCACATCCATATATATATAATATTAAATTAAGAGGTTTCCTGATGATAAAATGGAAACCCAACATCTATGCATCGAAAAATCTAATTAGGGGGTAGGTACTAGGTAGTGTGATCAATATATAATAGTTACTTCAATATGATGTCACCATAAACACTAATTTAATTTATATTTTCATAACCTTCAGGCACGTTATGCTACAAATGTTGGTCGGTCGACCCTCACATGCGATACCCTATAGCCACACCCGAAGATTCAGGATCCTTTAATGGCTGTAAGAGTTGGGTTTCGATTGTTTTATGAACAACTTAGGTTGATCATGAAACAAAACTTTGAAGAATCTAGACAGGTGGCAAATTCTAGATACTGAGGACCATCACCATGCATGATTAGTTATCTTATATCTGATTTAATTGTGTTGGACTGATAAAAAATAGTCATGCATGTTTGATAATTAAGTATTAATGCAGTTAGATCTAAACACAGCAGAGGTGATTCCGAATCTTCTATCTAATTTTATGGTGTCTTATTCTATCCTATAAATTTTAGTCATTTATTCATGTGAATTCTGCGTGAGTCTCGCATTAATAAATAGTTGAAATTTATGAAATATAATAAAATATTATAATATTAGACAGAAAATTTTGTCCCTATAAAGACGGGTGCCTCTATTGAACCAACCATACTTATATAGTTTTTAATGCCACGAAGGACTGTATTCTCTGCCTCAAGCTACCAATAATAGCAAGACATTTTGTTTCTTATAGACCAAAATAATTTCTGATTAACAACATAATTAAAAAACTTAAAGTGAATTCCGAAATGTAACACTAATATAAATAATCAAAGATTACTCCGATGTGGCAAACCGCCGAGTGTTACTTCAAGGCCACCACTTGTCATAAAACTTCATGTTGATAAATCCAACGTGTCACCTTCTCAGACCACTTGCTGCTACTGCAATGGACGGCTCTCATAACATAGACATACTTCCATTGCCCCATGCCAATGCGGCCGCCATCCACAAACTTACTAATCCAACGCCCATTATTTCATCACAGCCTCTCTCGTACTTATATATACCCTCCGTCCATGTTCTTACTATCATTATCTCTTATCACTTAGCCTATCTCTCTCTCTTTCTCTCGGTCTGCACACTCTTTAGCACCCAGAGGACTTGTTTCAGTTGGGAAACTGTACGAAGCTATAGAAATGGCATTCCCGGCATGGAGCTATGGAAGTCTGGTGCTTTCTGTCAAGGTAGCTTTAATATCGACCGGTCTGTTATCTGCAGCGGTGATACTAAAGCATTTTGTTCCTTCAGTAACAGAACTTGCTGTCTCCGACCTCCCTATTTCGTATAGCTCGGTTCTTTCGTGGCTTAGGCCTCCGTATCTGTACTTTGTTATTAACTTTATCATCATCTCCATAGTAGCTTCCTCCAAGCTCCAACACCAAAAAACCGACCAACCCTTTACCACAGTAGTGGTGACATCAGCAAATGTTAAGAGCTTTGGTTATGATGTGCCTGCAAAATATGTTGAAGATGGATATAGTTATGGATCAGATATGGAGGAGGTGGCAGCGAAGGCTGTTGTGGAGGAAAGAGCTTTTATTGCGGAAGACATGACGGTATTGGACGGAGGCGAACTTGTGTCCAATAGGATGGCTGGTGCTCCACAGAGGAGTGACTCTATGGAATTTTCACCAGATAAAGAAGATACAAGTAAACCTCTGATCTCTGCAAGGTTTGGACGCAGGAAAGCAAGCACTGAAGGTAATTTCTTTATTTCAGGCATTTTAACTACACTCAAATCTTTTTCCATCTGCACAATTAACGATATACACAAGTAAGATAATTTCCTTTTCTTTTGCTCCAGAACCGATTAGTTACTGGTTCCTGGACGACATAGTTATTAAAGAAGCTGTATTGATTCGATACCTTTTCTTAGGTGTTGCAGTAGATGTAATGTATTTATCATCAACTACTAAATTTTTTTCTATCCTAACCTGTGCTAATATGTTTGATGCTAACAATTTTTCTAACTTTAGCTAGTTCAGCACTTGCTTAATATCTTCAATGCATTCAGCTGATGGAAGATTGGAATTTGTTGCTTTAATTGCGTACCAACAACCACGTTGCTTGCTAAGTTTGACTGCTTTAATGGGGCATTCCCATCCCATGACCGACCTACAGCTTTGACAAAACAAAGCAAGAAACAATAAATTTTAAAATTGTTAAAATGAAACCACAATATATACAGTACAAGCCTAGGTATTGCTCAATCTGGATAACCTGGACAAAATATGTATTGGGAACTTGTTTTAGATTCATCAAAGTCAGTGGCGGTGGTTAAACATATATTTCGTTGGTCGTTCCTCCTAATTTGTTTTCAGGTGGGAAAACCTCGACCTTGGGATTGGGAGTGTCAAAGCCAAGGAAACACGACACGATGGAGAGCACCTGGAAGACGATAACAGACGGTCGGTCAATGCCATTAACAAGGCACCTCAAGAAGTCCGACACCTGGAACACTCACCTCGGCCATGAAGACGCTAACGTCTTGCCGCCACCACCTCTGGCAGCAAGCCAAATGAAAAAGTCGGAGACATTTAGTGAGAACAAGTCATCATCAAAGAACAAGAAGTTGATAAACCAGAGGCAACAGGGTCCAGGGACGCTGAGGAGGGAGTCATCATTGAGTCAGGACGAGTTGAACAGGCGAGTTGAGGCTTTTATTAACAAGTTTAACGAAGAAATGAGGCTGCAGAGGCAAGAGTCTTTGAACCAGTTCCATGAGATGATTAGGAGAGGAGCTTAATTAGGATCCTTTTCTTTATTTTTTTCCTGACTAAGATCAGTCTTCTTGGTTGTTTAGAGAGTTAATTAATTGTTGATATATGTTATTTTTTATTTTCTAGTGGTCCTTTTAGGTAAAGGGATGAAATGGTGAAAAAGAAAAGAAGGGAATACCTTTCTATAAAGATTACGAGGTGGCTTGGGGTAAGGAAACAATGGTTGTACATCATGATGTTAAGACTAGTTGTACATGCTTCTTCAGAATGTGTGTTCTACGAGAATGGCATCATTTATTCTTATTCTTGGGTGATCGCAATTGTTTCTTGTTTAGGAAAATATGGAACTATTCAACTATGTACGCAACGTAACTTTTAAAGTTAAAGCTTTAATTTGATCTTCAGTCAACTGATTTGGGTAAATTAGGGAATTTCACGTAGGAAGATTTTGCTGACTTGTGCATAGTCAGTGTGAACCCAAAAACAAACTGCAGAGAAGGAGAATCTGAATCAAGTTTTGTCGTGTCCAAGAAATTTAATAAATAAACCTTGGAAACGTTACGTAATATGGAGTATGGACAAATTACATGACCGCAGCATTCAGACTCAACAAGATGGATCTTATCTCTTCCACTCAACTACCGACCAAGTCCATATATATATATATACATATATATTATAGCAGTTGGACCATAAACGCAGGGATGATGTGTTTGCGTTACCAAGGAATGGGGAAGGAAAGGATTCAGGAAAATTCGCGACTCTCTTTGGTGTCTTACTTTCTACAGATAGAAGAACTGGTCAATGACAAGGTGCAACCTTCCGAATATAAGCTATATGATGCTAATTTTGTCACACATGCTCATATCTTTTGTAAACCTGTGACGGGTGGGTTAGTACTTACAATATTAAGGATTCCATACACCTTACTCTTGTATTAAAACAATATGATTGTAATAATGTCATTCATGCACATGTCTAACTATGTTGAACATAGATATTTCTGATCCACTATTTTTTGCCATTACATCTTAAACTTGCATAAACTAACTGGAAAGCTTACATAGCCATTGTGGTTGGGAAAAGCCTATCCAAGAATGTGTATACACCCCCTCCCAGTAGAAGTGCGCCACTGCAAAACATCAAATTACATGTACTGGCTGTAAGAGAACTATAGGGAATCTCGAAGATGAGAATCATTCATGAAGCATGATAGCGCAATTGAATATTCGATCTATAATATAGGTCACAAGTTCCTTACAGAACAATCATATAGTTGTTCTACAATTATATTTTCATGTTGTTTAAGAATACAGGGATTACCTCATAGGGTTGATCCAGGCTGAGAACTTGCGAAATGAAAGAAGGCTCTGCAAAATGTCTCATAGGTTAAATTTGAATTGTGGTCAATGAGCAATATTCGAAGTCCCTTACATAAAAAGTTCATTATCTCTGAATAGCCTAGTCAATAGCTTCACATTCCATAACTTTAGTTTTAGACAAAATCATAGATTAATCACTTGACCACTACTTGGATACAAAGCCTGTGTTTAAAATTCTTGAAACATTCCTTTATCCAACTAAAGTGACAGAGGTAAAAACCACAGTAGGAAACTAAATACCTGCAATGCTCCAGCAAAGGAAGCAGCAAGAAGTAAGGGAGCAACATAACCAGTTGTGTAGGTTAGAAGTAAGCTTCCCCCAATCACTGGATTCTGTAATATCCCAAATTTTTGTTAGCACATTTAAGTGTGACCAAAATTTGAACTTCCAACCACCAATATGCAGATTAATACATGCAGTGATCGCATGCAGATGTCATCCATAATTGTTTTCTTGCTCCTCTAGTTTCCGTATCTTAGATTTTATCTTATTTAACCTTCTTCTGATTCCCATTATCTCTACATAAAAATTTTGTGCAAAGAATACTCAAGTTTTAAGATAATAGATCTATTTTGGAACACATTAATGTAATTCTGTACCAAGCCTAGCACTTATAACGATGAACAATTGTGATTTAGATTTCAAGAACAGGATCATGCCACAAGAACATTCCTCTCCCGCAAGTTGTAGATGTTTAAAGACAGATGCAAAAACATCCTTGACAGAATTGGCTCTTCCAAATGTTGAAACATAAAATACTCTTAAGATCTAAGGTTCCAAAAAATGCATTCATGTGATAATTTTTCTCCTACTCTATGTTTTGTTGAGAGGACAGCAGATGAAGAGAGAATGTTAGATGAGAGTATTGAACAATTTCTGGCTGCGTCCAAATTTATTTTCGCTTATTTTTACTCTTCCAATATGCATGCAGAAAGAGCAGCTAGCAACCAGGCGAACTGTAAGAAAAGCGCGTATCTGCAATCTTAAAAGAAACTTAATCTAGGAGGAATATCAGAAATAAAATCATGTTGTGATACCTTTGATGCAGCCACATATCCCAGTAAAGTTGCCAGAACAGGCGTACTGCATGGTGAGGCAGCCAGTGCAAATGTAAGGCCAGCTAAATATGCTTGGACACCTGAAGTATGAGACTCTCACCTTAATTTTCATAGAATATATTTTGGAAATAATTAACCTACCAGAAGATTTTCAGAAAATTATTGTGAAGTCCCTTACTTGATGGAAAATTAGACGCAGCAGACCGGGGATCAAAATTATCAAAGAATGAAGGGAGTTTTAGTTCCACTATCTGTAAAGTTGGACAAGAATGTCCCCACATGCAGAAGGGGGAGATAATTAGGCAACTAAAACCAAGTAAAATGGAACCACATCATTCAAAGTCCTCTTAAGGCCATAAACAGGAGTTTACGAAAACAATGAAATCACTAACAGATTTGATGCAAGAAAATAGTGAATGAGAAAGATATATAATCATACCTCAAGGAGATTTAAACCCATAACAATAGCCAAACCTGAAGCTGCCAAGGGTAATCCCTGCCCTATTTGCCCATAAGCCCTTCCAGCAAATGAGGCTCCTATGCCAAGAAGGGCTAATGTGGTTGCCAATCCTAAAGAAAATGCTATAGAATCTCCAATAACCTGATCAAGAAGGCGCAAAAGTCTTTAATAACTGCATTTGAATTTGAGCAGACAGTGAGAGAGTGAGAAAACTAATTGAAAATAAACGTTAGTGGACAATACTCTTGGCAGACAATACTCGTGGAGAAGTTTTGAACTAAACAGGAAATGGGAAAAGTGGCAAACACAAAAGAGAATGAAAAATGAGGGCGATTCACTAAGTAAGTACCTCGGCCCTGCTTTTCCCAGAGCCAAATGCTCCTACATATATTCCAAGGGAGTCAAAGTTCAGCAGAAGAAGAAAGATGAGTTGAGCGTGAGATATTCTTGTCAAAGAACAGTTACCTATGTAACCAAGGGTCAATGGCAAAACACTTAGAGTACATGGTGAAAGGCTCGTTACGAGTCCTGCCCCAAAAATAACTGCCAAGCTGTAGAGTAGAGTTCAAAGTAAGCGCAAAAAAATATGAACTAATGAAAATGTTGGATCGATGAGAAACCTGGTAAAATTAGGGGCTGATAGCTGGTCCTGAACAGCTTCATTAGCTTGTTGTCCAGCTGAAAACAGGAAGCTTCCAAACCAATCCAAAATGCTACCATCACCCAAAGTATACACAGAAGCGGATAATTCCTGACTAAGTGCAATATAATTATATCTTTTGAGAATACAATGTTGGGACCATTGATATTCAATTCAGCAGGATAAGAATTGATATGTATTCGTGTACTCTCCACTAACCAATAATTTATCCCAAGTCACAGCCTTTGCTGCGTCAACTGGGACCAAATTTGTCACTGAGAAAGAAAATACAATAAATTGATAACTGTAAGCAAAAAAAAAAAAAGACAAAACCAAAAAAGAACTACCTGCAACTGAACTTAGAATAGCCTCAATCCGAAAACGATCGTTCTCATTCTTCTGCACCTGAAAAAGGTTTTTGCTTGGATTACCAACGGTATTGTTTCGGAGCTTGGGATTCGCTGTCGCATACAAAAGTTGCATAGTTGACTTAGTTTAAAACCCTCTAACTATTGAATTCCTACCATATCAAGGAAGAGAAACTTACCGTGAGCTCTTCTAGGATTAGTGACGGTACAAGTCACACACTGTTTTACAACCAAACTCATGTTGATTTTGCTGCAGGGGAGAGCAGAGGAAATGTGAAGAGAAAAAGAGAGAGACGTAGGCTAGTTTGGCTTGGGGGATATTTTGAATTCAGTTAGCGATAATTTATATCTATAAATTAAAATTTAATTTATTGAGAGAGCGCGGACTGACTTACAAATCATACCAAACAATTCTCCTTAGGATCACTACTTTTGAGTACTCACTTAGGAGATGCATACTTATTCTCTTAGAGGATAAGTCGGGGGTCTGTCACCGAAGAGTTACCATGTAATCAGCAACGTTTATCTTCCTTTTATAATTTTTATAATATTTTTGGTTGGGTCGGTCGTGCTAGGCTCAAACTCACTCAAAATGACTCATGAACCGATCGGTCCACCCCGCAAGGACTAACCTAGTTCCTATCGATTGTGCTAGGCCCAGGCCCTAGTCCACGCATCCACGACCCACTGGCATGTGAAAGTCTCCCATGCATACGTAAAGATCTAAACCTAGTATCTATTCCATATATAAGGTATAACTTTGCCATAATACAGGTACGTGATTAGAACCCTGATTTTCTCTGTATTACGGCAACCGAAACCCTCACAAAAGACTAACTTGAGCGTCGGAGGGGCTTGCCGGATACCAACCCCCGGCGTACCTAGCTTTGTTTTGCAGGTATTCTCTCATTCAAGACGACAACCTCATGGATCCGAACAATAATGTCCAGCCTCGTCAGAGTCAGGCTGAACCAATTGACGCCCACCGAGGGGCCCGACATCAGGGCACCACGTCCAAAAATACGCAGATTAGTCAGGCGGCGGCAGCCAACCCTGATATCGCCGCCGTCGCGGCTCTGGCACTACAGCGGATAGGTTTACAGTTGCCAGCCACTCTCCCATCAACACACCATGACTCCCGTACACAGTATCGCACCCGGATGATCAACTGCAGCCTTAGAACCCGGATCAAGAGGAACAAAGCGTAGCCCTAGAAGATAACGCCGAAACCAATACGCATCCGAACTTTCAGCACCTCTAGATGCAAATCCTCCTGCACCTGTGCATACCTCCCTCACCCGAAAACAGATAGAGGAAGCGGCTGATCTGTTGATTCGTCAGATCTTACAGTCTCAGCTGGAACAGCAGCAGCCGTTCGCATGGCAAATTGGTATGATGACTGATCGTCATCCTACTGAAGCCCTAGAAAAAATCGTGAATGATCGGATTAATGCGGCCATGAGTTTCTGCCCGGATCGTCCAACAGCTCAGTATAGCTCTCCCTTCACTCCGACGATCTTGGATAGCCTTCCAACGGTCGGTGCCAAAATATCGACGCCTGAAAAGTGCACTGGAAAGACCAATCCCCTAGACTATTTGTAGCACTTCCAGTCGATGATGAACCTACACTGCGTCCCCGACGTCATTCAGTGTAAGGCATTTTGCACCGCCTTTCAAGAAGGAGCCCAACGATGGTTCAATAGTTTACCCCTGTGCTGCATTACTTGCTTTGAGGATTTTAGGCTGCTCTTCCTCAATCAATTCGCCACAAGTAAGCGACCACAGAAGACTGC
>JANIJH010000005.1:41581007-41598318 GCA_024520975.1 Erythroxylum areolatum | reverse complement strand
AGCAAGACTCTTTCTGGCAGCAGCAAGACTCGCCTGCAATGAAATCACAAGAGTATTCTCAGGCATAGAAGTAGATGCATCATGCTGCAACTCACGTACAGTACATATGAGCATACTATTAATTTCAAAGACCTGATAAAATCTTTCAACTGACAATGTGACAATCACCAATTTACTACACCACCTAATGTTGTAACTTATTTCATAATGTCTCTAATTACAAGATGCATACAGGTGCAGGGTGAGGGTGCACATATTAAGTCGTCAAGAGAAATAAACCCACTCACACATCTAATTACGTCAAAACAAATTTACTATTATAGCTTGAAATATCCATTCTTCAATTGGAGTGCCTCGTAGTCTCTACTTAAGCTTCATGATAAGTAGTCAAAGAATAACTAGAACACTATGCTTGTTGTACAATTATGATCACAAACATGTATAAAATTTTGAAGTAAAACAAAAATTTACGTTCAAGCTAACCTTGCAAACAGGCAAATGATACCAAGCTGAGACAATCTTAATTTATAATTTCTTGAAACTATTGAATTGGTGATAACCAAGCCTCTAAAGAAGAAAAATAATGAAACATGGTATTATGCATGAGCTCCATTTTATCAATTTGCTAACAAGTTAGTAAAAAACTCTGGAAGGCATTTAAGAGGCACATCAACTTGCTGACATTATAAGACAACCACTTCAATCACTAAAAGCAAGGCACATCAACTTGCTGACATTATAAGACAACCACTTCAGTCACTAAAGGCAATGTTTCTTTGGATGAATTTCATGTCTTAAAAATTACTCACTTGCAAAGATCCCATCTGCATTTGCCATGTCTCTTCCATTGTTTTCATCTTCCCCTCATACTCTAACCACCTTCTCTCAAATTGCTGTAACTGCTCCCTAAGGGCAGCATTTTCCTCCTCCTTTTGTTCCAAAGAAGTTTCTGCCTTGATAACCCTCTTCTCAAGCTCAACCAAAACTGAACTCTGAGCCTCAACCTGATCTTGAGGCATGGTCTAGTCGGACAAGAGAATGCAGAAAGAAATGAGATTAATTCAGAAAAATAGAGAACAAAATGAATTTCCAACTGTAAAAGACACTCATAGTGGATTTATTTGTTTAAACGGCATGCGCAAGTTATGGTCTTATCTTCTTTATTATTAAGGGCCAATCAGTCCCAACAGTGATTTATGCATGTAATAGATGACATGAATCCATATCATTAAAAAAAATCAACTCAGACCCACAATAATGCCAACAAAGAACAATCATTATCTGACACAAACAAAAGTCTAAAAGAACCCAACATACTCCATGTTATGCAACTTGCATCTGAAAATAAGCTAGCAATTATAAGTTTGGAATTTGTTAAGGTTTCCAATCAACAGAATGTATTTATAAATGAATGTATTCAATATGCTGCTAGAAAAAAAGTGAATAAACCTATATGGATCATTTCCATTCCATAAGAATCGTTTGAAAAATCCGTGGAATAAAGAAAGGGAAAGCAGAAGAGATTGATATTTGGTTTCTCAAGATCGAAGATAATGTTGCCACAAAGGTGATACCTAGATGCTTAACATTGCTCCACTGCAATGTAGGTGCTAGGACAGATAATTAGTTAAATATCAAGTACCTTAACTTCAGACATTCTTTTTCCCTGTCTTCTTTTATGAATTGTATTCTCATGACCTAACTGCTTCAGGTTGCGCTTGTCACAAAGTTGTTTCCGAGTCAGCCACCCACGAATAGCTGCAGAGTAAAAGAATAAGAAATGCTGCTTAAGAAAAGAACTGAAAGTTTCCAATGAGTAACACAACACTTACCTGACTGTAAATATATAACTGCAACCAGATGCTCATCAACTGTTCTGAGGCAACTAGAAGTCCAATGTGCAATTGAATGACATTTCCTTCTGGCATTTTCACCACGGATGACTGCATTTTGAAAGTGAATGAATTTAAACATCGGTAGGGATAAAAGTTTAACAAGTTTCAAAATATCCAATCAATCATGTCAAGAACGAACTATAACTAAAACCACCAAAATAAGTATTTCCAGCATACAAATCAAAACTATAAATTTTCTGCAGAAGAGTTAAATTTAATCAGAAATATCTTCAAGTATTACATGATTGTAGTACTGCCACTCCTTTTTTAACTTCCTTGAAGTAATAACGAGCCTTGCAACAACGGAACCAATTTTGGATACTGATTATGGCTTCTAAAATTTGTCTTCTGTGCTCCTCCAATTTACAGATCTGTGACCCAGTAATACAGAAATGAATATCATACACGGAAATCTTAGGCGAGAACTATTTGAAAGCAGTTATAAGGTCTCATGAAACCTTGCATATATCATTTTTCTAATGCCATATTTAAGCAAGGTTCCACAACATATCAAAGACCTCTTGGTCTCATATTTGGAGAAGTATATACAATGCACGTCCAACATCATGGATAAGTTGGTAGTTCAGAAAAGGTACTTTTTTCATTTGTCAATTAGAAATATCACCAAATTGGCAGTCTTTTGAAATCAAGCTATTTGATTGGTTTAATAAGTAAAATATTTATACAAACAGCACAAAAATGAGAAACATGGAAAGGAAAGAGAGAGAAAGGAAAAGTGGAGAAAAGAAGAAATGATAAGAAAACAAACGTGAGAGAACATGGAAGAGATGGGCAGCAAACTGTCTGAGCTAATTAGCCAAGACGTACGCAAGAAACCTTGGTTGGATGGGAAATATAAAATTTGTCTGAAGCCAATTTTCAAACTTATCTTATGATTTAAAAGCATAATGGAACTAGCGGCAACAAAGGCTTCTGTGCTATAAAATTTCTTTTCCAATTCTTGTTTCAAACATAATAATTTAGTTGTCTCATCTAACCAACCATTAGGCATGTATATTTTAGGTAAAACTTGATAATCACCTCCTGAATTAAATATAGCAGTAGCAGATTAGTGACGAGAGACCAATCTAACGAAAGCACAACATTCATTTACACTGGTTACATAACTAAAGGTACAGAAATACATAATCAAGATGAAAACAGATTCTTATATGGTCACACAATCCTACATATTGCAGTTGATGTTTCCTTTTTAATATAAAAGCAAAAAGAAAATAACCCAGGATAATTTTTGAAAAATGATTGTTATCCTAATTATTAGCCCAGAAAAAAATAAATGAACTTTCAGGGAAGTATTAACACAAACCTTATTGGCCAAAAAAAAAAAAAAAACACAAACCTGGCTAGTTCGAAAATACACTTTAGTGTATCCAACTTGATACATTTCAGGAAGAGCATTAAATTGCTGTAGAACTGCAACTGATATGCTTAATGGATCCTGAGGTACACTTGTATCGAAGAGTAGAAACCCATACCTAAATTTAAGTTCAGTTTTATGATAAGAATATAGATGTAACCAACAAAGAACTTATTTGCATGACTGGTTAAGTGAAAGACAGCTAGCATCATATACCTTCCTGCAAACTCTTGATGTGTCATCCGAGTAGGATATCCAGATCTTGAAATCTTCACAACCTCCCTAACTCCACAACAACGCAATTGTTGCAAGACAAGATCTTCTTCAAACAAACCAGGAAGCTGTTTCATGTTTGGCTTTATACAGAGAATGAAGTGAGGTGTGGTATTCCCCAACTGGTGCATTAGTTTGAACAATTGTTCCTACAAATACAGAAGACAATGCTCAAAACTTTTGCCTATAACATCATTGTACTCAGAAAATAATGATGCTATAGCCAAAGTTATATTGCAATATTTTCCAGAAAATTTTGGGAATAAATACAAGGCAATGTGAAAGAGCTTATGACTAAATTGGGGAAAAGGAAGGCTCAGGAAAGTGGGCAATTAGAGGCAGGGAAGGTCAGTTGATGAAAAATCATTGACAAATTTCAGAAGCTTTCTAACCATAAACACTCCAAATATCATCTGCCTTTTAAATAAATTAACTCTTGCAACTGATCACATTTCTAGATATAATCTTTACAAGATTGCATAGTTTTTTATCAACCTCAGTGCAGCAAATACTAGATACCTTGAACTTGGTGCCAACACTTTGGCTTGAGGATTCAATTCCACCAGATTTATTTGATGAGCATGTTAATTTGGGGGATTGGTTAGGCATTTTGAAGGCAAACATTTTTGGTAATACACAGCTGCAAGATGCTAGTAGTTGGGTGAACTCCGAGTGCATTGGGTCTCGGTTCTTTTCCAGAAAGCCATTTGTGTCATATATAACCTGATTAAAATCCAAACAAGAACAGATATTTAAATAAGAAAAGGTTCAACAGAATGCCTAGTTGTACACATCTACCATTCAGAAAATATTTACTTCATTATCTTATGAAATCTGATAATTAGTTTCAAGAAGGAACAAAAGCAGCAGGAGAAATGCTATCCATCATAAGGTTTTGATAGTTCAAATCACAGTCAAATAGGGAACAGAATGAGAGGGAGAACAATTAAATAAATATTAAAGGGGGCCTTTTTTATTTACCTCGCCAGCATAATGTTGTACACCAAAAGCTCTTCCTCTTTCACTTTTAAAGCAAGGATAATTCTTCAAGTGTTGCTTAAGTTTATTCGCAAAGGTCAAATCAGTAGCGCCTGGGAAATTTGACTCCTCATCCAATAAAGACAGCAACCCAAAGGGTTTCTGCACAAACCAAGGTATTAGAGAAGTCATCACTTGAAGCAGAGAAACGGCCATTCCAGTTTTTAAAATGTCAATTCCAAAGAGATGATATATGCCTATCAATAGGACACAAGGTCACATTTTGAAATAGTATCCAAGTCTGATATATAGTCTATTAATCCTCACATAATTTGAAGATAAAGTAGAAGTCCAATGCATCTAATGCTCTGCTTGTACAAAAGTATGCAGCAGAGGCTCATTTTCACTAAAAAAATTGATGAACAGAGTAAAATATGGGTGTTATTAAAAAGTGAAGCGAATAAATACCTTCTCAAACAGATTCAGGCATTCTTGGTTGTCTACAAAATCAACTTTGGTCCAGTCAATCCCATCCACTTCATACACCTGAAATCAATAGAACAAATAGTCAACATAAGAGCTTACAAGAAAAGCAAGAATGGACCATGAAGCTAAACAATTTTTCCAAAGCCAAATCAGAAAATGACACAAGCTATTTAAGGTAATAAGAAAAGAAAAAGCAAATGATAATTACAAGAAATGGCATAAAATGTGTTCAAGTAATAAAGGAGAGCTTTATCCTAGAGAAAGTAAACAATGCATGTCAAATTGTTAGCAAATACAAAAACTTTAACTGTCACCTCACCTCATTTCCTCAATGGAAATTATGATGGCAACTTATCAGCTCCTTATGCATTCTAAAGTGATCCAATGGGAGGGATATAAGAAACTTCAACAAGTTCATTCCCTATATATGTGCACTAGCATAGACAGCAGATTGTTTCATATTATTGTTCATGCAACAAAACCAAGTGCAATGACAAATCAAGTAATTAGTTTCATTTACTTCTTAATATAAATTCATAATTTCTTAATTTAATTTGGAACTGGTACAAAATCACATAATGATTGTCTCATTCATTGAAAAAAAATGCAAAATAGTATAAGAAAAAATAAAAGGCTTGTGTGGAGTATGACAAGATGCTTCTAGTAAAACTTCCATAAAAAAAAGATGCTTCTAGTAATTCTTTTGCTTCAATGCTTCTCTAAAAATGTGCCTTGTCAACAATGGTATCCAGTAAAATAAGCTGCTAAACTCCTAAGGTGATTACCTGCTGCTCAAGTTTGAATAGATGCCGATTGAAGTGCTGCTGCAGCCTCTCGTTTGCATAATTAATGCAGAATTGCTCAAAACTATTGTTCTGAAATTGTACGAAGTCAACATCATCAAGATGGCAGGGGTAGAAGGGTGCACCATTAAAATCCAACCATCAGAGGTTTAAAATTCACTTATGGTTACCTTAAATGACTCAAACCCGTAGATATCAACAATACCAATGGATTTCCACATGCGCATCTTGCCCACTTCAAGAGACTTATTAATTTGTTCTATAAGCCACTCAAACAAGCTTGCATAAATAAACTTTGCTAATGCATCTCTTCTGACAATTGCCTGAAACAAGATAATGAAGAACCTTAAAGGCCAGAATGTAG
Organism: Erythroxylum areolatum; assembly: GCA_024520975.1. Taxonomy (NCBI): domain Eukaryota; kingdom Viridiplantae; phylum Streptophyta; class Magnoliopsida; order Malpighiales; family Erythroxylaceae; genus Erythroxylum; species Erythroxylum areolatum. Next base: position 41,592,141 of record JANIJH010000005.1, on the reverse strand, counting down.
GGACCCTCAATAATAGAAGGGTCCACAATAGCAAGTTTAATTAGTTAAGAATTAAGTATACCTGCTGCAGTGTCAGTTTCTTGGCAATAGTATCCTTTCCAGCTTGGATGTTGTGGGTTGACAATGCTAACACAAGGTCCTGGATACTGCAACCCATTGAACTTGCAGCATAGGACACAGCTGCCGAAAAATATAAATGTGAAATCAGATCTAAACAAGAAAGAATTCAAGGACACTAAAGCCTGGAGGAAATACAAATTCCAATTACCCTATTATTCATTATAGGTCACCTTGTCTACAACATGCTCATGATTGTTTATGCTATCTAAAGGTACAATCTTTTAACGATTAAAGCTCAACTGAATTCCAACAGACTTTCATGATCATACTTAGTCCCATAACTTTGCCACCAAGCACTTCTATCAATGTCAGAAACAAATCTAAATGCGATCAATTCCCTCATGCAGTATCCTATTAACATAGGGTAGGGGAATAAACAGGATTTTCACCTTTCAAGGGGAGAGAGAGAGAGAGAAACTGCCACTTTGTCCAACAAGAGTTTGCAGAACAAAATGAAGAGTTTATGCCAGGAGTTTCATATGGTAGTAAGGAGGTAAGAGTATCTTCTCATTTACAAGGAATGATGGGTATACGAAATTACATACACTCGTCCATGGGCTAAGTAAATAATCCAGGAAAAGGAACTCTATTGAACAGATAAGAAGTGAAGGAGAGGCTATCTTTCTGGTGTTTCTTATTCCAGAGTCATGGCTAAGTGACAAATATTTTTTAGTTCTTTTTCCTAGGACTTCCAATGAAGAAGAAAAATTATACAACCCACATTTATGGCCAGACAAGAAATAGGATTGCATCAAATATAATTGAGTACTTAAATAGTCGCATTCAAAGACATCAATTAGAGAGCAAATCCGTGACCTATAATATGAAAAATACCTTCATTAGCCAACACCTGCACATGCTTTTCATTGTCAATTACTTGAAATGATATGTTTCCAAGCCACAGCACTGCAGCAAGCATTGCAAATAGCTGTTCTTGATCTTCTTTGCAAATTTTTACATTGTCCAAGGCTTCCTGAAGAAAAATAGAGGTACAACAAGCACAACAGGAAGGAGGAAATGATCAATTATAGCCCATATGATTAGTTAAATAGGGCTTTCACCACTTCAAAAGGTCACACTAGCATCCATTCTTTGAATTACCATGAGCTTAAGAAATTTTTCGGAATCATCAACTCCATCAATGGACAAGCATTCACTTTGGTTAAGATAGTTGTACTCACTAGCCTGTTTAAGATGCAGTCTATCTGCAAAGAAACCAATAAAGAGTCAAAACAAGTGCATTGGAGATGTACATATTCAGCTAAACATTAGGACATTATGAATCCAGAATTGATAGAAACTAAATGGATGGTGAAAAAGGCACCTCTAAGAGTTGATGGAGCACCAGCACAAAGCTGATAAAAGATGTGGTATGATCTTTCACCACTGGCCAGCTGAACGACTCTTGCCTGCCGAAAGGAGAAATAATTATTCCAAAGTCATGTAAGCTGGCAATTAAATTTCCATGCAGAAGTCCACGGGGGCTATAACTTACCTTTTCTAGAAGAACTATCCCACATTTGATAGTGAAATTGGCAATTGTTATGCACATGAGAACGAAACAAGATGTATTAGGTACCATATGTACATTGTCAAATAGTGCACCAATGACAGAGTAGTCAATAGCACTTACAAGTTTCAATTTTGGCACCACATATCTTTCCTAATGTGGTAAACTGGATTTCAATCAACTTTCCCTGCATTCATTGTGAAGCATGTCAACCACAGCAAACATGACAAATCAATGAAATGAGACATAGGACACAACTAACTCACAAATCTACTAGAGTTGTCATTCCTAGCTGTTTTGGCATTCCCAAATGCTTCAAGTATACAACTAGTTTGAAGAATCTGGTACTCCAATCCACCAATGCCATTTCCCAGGAGAGCCAAGTATTGTATAGCATGTTTTCCTGTCTCAGTTTTGCCAGCACCACTTTCACCACTGTAACATGTTGTTAAGTGATTACTACAATCCTTATGGAAAAACTGGGCTTGATTTGCAGCACCCCATTACACAACTTGCAGAAACAACACAAGGGAAGATAACTCGCTGTAGTCAAATCAAAGAATATCAACAACGAGAGAGTAGATACTGACCTTATAATTATAGATTGGTCCTTCCCAACTGCAAGAAAGCACATCACATTACAAAAATTAACAAAATAAAAATCCTAAAATTATAGAACTAACTTCAAATTGAAAAAATAAAAGAACCGGAGGAAGTTTTACCTCTCATCATCTCATTATAAGCAAAGTCAGCTACAGCATAAACATGGGGACCATCCGTAGCCTTCGTTTTGTAAGAAGTAATATATTCGTTCCCATAAATTTGAATATTTTTAAAAGGATTGATGGCAATCAATATGGAACCTGCTTTACTCTATACAGAAAACCAAGAAGGTCAAGGGATGTGAAATTCAATAAAATGAGCAATAAGAATATTCGCTGTAAATTCACCAAAATGAGCAATAAAAGAATGCTAACACTCACATAAATCATATCCTGGGAATATCTGCAACTAAGATTGTGAAGCACTGAAGGCTCATTTAGATAACTAAGCTGTATAAGATCCTCCACACCCTCAAGAATATCAGGGTTTGCAGGTAAGAGATCTACTGTGGACACTTCAACAACCTGTAGCATCAACAGATGGTCACACAAAGAACTACTAATGATAGAAGTATATTAAACAATCCAAAGACCAAAAAAAACAGTTATTAACTTACTTTTCCACTTGAGAGCAAGACAACTGCTTCATCCCCAGAAGTTGATTGTATCTTTCCAGATCCCCATCGCCCATTAGATGGACGACACCAGACACGGAGTTTCTGGAATAAATAAACCCATCGTTTGAGAGTCAACATCATACACCAATTTTGTGCTAATATTCAGAATTATTAAAATATGCCAGAGGAAATGTCTGTCGTCCATTTATCCAATGTAGAAACCTATTTCAGTCATTATTTCTCAATAACTGTCTCCGTACATAATTCCAGCTACTTTGACCTTTCATTTACATGTAACTTGATATTATGCAATTTATTGTTGCAACTCAAACATATATAAACTCTGGCAGAAATCTGTGATGTGTATCCATCCCGTCTGAAGAGCACTACATTTCTAATTCGTCTTCTGGAAAACTATCCTGCACCTAGTCACCATTCACTAATAAAGGCATTGCTCCTAATCATCTTCATTCAATCCAAATTAATAGATCCATGATATCATTGTCTCTGATCAGAAAGATTCAAAATGCAGTTGGAAGAGTTAATTTGATTTTAATTGGTGATTATAACAACTAAAGTAAACAATATTGCAAGAGTACAAGCTTCAATGCCTCTGATTACCTTCTTGAAAAAATAACTAACGTTATCATCCCAGTCAGGCTCTTTAACCTTTTGCACTGAATTCACAGCACGCATGTTAACCTGCTTATTCTTCTCCTCCTCTGCATATGGACTTGAATCTGCAGAATTCTGATCTTTCTTCATCTTCTTGCTCCCAAAACTACCTGCTCTGCAGCCCAACTCTCTTTCCTTCCTCTTTGAATCCTCCTTTCCATTAGCTACACTCTCCGCATTACTTTCCACCTGGCCATTATTGCCAATCTTGAAGTCTGTGGGTAATGAGTGTCGAACTGAGGGGAGCCGGGCCCTTGATGGAGGCCGAGCTGGCAATGCTGGCGGCAAGTCCTTGGATTTCTCTAAGGCTTCATCTCTTTGCCTCAGTGAGTCCAGCATCTCTTCCAGTGAACTCCTTGTTACCCCTGTGGGTGACGCTGACAGCATCATTTTTGGCAAACTCTATTCTTCCAATATCCAATCCCTGAAACTTAAACAATCATTCAACTCAGGAAAAAGTAGCGCCTTACACGTATAAACCTTGCTCACTTAGTAAACAGACCAATGTGAGGGAGATAAGATGAAGCTTAAAGCCTAATATTGGTCTCGAAACTGAAAACTCTGATCCGACGACACCACAAGCTTAAATGGCATTAAAAATCCCGCAGAACATAGTATGATTTTATCAAACCACTGAAAAAAAGAAAACAACTTTCCAAATCTCAGAAACAGAAGAACAACATTGAAACACCTAAGGTGGCAAAATCATCTCAATCAACAGGTAGCAAAAGGTACTTGATAATTTTCAAACTCTGGAATCGAACAAACCCAAGAAACCCTAATTGAGATCAAAAGGTAGGAAAGTCGCCACCTTTTATCACAAACAACTTCAAAACAAAGTGCGACTGAAACAACATTTCCAAGAAACGAAACGCAAGGCCAAATAAAAAAAGTGCCCACTTACAAATTGGTGACGAGAATCTCCAAACCCCAAGTCCGAAGGCAATCCACCTTTTCCAAGAAAACCCCCCACAGAATTGTCCGAATTTGGATTGGAAGCGAAAAGAAAAGTATAAACGCTGCTTCAAAACTAAACCCCCAAGAAACGAACTCGCGTAAGTTGAAAGGGCAATTTAAAACTATAACACCGAAAGCCACGAAGCTATAAGATTAGAGAGAGAAGGAGTTAGTGTGTATGAAACGATATGGCTAAGATTAAAAGGTTTGTTGTTGGTGTTGTTCTTGTCGTTGCAACTGTTGTGGAAGAAACAAAACATTCATGTTTTTGGGAGTGTTTTGTTTCTATTCTCACTCTCAGGAAATTCACAAAGTGTAGAACTTTACTTCCCATATTGAGATGGGATGGCTTGCTTGCTTGTTCTTCTAGTTCAAAATTTGAAGTTAGGTGGTGTATTAGACATTTTGTTGTTCAAAATGCTCCAGATCTGATGAGTATAGTCTAAAAGAAGATATATAGCATATGTATGTATGGATGTATAAATAAACAAGAAGTTTGTTTGTTTGTAATACTTATATAAAGAGGATGAATTTTCCAAAGAAAGAGAAAGGTATTTTTCAGGAAATGGGCGAGACTTGTCAGTTGTTACGCCATAGCTTGTAATGACAGTAAGCTCAAGCACAGGGGACCTGAAAAAGCTGGCGTTAGAGAGAGAGAGAGAGATGACAATTGGACAAGGTTGTGTAAATGATTCGAGGGAGGAAGTTTGGATTAGCCTTGGTTTTTGAATTTCAATTTACAACTTTAGAGGCTCCTCATCATTTAAATTCCAAGCCAATTTCCTATTATGCCCTTCCTTTGTCAATTTGCACATGCTTTTATCGCAACTATATCCTAACAGATGGTCAAAGTGATTTAAGGGCAATTATTACCCATGGTCGTTAACCATTCTTCAACTAATGTATTGACTAATGTATTGACAATACATTAGTTGAAGAATGGTTAACGACCATCTTATAAAATGACTTCAAAATGGGCATTCAAGTCAATACATTAGTTGAAGAATGGTTAACGACCATCTTATAAAATGACTTCAAAATGGGCATTCTTTAATACCTTAATTTTATACCATTATTGCTGTTTAAATAGCAAAGATGGACTTGGAAGAGATGGTTTCTTCTGAATCGATCAAACATAAAAGGAGATGAACTGAGCCATGGACATGGAGGGAGTACGTTTCCAATTAAATGAACTGAGACGGTATGTACGTGGGAAGAGTGAATTAAACATAGATGAACTAATGTTCCCCCGCATGACAGGGAATGTCTTTGATTATTAAATTGTCAAATGGTTGTGACACGACACAAGGAATTTGGAGGGACCTTTTCAAAATTATTGCCAACAATCTTATGCTGCTCTGTCTATCTGATACAAGAAGGAACTTGCGATTGAATTGACATGATCACGGGCCAAGGATTGGATGTAATTCATATGAACATTAATTTAAAAGTGCTTTAGAGGAAAATTCAATCGCAAGAAGTTTGATGATCATCTATCTGTTACCCATCCAAAATGAATTACTGATTTTAAATTGAAAGAAAACTCAATGATAACGATAACGTGGTCCCCGCCAATAGGGGATGGTGGATAACGACGGACAAGTCAAATACTCTACAGAAAAATAAAACATTTAAACCGGCGGTGGCAATGCCCACCTAATGCGTTGGATTGGACTTGGAGTGCTTTTTCTTCTTCTATTTCCAACTCCTATGTTTTACTTTTTCTCACTACTTTTTTTGTTTCTCTTTGTTGTAATTTACATCATCGTAGTCTTCTTTAGAGGGTCGTCCCCATGTCTCGTGGCTCTCATTATTCACACCTTTCCTTTGCTTCTTCTTTCTTGTATTCTTCGTCCTTTGAGTTCTGTTATATTTAATTGTATTGGTTTTGTCAGTTTTTTCACTTTACATTATCTTCTTCTTTTTTTCTTTTAGTCTTCTTATATCTTTACCGTTCTTCTTTTAGAAATTGAGAATATTAAAATCTTATGTATTCACTTCACGCGTTAAAATCTTTACTACGTTTATTGTTCATAAAATAAATTAGGATGACAAATTCACTTATCAACATAAATATAAAACCATAAAATTGTTTAACTTCTCACTTAAGGGTAATCTCTTACGTTTAAGTAAAATTAACAATTCTCCGGTTGAATTGTTTTAGGAACCCTTTGCACACCTTGAACAATTATTTGGCCTCTCAATTAATCTCAACAAAAGTCATCTTGTTGACATGTTACTAATAGCATATACAAAATAGTATGATTATAAATCGGGAACCCTCCTTATAATCATTAAGAGAGTTACATACCAACTCTCTTTAATTCAATCTAAAAAAGATATAATTGTTGGAATAATAAAAATTTATATTGGACTAGTAGGCTCCAACTTATAGTCTCAATTCTCAACAATATCTATATTTATTGGAGCTCATTCCTAATACTCTCTGGGAACTTGATAAAAGCAACTAATAAAATCCTTAAGAGCTTCCTTTAGATAGGAGAAGCATCCAATTGATATGAAACTAAAGTCAAAAGAGCATAAATATGTACCTCAAAAAATACGGTCAAAACTATGAACAATATGCTCCTGACAAGGAGGATTTTGAGACCCTTCAATGACAAATAGACACATGGGTACAATGGATCTATACTTGCTTCTTGAGAGGGACAAGCTTCTTAAAAATCAAACCTACTACATTAATTTCAATCAAATGTAAAGATGAGGGAAAAACTTAAATTCCAAATGAAGCGCACTGTTATAAAATGACCATAACACCTAATTTTGATATGATAATTGAAGCTTATTAGGACCTCTTCACATAGTGCTAGATATGTAAAGAGTATGTTAGACCAAGTAAGAGCAATGGAGATCATTCAAGGGGATTAACGACAATATAGCATTAAAGGCTTTACCTCTTTAATTAGCGGCTAATTTCCCCTTTACGATTCTAACCCAAGAATAAGAACAAATGATAGCATCATTTGTTTACAGTGCAATTTCATGAAATTCAGCAATAAATCTTATTTGCAAGTGTTTAAAGAGCTTTCTTGCCAATTTCCTTAGCACAAGCTGACTTGCTTATGTCTAATTACCTAAAGCTTCCTTCATTCTTTGGTTAGCCATTACGAAAAGACTAAGGACTATAGATCGATTTCAGACACCAACAAGCAATCTTTGTTGTAACTTATGTAATTAAGACATCTGAAACCATCAATCATATCTTCTTCAATTCTCATTTTTTCCAACTAATATATCTAAGATTCTGGTCTCTGTAATATCAATTGCAAAGAAGTGGATTATATGAAAAATTTTAGATTGGTTGAGCAAATTGAAACTCTTTAATAATGGTTATTACATCCTTCTCAAAATAGATATAAGTTGTTCTATCTTTTCCATATGGAGTAAAAGGAATGTTATAACCTTTCAAAATTAGAAACAAGATCTACATAGCGAACTTATAATGCATTAAACCTTATCAAGGAAATCTCTTTAATTAATGGATAGTATTACTATGGAACTAGTCAATAGATGAGCTTACTATGTGATTAGCTTGCAACGAACAATCATACAGAGATAAAGAGTTATGCTGTCTCAAGACCTTAATAGCACCACCTACTTTTGTAGGAGTTTACTTAGGGTATCTTACAGGATGTAATTAGTTTAATACAAGATTTGATAACCACCAAACCATGTTTACTTAAATCGTGGATGATAACTAACATTATAAACTCATGCTTAACCATTTCAACACTTGTTGGTTTATTTTTCTTATAATTAATATGTTAGTAGTACTTATGTTCAGGCCTTTTGTACATGAAATCAATGGCTCTTTCTAATTATGTTTCCTTTTCAGTTGTTTCACCCTTTTTAGCTTTCATGATACTTGTTATAAACACAACAATTCAGTTAACAAACCATTACAAATAGCCATACAATAGAAATCATACTTCATTTGATATTTTTTAATTATGTCATAATTTATTGGGTCAATTACATATAACCAATTTTCAAAGAGATAATGTTTTGGATTTTGAGATGGGAATATTTTTCATTTGTTATATAGTCAACATGTTTAACAATATTTTATTCCTTGGTAATTTAGCTATAACTTAACTGACTCTATCATATCTTGTGATATTCTAGAAATGAATATATATATAGTGATGAAAAAGACCCATTTCAGTATTTACTGCTGAATGGATAAATTTTATTAAATTTTAATCATATGTGACTTCTAGGAAAAAGCAACATTACATAACACCCTTCAGGGATGTTGACCCAATTCATTTATCCTTAAAAATACAATATTTACTTTCATTGAGTATGATTACGAAACTATTAGTTGTCACACCATCATCCATAATTAGATCTGGAAAGAAACTTCCAACTCGAAGACCTTGAAAACCATTCCAAGTCGCACAAGCCTTATGGGGCCAACGTGGCCATGATAGTGTTGAAAACTTGCCGCATCAATTAACCTCTGGATTAACAACTCCTGAAAGGAAGTGCTTTAGCTCATGCCAATGTTCCCCCTTGTGATTCCTCTTCCAAAGCACCTAAAAGTATGTTTACCAGTTATTTTTACCTATTTCCCCCTCATCAAGGAGACGCACCCTTGAAAGGGTCACATGAAGTTTTATTATATTGGCTTTGGCATCAATTCAATGATCACTGCATGTTCATTTTTTCAATTCCTTCTCTTCCTTAATTTGGTTTTCAATGATACCACTCCTCATGCAAGGTTAAGTGTACGCGCAATATCCAATCAATTACTAGCTAGGTTGTAGATGGTGTAGTTGTACATTTAATTGTGAAGAGTGACGACTCAAGCAATAGATGAGTCCAGTGGCTTCCAATAAGCATGAAGGATGGTATTGTAAGGCTAAAACTCCTAGCTCTTAGTAGCAAAGCTCGAGGGATAGAAAGAACCATAACAAGTCCTACAATATTTATGAATTATTGTAATTACTTTTAATGTTTTTGTACTAAAACTAGTTTAAACCAACCAATAGAGCATATGCTTAATTCTTTATCTAATGTGGAAAAGATCAGTTAAAATGTCAGTATGTATTTGGAACCAAATCCATTGACTTAATTCACCAAATCTATTGATACTTTTTAAACCAACCAAATCCAATAATGTTAAACTAATCAAAGAATAGATGTAGAAGCTGATGGAAAGAGCTTGAGCATCCCATAGCGGAAATGGCCCTTATCATGCGTGTAGAGAGACAGACAGATAGTGTTTTAGGCAAATGGGTCCCTGGAAAGGGAAATGAAGAGGATGTGTTATAGCAGCAGTTGAGCTATGACATGTGTAAATGTCATTAGATGCCTCTTCTTTTTGTGGCATGTGAAGAGATACCCTTTAATCATTCAACATCATTGTAGTGAAGATTAATTTTTACTGACATTTCGCAGGGGGCGTTGTCTTAAAAGAAGCAGTATCATTTTGGATTGTACAAAAGTAGATGTCCAAAGTTCTCTCATTCTCTGAACACCTCCCTACTCTTGAGTGGTCACCAAGTTTAAGTATTCAAATCTCATTGCTTTTTATACTGGATAAGCAAGTACTGACTCACTGTACCTTTCTTCATAGGCAGCCCAAATTTTCGTTTTGACAGGAAAAGAACTTACAAGAGAATATTTTCTCGCCCAGAGCTGATCATACTTGTTGCTGTCGTTTTGATTTGTTAGAGACTGTTAAACCTAGTTTCTGCGTCTGCAGCCGTTGTATATGGAATCCCTTGTAGTGTGATGAGGTGAATCAAATTCCTTACTGTTCACTCAGTTTAGAAAATGTGATCAGCTGCTTTCGATATTTGTACGTGACGTGAAACTCATTTTAGCTGGATATTATAATCTCCTTCCTTTAATCACTCATTTTGATGGATAAGCAAGTATTTTCTGCCTCCTTTAGACCTGCCGACTTTTCTTTTTGTCTGGTTGAAGTTTGACTTCTAATATACAAGGGTTTACAAAATTTCTGCATTTCAACTTTGTTTCAAAAAGAAAAAGAAAAGAAAAAGGAGGTTGAGAAAAGAAAATCTGATTTAATCTCTCCGGTGAAAAGGAAGTGAACACTTGTTCCTCAAACCAAAGAATGTGTGCATATACTAAATGAAAGTGAAATAGCAAGCGCATGCATTATGCATGTATATAATAGATTGATCTTGGAGGCCGAGTCCATTACTAAAAGCTCTGGTCCAGGTGTGAGAGCAACTTTGCCATGATTAACGCTCCTAAAAAGCAAATGGGGCCAATTCCCAGTTGTGCATGGCATCTTAGTTTCATCATAAATTATTGAAACAAACAGCCGCTTCTTTAGGCAGCTGAACTATTTCCATTACTGGGCCACTACACTCCTGCATTTATGCAACATTACAAACGATAAAGATTGTTTTTCTTTGTATTTTTGTTGCCAACAGAAGTGATGATACACGTCTTACAAGTTCCAACCCCAACAGGGCCTAGGTTTCATGTACTGCCAATAAATGAACAACAAACATCTACCCAAACGAATTCAAAGCAATTTTGAACTTGGTTTTGATGGTGATAGTCCTGTCTTCCATTATTATGGAGTCTCATTTCAGCTATTTTAGATTTTTGAAAACACATGGCCCCATCTCAGAGCCCAGAAGATTTGCATT
>JANIJH010000005.1:41547226-41569546 GCA_024520975.1 Erythroxylum areolatum | reverse complement strand
GGCTTGGAAGCATACGGCGCCTGTGGGTGGGACCCACAGGCGCATCTGGTATTTACGAAACGCCGCGCATCTTGCAATTTTTTTAAAGAAAACGCCGCTATTTTTATATTAGACAGAGTTAGACAGAATAAAGTTGGACAGACGATCCGGACTCATTCGTCTTATAGGTTCAGAAACCTACGACTTCAACACGGCAGCTTTTTTGCTGTCTCTAGCACCTGCGCAACCATGGCGAAGAACAGAAACAAGAAGAAGCAGAAACAAGGCGCCGTGTCCATGGACATCTCTGAACCCACCGTCTCAGACCTCCCTCAGAGTATCTGCTATTTCTCTCTCTTACTTTTCCTTAAACATATGACATTTTGCTATTGGAATTGGTGGCAAAGTTTCCAACTTTATAGTTCAATCGCCTGAAAGTTTTGATTTCTATTTTTTTTTTATGTCTTTCTGCTTATGATTTCCCCCTTCTTTTTTGGTTTTTCGACTTAATCTAACGTGTGAAAACTTGTATCTACAGCAATGGATATTTCAGAATCTGGAGCTCAGAAGCTAGGGTTTGGTGGTCCTAGCAGGTTGGTGCTTATAAACCATTTGATGATTTCCAATATTTCAATTGACTTTCATACTTAGTTCACATCAGGGCTGCACTTATCCTTGGTGAGGGAGATAAGTACATACTGAATTTTATATAGCAGTTTGAAATGTAGATTTCTCTTGGGTACGCTATGAATTTTAATTCACAAAAGTTTCTTAAGTGGCGTGCAGGTAATTTCCATTTCTGCGTGGCTAGTTTTAGGATGTAAATGGATTTACTAGGTTACCGCAATGCGTTCTCTGGTTGAAGCTTTGTGAAAGATAAGGACATTAGAAAGCACGGTTTAAAAAATCGTATAGAGAAGGGTGATTCTGAGTTTTCTGGCTGGTGGTCTAGATCAATGATGACTGTCCCTGGGAGAAACATTATTGGTGTTGTACTGGTATCATTAGACAAGGAACATACCTTTAGTTCTCTCTTATTTAAACTGCCATTCATCATGCTAGGAATTTGAAGCTGTGCTCAATCTGAACTTGACAATGGAGGTGGAGTTCTACCAGTTTTCCTTCATTGTGAACGGGCATATGATATACTGTAATGACCTATGGTGTTATGGCCTTTTAATAGCATAAGACATTTTGTTTACTTTTACAAGTTATCTTTGTTTGTATGAAAAGATTTCTCTGTTATCCACATCAATCGTCAGGAACTGCTGGGATTAAATCAGATTCTTAATTTTGTCTGCTTTAGCTCCATTGTGTTGCTAAACTTTACTTCTACATATGAGTTAAAATTCTGATTTATAGCTTTTAGTGTCTTTTTGAAAATTTTTCATAAATTGGATGAACTGACTATGGTGTTTTCCTTTTTTGAAACAGAAAGGTGAAGGGAAGACCAATGAAAAGATCAAAAAATGTTCGAAAAATGAAAGCCATGGTCAAAGCAATAGCTACTAATGAGAAGTCCGTTGAGAAAATTATGAAGAGTGAAGATAAAGCATCAAGGATTCTATCTGCAAAGTTGCTGTACGATTAATAAGAAGATATCAGGCCTTTAATATTGTAGTTTGGATCTTTTTTATATCGTTAGTTTTGTCAGTTTCATAGAGTGAAAATAGCCGATCAATTCACATGTAGAGTGAAAGTAGTGAGGCTGGTGTATCCTTCATTATGAGGTCGTAACCTGATCCATTTGAAACAACTGCTTGTGTATTAGAAGATGAAACAGTTGAGAGTTGATGTTTGAGCTTTTCCACGTTTGAATGGTGTAAGCTGTTCGCTGAGTGGATTTGTCAAAGACTTTGACTGTTTGAATTTATTGCAGTGATATTTCTGGACTTTTTGTTTGTGTTCCTCGTTATTCTCTCGTCTAAATTCTGGTTGAGAATAGCATTGACTACGCCAAGCTGGACATTTGCATGATGTCATTGCTATGCCGCAAGCTTCCTGTCAAAAGGAAGAGTTCCTTTGTGGTGTAATTTTGTAGAGACGGCATCGCCTCCTGCATTACCTCAATGTCTTCCGTTGGTGGAATAGATTTAGATGAAACTGCCCTTGCTAATGCTGCTATTAACTTCAAAGTTAGCGCAGTGTCCATTTACATCGCAAGCAGAAAACTTTGTGAGATATGAAGGATGATTGCTACAAGCCTTCCCAGTTCCCACCCATTGACAATTAAGTTAAACATGTTCCATCGTTAATGCCCTAACTCTGTCTCTTTCACGCTCTTTACAAGTAAAAGAAATTTGCTCCCTACACATCAAACTGTATATTATATTTTATAAAAATTTATTTTCTTAAAATGTTTCATGACACCCCAACCTTATACCATCTAGTATTAGAAAACAAGTCGCATAAAAAAAAAAAAAACCGTAGATCCAAATTTTCTTTTTCCATATCCTTTTCACCATCAACTATCATCTAGTGTTATTAAGTGGTTGTTGTGAGGTGAGTGTGTTTAACAGATAGAGAGTCCATGTAATTGCCTACTCATTGCATATTAAGCAATGTGATTCGGGAGTTTGTATGCATCCTTCTACAAATCGTATTGATTAAGATAAGTTTTCGGGCTTTTATTTGATTTTGAGATTGTTCAAATGTTTGATGCTAAAATGGGAGTGTGCATGTAGTGGTGTTGTGTGATAGAGTTAGGTTTAATGTGCATATCTCTACTGTTAATTCCCTGATGACACATTTTTTCCTTATTTGAGGACTAATGAATAAATGCATATTTTGATTTATTATTATTGCAATTCATATAAACAATTAAAAAGTAAGTAAAATGACAATAAAAGGAAGTAAAGAAACAGACACAAAATTGATAATATCATTTTTTCCATGAGGGAACAAAAATACTTTACAATCATTTTGGGCCACAAATTAAAGTTAAAGATTAGAAGGAATGCTCACAATATGTATCCCAATAATTTCTCCAATCACAACAATTGAAAAAAGATATACAACTTAAAAACTCGCCTTCTTACTCATAGGGCTTCACACTATAACTACTCAAGTCTCTTAGAAACTCACTAATATTTTAAAAGTTCTTTTCCCAACTCAATTATGGTCTATTTACACTCAAATCCAACTTAATTTTTAGACGCATAAATTAGTTATAATGGGTAGTTTCTATGCATGATCGACCAACCATCAACTAGCTGAGTTATGGTCAATTGGAGAATCAATTATCACGACATAAAGTTCCCTACCAGTGACTCCCACCATTGGTTAGCTTGTCTTAACCCTTTGGCTAGCTAGTTACAAACCTACTATTATGTTTCTTTTTAACACTTCTTTTTACCTAGTTTATCCAAACCCTTAGCTAGTTAGCTAATTTGGCTTATTGACATCTCTATAGCTAGTCGAGCCTTTATAGAAATCAATTTAAAAAATTTATCTCTCAGGTCTTTTCAGAGATAGAACCCAACCCGTTAACCCAAAAAAAAAAAGATTCAAAACATTTCAAAAATTTTACAAAGTTTGTTCGAAGGTCAAGAGAGTTTTTAAAAAGTTCAAAACAAATTTGTTCTTAATTGTGAAATAATTTATGGAATATAAATTATATGCAAATAATCATATAGTGATTGAGCTCCTAATTGATTGAAATGACCAAGATAATATTATAAGAAAGATTATAACAATTTGTTACATCTCCTAGTTCCTTCTTATTTTTGATTCTTCACTTATATTTCATTGAACTTCTAAGGAATTATCTTTGGTAATTCAATTTGCTTATTTTGATTCTTTGATCACTTTGCCCTTTTGTTAGATTTGATAATGATATTTTCCTTAAAATTTTAAATAACTAATATAACCAAAGATAGAAGTATAAGAAAACTTATCCAAGGTCTTAGATAAGTTTTCTTGTATCTTCCTTTAGCTTCTTATATTAGCCTTCAGTTTTTTATTCTCCACATTTAAAGATGTGGTCAAGGACTTTTACACCTTAGACATTTCTTTATATACCCAAACAAACGAAATGGCATTCACTACCTAAGGAAAAATATTAACCATTGCTTAAATGATAGACAAAATAGTGAATTGTCAGTTAACAAAATTATCTCATAATTGGGGAACCCATGAAACCTCTTTTTAGTATTATCATTAGTCATCAATAGACTTTGGTTTCTAATGACAACACTTTTAACTCCTCAAATGGCTTTGTCAGTCATTTTTCTTCCCTCCTCTTAGTGCGCATGGATGGGTATGAGTAACTTTTAATAAATAATTATGACGCATGGAGCACCTACATATACAATATGGTTGGAAGAAACTTATTAATGCCAAAGACAACACCACACCACATGTTGATATTGAATAGTGAAACAAACAAAAGATTTAAGCTAGTAAGGTTACGTATGTCATATTTATCACTACCAAGAATGGTTTGTTAGTATGCATCAAGAACACAAAACACTCAAGCAAGCACGGGACATGTTGGTAACCTTACTTATAAAGTCAAATTATGCAAAGTTGTAATAACTAAAGAATGAGCAACTCTTCATATAAGTATTTTTTTCAAATATTATATCTATTTCCAATAAAATTTCAAAGGCAAATATTTTAATGTTTTCTATAAGAATGAGAAGGATTATTATTTACAAGTTGAGGAATGAAATTACAAATGCTACTTGTAGTTAAAGGAAATCATTAATTTTTAATGTTTTTATTATAATTTGTGATTGTAATTTATTTTGACTTTTGTAAACTTCCCGATTATTGCAGAGATTTAATTCATGATGTTTCCTTATTGAGAATGATACAAATTGGTTCTCTATAATGAGATAATATGCCATGCTTTCTTTCATTTCTTTATTAAATTAGAACCAATTTATAGAATATCTGCCAATCTTTTTTCTCTTGCTATCCTCTAATTCCATGCCCGCTCTTGGTACCCATCTTTACGTTGGCCTCTGCTAGTGAATTCGTATTTTTTGACAAATACGTCTAACCTTACAACTAACATCTTCTTCTTGTCCTTTTCCACATTGGCCCCCATGCTTCCTTAGACCATGGCAATCATGACCTTATGTTGCAACCTTTAATACACTAACTAATTTTAGATGACTTCTCAATAGTGGTTTCTTACACTATATCACTATTAACTTGAGTATTATCTCCATTCACACCCTTTATAAAAGGCCTGAAGACATTATGATTGGCAATAGCATAGGTCTTCCCATTACCCATATTGGTTCCAAATCTTTCTCTACCCCCTCTCACGTGTTTAAATTAAACAATGTTTTTTATGTTCCAATATAAGAAGGAATCTTATTTGTACTTCTAAATTCTATCAATTTAATAGCACACCCGTTGAATTATTACATTGTTCTTTTTATGTGAATGATCTTACCACAAGGTCAACATTTTTCTAAGGTCAAACTAAGGAAATTGTTCATGGGTGGTCGATTCCCTCCAATAAATTTTCCTATATAATCGCCTTCTCTTGTGTCAAATCCATGCCCTACCTGTGGCATCATAGATTAGGACATTCGTCATCCTTTATCTATAAGCATGTTATTTCTACCTTTAATCTTCAATTATCTAAGTCTTTTTTCACATCAAATTTTGAATTTAGATTTAACATGGATTTTGGACTTTAGAAATGTAACTGAAATGAAAGAAAAAGATAAGCTCTATATTAAAAATGAATTAAGCTTTTTAAGTTTGTTTAAACTTTTCTAGATTAGCCTTTTTTCTAAAATTGGGATCGAAAATATAATAAACGTTTAGATTTTTTGAACTTAGGAGCTTGCTTTTAACAAGCTTAATTATGTACAGTTTCATTTTAACCTTCTTCTATATTATGGACTTCATTTGTTTTCTTATTAACTTCTCTCTGTTAAACTTTAATATGTAGACTTATAATAATAATGGACTTGTGATAAATGCTAATTGGGTTAGTTTTTGGATTATATTTATACAATTAGCTACTCAAAATGGCTTATATTTTGTTTTCAAACTTTATTTTAGCCCTCCAATGATGAAGGAACGAGTTCGAGCAAAATAAAGTCAAGTTGGAGCAAGTTTTAGCATGATTCTAGAGGAAGGCGTTAAAACATGGCTCAAAACATTACAACTTGTCCAACCTATGTATGATGTCAAGCAATATAGGACCTATATAGATTTATGTTGGGAGCTGGTGTTAATAGTAATTTTTATATAAAAAAGCTGGAAAGCCATATGAACCAAACGTAAACACATGTTCCACTTTTGTTGATTATGTTTGCTTATAAAAGGAAGACGTGTTTATGGGGTAGCTGAGTAAAACAAAACTAATACGGGTCTATATTATAACCATGCCAGGTAAGACACTTCAAAATTTTTAGGATTTTATGAGAATAAAAGGAAGCTTTTAGGGAATTAAGTGGGAGGACAAGAAGAGATAAATCATTAAGGCCTGAGCTAGAACATTTTGATATAAGAACAAAAAAAAAAATAGAGGCAAAGAGGAGATTCCATTAAGATTCAACCAAGAACTTTAACTTTTCAAGAATCCATGATAATGATTTCTTTTTATCTTGTTTTCTTTCTTGAATATTGTTGGTTGTCTTTGTTTTAGTACGAATTAAATTAGGACAAATTTAGATAAGATGAACCCTAAAACTTATTATTTGGATTAATTATTTAGTTTAATGAAAGACCTAGGTGTTATTGCAAATTATTCATGATTAAATATTATGTTGAATTGAAATATGATATTTTTTTATTCAATTTTAGATTTCATACATAACAAGCGAGAAACCGTATGTATTAATATATTGTGACATGAAAAATAAGAGTTACATGGAATCATAAAGATAGAGCTACATAAATCTTTTAGTTTAGAGCTAATTTATCATAAGAATCTATAAAATGAGTTAAGCTTTCTAAGAGGTTATATTAGAAAGAGATTTCATTCAATTAACTTAAGGACAAATGCTATATATCTTGAGAAAGAACATTGTTATGATTTTAGAATTTGCATCAGTTTAAAAAACTAGGATTAATGGTTGAATTAGATGAACCTACGCTTAGGAAGGTTCTAGGGGAATTCACGTATGGATCTTATTTATCTATTGGTTACTTCAATAGTGTTTCATTGCTTCAGTTTAGGACTTCAAGTTAGTTTTGTTAATAATATCTTAAAATCAATCATTCATATTATTAGATTAGATAATAGAAAGTTGGTTTGTATTAGCAATTCTATTCTTATAGGATTTATACTCATATTCATATAGATTATAATATAAAAAAGGTAGTGCACTTGCATAATCATCTTTATTATTACTTAAAAATATACAATCAAGTTTTTGGTGCCATTTTTAAAGACTAGAATATTATGAATGCTTTATTTTTATTAACTTAGTCATTTTCTTTCTTTTAATATTTATTTATTTTAGAACTTTCTTTCTTCATCTTATGAATTTTAGGATTTAGGTACTTTGATTTATAACAAGGAGTAGTTTTATAGTACTATTTGAACAAAATCTAAAAATTAAAGGGATGTTACTTTGGAGTTTAAGGGAGAAAAATCTAGAAAATTTGAAGTTCCAACTACTAGATATAATGGTGGGACGTGGAGAACATCATACGATAGGGGATTATGGTGGATTGCTCTTTATGGAGACTGAACTTAACATAATTAGGCTAAGAGTGGAGGCCAATAATTTGAGATTAAGCATAATATGATTTAACTAATTTGGCAGCTTTTACAATTTGATGGCTTGCCTAATGAGGATCCAGTTAAACACATTGCTAACTTTTTGGAGATTTTTGATACAATAATGGAGTTTTTAAAGAGCCAATTCAGTTGATGTTATTCCCTTTCATAGTGAGGGATATAGTTAAGTCATGGTTTAAATGTTTATCTCATGGATCCATTACCAACGAGCTTAATGAGAAGTTATTAGCTAGGTATTTTCCTCTAGCACAAACAATAATACTCAAGAACAACATCTTCTCCTTTTAACAATTAGAAGGTGAGACATTGTATGAGATGACAGATAGATGGGCGGAGCTATTGAAAAAGTGCCTATATTATGGAATCGATTTGGGACAAATATTTTATAGTGGGATGAGTATTTCATCCAAATAGTTGATCAATGATCTTTGACTGGAACTGCTAACTTTAAAACTTATGAGGAATTACAAGATCTTATTATAAATAATTACCAATGGGAGAATTCGAGGTTAAATAAAAAATTAGGTAGCATTCATAATGTCAATGTGGTGACAACATTATAGGAAAAATTGGATGCTTTAATCAAGAAGATCGATAGTATGATTTTGGCATCTCAATCGACACAAGTGATGAGATGTGACATTTGTGATGGTGAATATCATAAATGTTAAGCACCTAACAATATAGGTGATGATGATGAATTTATGTTTCAATTATAAGTGCATGGTCTAGCTATAGCTAGTATTAGTGACTATAGTCAATCCCACAAAAAGTATAAGTACTAATAATAACTCTTTTCTTACTATGAAATCGACAATCAAGGTGATATTGATGAATCAGATTTAAAATAAAAGGATATAAACTAAGGGCAATTCAACACAATTAAATAAACTAGATGACAAAAGATGAAAAGTCAAACAATAAAGCAACGATACCTGGAATTTGAATCCCCTCTAGGAGTTTCATGTAATCATAATTTCACTAATCAATTTAATCAAAAGTTTAATGGATCGTGAAAATTCCTCAATTATGTTATTATCTTTTTAAAGGCTATTTACACCTAATTCTAGGTTGATTAATTAAAATATCTTCCTAATTAAACCATTATAATCATATTGATTGTGAATTTTGCAATTAGCTTTAACCCTAATGCAAAATATTTATGTTGACGCATTTCTATGTTTGTTTGCAATTCCTTTCAATTATATGAGAATTATTTATATGTTGGATTTCTCAATCTCAATTGCTTGAAATCATACATGAATTGACATGCTAATAGTATTAATTCGAAAATAAATAAGAACATATAATTGAATATCTATGAAACTAAAAAACTCATTAAAATAAATTGAATCACTACAAGGTCCATCCTAAAGTTCATCTAATCTAGATACCAAAGAGAATGTAGCTTATACTCACCAAAAAAAACATCAAAACTAAAGAAAAATTAAAAATAAAGGATGATATGATTGAATCTCCTAAAATCTTCAAAAACTTCACTTTAAATTGATGAAAATCTACTTCAAAGGGTTTCCTTAGTTTTTATTGTGTTTTGTGTCATTCTAGTGATGTTATTTATGTTTCTTGAGCCTCCTCCTTCTTTTGTCACTTAATCTTAACTTTTAAAATTTTAAACTGAAATTCTAAGAGATACATGAGCATTAGTATCGGCATGTTGATGGCTGTCTTTTATTCAAATAGATGCACGATGCTTTTTGGAGAACTATGTTGATGTCTGTGTTCTTCAAATAAACATGCGATACTTTCCTAAGCTATACTTGACCATGTACCATCAATATGGCCATCTTGTAACTCAACAAGAGCATGTTCCAAAGAAAACACTCAACACATCTCTAAACTCTCCAACATTGCCATGTATAATATCATATACTCAATAGATTAAGCAAAACAACTATAAATTGCTCCTAACTTACCCGAACTCATTCCTTTTTGGACTAAGTGAGTGAATTATACCCAAAAACAAAATTTAATAGACATCAAAGTTTTCAAATTTGAGAAATTTGTATTTTATTTGAAAAAGGATTTTATTGCCAAATTTAAAAACAACTTTTCATTGTTATAAAATATATGTCCCTACCCGTAATTAAAGACATCTCCTATACACTAACTTTTAGAATTAAATTGAAAATTAATTTAGTATATTTCATATCATTAGTAGCTAAGGTTTTTTGTTCCAACAAGAGGAGTTTTGAAGTCATGGAAGCATATTGTAGGATCATCCTTGTTTGATATTTGTAATATAATGTTTATTTGAATATTAAGTGTTTCTTTTATTCCTATTTATTTTGGGGATAACATATCCTAAAGTGCTCAATCTTTTGGGTTTTTTAATCCAATGCTCAATCTTTTGGGTTTTTTTAATCCAATGCTCAAGCTTTTAAACTTTTTCAATTAAGTAATTGACCTTTTAAAACCTTAATATTTTAGTTCAAAATGTTAGTTTTGTTAATAATTTGCTAATTTGATTAACAAAATCTTTACTGTACATGACTTGTAGATGTACACTTAAAACAATAGTATTCATGGTTAGATTGAAGTAGAGAACAACTGCATATCATAAATAATAAAGATTATCTTATTCAAATAAAAAAATTACTAACGGAACTAACCTTTTAAATTGAACTGTTAAAGTTTTAAAAGGTTGGTCACTTAATTGAAAAATTTAAAAGCTTGGGTACTAGATTGAAGAATCTTAAAAAGTTGAGCACTTTAAATTTAATTATCTCTTGATTTTATGATTATTTGTTTTAATTTCCTCTAAAGATCCATTATACAATTATTGCATATGATTTATTAGAAATTTTACTGTTAAATCTATAATTGTTCAATAATTCAACCAAAAGTAGTAACTAAATAACGATTATGGCCAAGCTTTCATTTAATTTCTGGGGGAAACATGATCTAAATTAAATTTCACCAAACGTATTTGATTGTTTAGATTTGGCTTAAATTTATCTTGCATAAGAAGTTTGTTTATTAAATAGTTTGCCTCTTGTTTGGTAAATTAGGAGTATTACATTACATCTCAATGAGATAATTTCTGCTTCAAGTCCAATAGGTATAGAATAAGTGATGACCTAAAAAGTGTTTGTACTTAAACCTAAGCAAAGTAAGCATAAATGTTACGATCCTAACACAAACTTGGTAGCATAGACCTGGGCATTATTGGCCACAGGGTTATTAAAGTGGTCCAATAGATTCTCCAAAGGACCTTTTCCTGTGACAACAGCTTGGACAAAGAAACCAAACATGGAGAACGTTGCTAATCTCCCATTCTTGATCTCTTTCACTTTAAGCTCGGCAAATGCCATCGGATTATTGGCGAGGCCAAAAGGGTCAAAGTATTGGCCACTATTGTAGAGGTCATTTCCCTCTCCAACTCTAGGAAGGTCATTGATGCAAAACCCTTAAACGAGGCCCATCAAGACAACTTGGAAACCAAGAACTACTAGGATGCTTTTACCATGTAAGAGGTTGGGGTTGCCCAAGTAGTCCAATCCTCCTTTTAAGAAGATTTGAGCTCCTACCTTGAACCACACTAGTTCTTTGAAATCCACTTATAACCCATTTTTTGAGAACTTCTAGGGTTATGTAGCCTAATGCTCCAAGCATTGCCCATCTTTCATGGATCACCTACAAATTGTACATTCGAGGGTTGTGTTCTATTGAAGCATCATTAGATTGTGCAGAAGTTGGTTCAATTAAGTGCTGGTGTAAACGAAGTCATATATACAAGCGCAAGAAAATTATTTTCTTCCCATCTCTTCTCATCTTGTAATGTAATAGTAGACTTAAGAATGTGGAGCAAAAAAGGGTTACCTCAAGAGCTCTGTTTCTGGAAAAGGCCTCGGGGTCAGCTGATAAGCCAACAGTATGGCATCCATAATCATTGAGTTAAGAAGGGGTCTGAGTAGAGTAGGGTCCTAAATACTTGACTCTGTCTAGTCTATACCGCAATTCATTTCCCTGTTCCATTCAATTGAAAATATATAAGCTCATTTTGTAATCAAATCGATCAACGTAATTTGAGAGAGAGTAACTTACCATAATATATTTGGCATTCCACATAGAGACAAAATCTCTCAAAGATTTGGCGTTAGTGCTTCTTTGGCCAAGAAATGTCGTTGGTCTATAAACAGTGATGGAGAAGCATCCAAGTTATCCATCCAAGACATTGAAGCCATGGGCCTTGGTGAAGAAAAAGAAGTTACTATTGATCAAGCAATTGAAGAAGAAATTGGGTTGAATTGTTTTTACATTTTAGGCCTTATTGAAGCCATTTGGTGACTATAAGGCTTGGATTCGTGTGGAGCACTTTGATGTAGAATTAGAAGCCCAAAATGCTGCCTAAGAAGGATTAGAAGGCTGACCAAAGTGATCTCATTTTATCTTTGGTCAGGAATTACTGATTTGGTTTA
Source organism: Erythroxylum areolatum (assembly GCA_024520975.1). NCBI lineage: Eukaryota > Viridiplantae > Streptophyta > Magnoliopsida > Malpighiales > Erythroxylaceae > Erythroxylum > Erythroxylum areolatum. The sequence continues at coordinate 41,557,411 of JANIJH010000005.1, read as the reverse complement.
AATTTACTGATTTTGGTCCAATTTTGCAAACTTTACTAATTATTTTCACCTATTTATTTTGCTATCTTCCTATTTTACTATTGTCATTTTAATTATGAGTTTGTGACTTTAATTATGTGGTTTCAAAGACTTAATTAGCTATTATTTATTGTGTTAAATTTGGTGGTTATAAGGAATAAGAGAAGTCAACATCTGACTATTCTCATTCTCAGCATTTTCCTTATTTAAGCTAGTTTGTTTCCATTTGGAAGATAACCATAAAAATGAATGAATTTTTTTGTGAGATTTTCTCTCATTTGATAGATCAAGTTTTGTAGGGCTTGATTGATTGATATCCGAAAATAATCATTGGGTTTGTTTGTTTGCCAAAAGCATTCAATTTGTTCTTGTGTTATGCGATTTCCAGATTCTATCCAAGTTACAATCACGATTTCCAGTTTATTGTTTCATATGTTCATTGAATTGAAAAACTTCCAACGCTTTGCTCTTCACATCTTGACTTACAAATCTTCAGTTAATGATTTTATCTAGTTCGAATCCCATCCTGATCAAAAACACCCATTTTCTCAACCATTCTCATTATATCGTCTAGTTCAAATTCCAGTCACAAAATTCTGTTTAACTTTTCACCTATTCTCCAAACCAAAAAACTTTCCAAAACAATTTTGTTCTACACGTCCAAACCTACAATTCACCTGTTAACCATTTTACCTAGTTCGAATTCTAGCCTAACCAAAAATGTCAATTTTCTCGACCATCTTCATTCTATCGCCTAGTTAGACATGTTCTCAAAAAACTTTCCATAACTTTTCAACCATTCACTTGATTGAACCGAGCCTTAAGACAAATTTGTAGTTCACAAAAAGTTCTACAAACTTGTTTCATTCATTAAAACCAAATTCCTAGAAATGACTTTCAAATACCTAGTTCTCAATTCACCCTATAAAACTCGAAATTGTCCACACATCTCCCACGACCACCAGACCAGTTCCATTCACATTTAGCTTCAATTCTCCACTAGAAAGATAATTCAGCCATTAGCATGGATGACATTTAACAATTTCAGTTCATCACAGCCACCCAAATGCCGTCTTTAAGTTTAACATATGAAATGCAAGAGAAGCATAGGAAAGGAAGTGGTGGTGGGGACCTTTGAGGTATTAGTAAACCAATGAGGAAGCTGAAAAGGATTTTTATGCCTCTCCAACTCATCTACTTTTATCTACATTTTATCTATTCTGTCCAAGCTTTTTTGTATTTTAATTTCCAATCTCAAAGTAGAGCCCAATGGGCCTAATCAATTTTAAGGTTTTCAAATGTCCACTCCCAACGGTCGGAAACAATCAGAGCCCTTCAAAATCAACCAATTTCAACGCCAAACCATTCAAGATTGAAAAATGGGGGAACTGGGGCATACGTGATGACCCCTTCGTCGAATTATCATTTGTTCTGTTAATTTTTCCAGCAAGCAGAGATGGATCTCAAAAACTCCAAGGATCACTGGGCATATCTGGTAAGCTTTCGTCATGGCTTTACGGAAAATGGAAACAATCTTTTCTTTGAAGAGGATTTTTCTCTTGCTGCCTCCTGAAATTGGTTTCTTTTGTTTGTCAGTCGATTCTTGTGGGTGTTTTGTGTGTGTGTGTGTATTTGATTCAAAGTTTTGCGTTCGCTCTTTGATTTGATCTTGTGTTAGTGTGCTCGGTATGGGTATCCCATGCCTAGTTCATTTTCAATAGCTTGGTTTGTCAAGCGAACACGGGGATAATGTTGAACTTATAGTGAGCTTTGATTACTTTTTCATTAGTCGCTGACAAAACAAAATGTACGCTTGGCATTTGTTGTACTTCAATGTCTTTCCAGACACCGGATTCCCTTTTTGAGCTGGTTCACCGTTTCTTATTCTAATGGTCGCCTTTCTTGTTTTCTTTTGATCTTTTTTGCATTTGACTTTTAATTCCTTTTCCCTTGTTTATAATAAATTCAGGAAGAAATTGAAGCACCAATGTGGGTGGATCTTAGTTTAGAAGCCAAGTCCAATTACCAAGATGCGTGAGTCTGTTGAGAATTACTGTTGGACTTAAAATGTCTATACATCTTCGTAACTGATAATTATCTTGATACTAAAATGTAAAATGTCTGCATATTGCAGTGATGATCAGTGGTTCTACAATAGTCACCAGTAAGCTATTTTTCCCCTCCCCTATTTGGATTTGGAAATTTTGTTGGTAAAACTCACGCATGATGACAGTACTTGAAAACAACTATTCAGGTTCCACCAGTGTTCTTCTCGCCAGTTAAAAGCTTCATTTTCCAATCCCCCCAAGGAGAGTTTGTCATCAGAATTCGACTTGAATGGACCAGTTTCTCCAAACCTTCCTTCTTCAGTATCCAAATCAAGGGGTAAGCACTACACAGTCAAGAAATGCAGAGGAGATGGTTTTGATGTTACATTTATTAAACAACACCCGGTAATGGGTTTGAAGGGCAAGTCTCGATTGCTGAATTCAGGCCCAGAAATGGAACCCAAGTTAAGTTTTGTAAGTTCTAAAGGGACTTCGAGCTCAATCGCAAATCTCATTTCTGAGAAAGGTTCAATCAGAAATTCCAAGGATTTGACAAAAACATATGCTGCAGCTGGAGCATACAGAAGTAGCTCAAACGTTGTGGTGGACAAGGAAGGTGTAAGCTTATCAGGTATCATTACGTCTGAGGGTGGTCAACAAGTAGAACAAGCAAAAAAGAAGGTATCAGGTCAAGGATTTGGTCATACGACTGGAATTTTGTCTGCTGTAAGGACAAGTCTTAGGAAAAGTTATGTTACTCGACAAGCATCAAGGGTGCAAACTAATATTAATAGCAAGAAATCCAGGGATAGTAAGTCCTCATCAGGAAAATCTAGTGTGAGATCATCTTCAAACATCAGCTATCCTGGTATGAGCTCTGCATTTACAATGGTGCATAACCAAGAGAAGACCCCAGATAACAGAAACATAATAAGGATGACTGAAACAGCAACAAGTAAAGTAAGATATTTGAATGCTCAAGTAAGGGGGGAAGCATGCAATTTTAGAGGAGGTGGGAAGAGCATTACAGCAAGCATGTCTAAAGAAGCAAAATGCAAAGTAAACAGTCCTCACGTGTCCGGGGTTTCACATGCGGGACTGGAGGAGGGAGTCTATTTTAGAGGGGCATTTATTAGCACTGTTGCAAAGTCATCCTGTAAAGATGCTTCAAAGTCTAAGGTTAAAACCTGTCTAAAGTCTAACGTATATTCACTAACTTTTCAATATACTAATGTTTACGTTTTAGATCAAACAAATATTTTATTCTTTGCAGAAGTATATAAAAACAATTAAAATGTTATTAAAAATTTCAATCACTCAGTAGTTTAACATAATTTTTACGCTAACAGATTGATTTTGTTCTGGATTCTGTAGATTCAAGCTCAGAGCCGGAAGCCAAAAGTGTTATTGCCACATGCGGATAACAAGAAAGACTATGTAGCAGGAGCTAAAAATGCTAAGGAAAAGGTGAAAGTGAGTAGGAAGGACAGAGTAGTTGGTCCTGGAAAGGAGAATGCAAGAGGACTGCCTGTGAACCAGAAATCCTGCAGTGAGGACATGTTTGGGGGTCAGAAAAGGATTGTTCCAAGAAAAAACGGATTAGGATTGCTGGGTCCAAAGGTACAATTTGATTTTGTTTGCTATTTCCAAAATCTTGGAAGCTGAACTGGAAACATCTTTTCAAATATTTAGATGAGCATGAACAATATGAAGCATACCGTTTTAAAACATTAATTAAATGAGAAGAAAAACCAATGACAGATTCTAGCAAAACATTAAATGAGGCGAGGGCAAATAATATATTCTTTTGTTGACTCTTGCATGGTGCAAACTATTTGTTGATGTGCAGGGGTAATTTGGACGATAATAATTGTGATAACTATGAAGATCACTAAAATAATGGTTATGTAGCTGGATCCAGTGTCAAATATGTTTGCTAGTTTTTGGTATGGAGGGACTAATGTTTCAACTATGAGGTTGCTCTTTTCCTACCATAATTCCTGTCGTTTCTAGGCTATCAAATGGAAAAAGCAGGAGTTCAAAAATCTGTTAGTTTTGGTGCTTGGAAAAGGAAGTTGGTGGTGCAGCAGGAACAGAATTAACAGCTACCCTTTATAATTCCGCGCTGGGCTCTTTACCTCCTAAAATGACAAAGACCCATGTTTCTAGCTGTTGCTCTTCATCAGATCATATTGCAACTTTCAATTTTCATAGCACTGCTTTGGATCAACTAATTCAGTCTTAGAATGACCTACTGAGATTCGTTTTACTCGGAATCTGATTTTCATGTTAACTTGTTCCTTGGCAGGGAGAAGTCGGCAGCCAAAGTAAGGGAAAACATCCTGCACGTGTGACTCGTAAGGTATACCTTCGTTAAGCAAAGATGGCAGCACAAATTTTGTGTATAGATAATTCGGAAATCTAACTTCTGAAACGATAGAGAGCTGGCAGCGGCAGTGCGCTCAAAATTACTTCGTTTCTAGTTCTAGCTTCCTAGACGGGGGCAGATTTTGGTACTATTCCCCCTTCCGCGAAATGCCCTGGGCTTATTGTGCTTTTCTTGTATAAGATTTCTGGTTTGTAGGTACTGAAGTAGTCCAAATCAAACGAACTTTGAGGAGAGTTATACTCCAAATGCTATTATTGTAGAAGAGACCAAAAAGTGGCATACGGAAACTTCCAATGTCATGTGCAAGTCTCATATCTTGTAACTAGGATCGTAACACAGGCCATATGAATATGCTATTCAATGAATTGGATACTGACAAGAAGATTTGAAAAGATTTCTCATGCACCATCAATGATGCAGTACCATTCTCAACTCAACTTTTTTTGATTATTTCCCATTTCTCTCAGGATCCATGGATGATGTTAAGCATTATAAATAGATGGACCTAGTTGTTTAGAGTTTGTCTTCGGCTTTAAGTAACACACTAAGCTCTTGCTTCTGTTGTTAGCTACCAAGTGGAAAGGAGGGGATGGAACACTTCTGGTTTTGGGACAGTTAAATGAAGGCGTTTGCCAATGTCAAAATGGGCTATTATTAAGTCTTTTGATTAGCAAGACATTTGCAATAACTAAATAATACATCTCAATTTATCGTTCTTGAGTGACTGAAGTACCTTGAATTAGAGATGCATTTTTTCTCCAGTTGAATTTGATTTTAAGACTTGGAATAGCACTGGCTTACACTAGAACGAATCGAAACTTCAATTGAAGTGGCAATGTAACTGTAATTTCGAAAGTACAATATGGAATCAACCTGCCTTGAAGCTAATTTACACAAGTTATCATTCTGTTGAGCTGTGTACACTGGACATAGTCATGGGTGTTAAGCTGTACATTTGTGATGCATCAAAATGATCTGTCATGGACTATAACTTCCGCTAGAGTGTGATTTTCAGTTTGAAATGTAGAGCTTAATCAAACTTCAAAAACAAACCTCTTATCTTTTCCGACTTCCCTCATTCACAATTTATTTTAGTAGTCTCGTAGAGTTTTCCATTCTATGTTTCAACAACAATGAAATTTTTTTTTAATGCCCATGATGTGTCTGACGAGAATTTTAATTACAAAAAGACACCTTTAAGTTATCCACATTCAGACTAATTCTTACTCGAGTCAGATAGATCTCTTACGGGAGGTAAAGCTTTGATCCTAAATTTTAAACAATTGCATACATAAAGACACTTCAAACCCATGACTAAACCGGAAGAATTTCTTAACAACTTACTTACCATTCAACGACAATAGATTTTGAAGCAAAAGCCTATCTATAAGAACAGTACAAAGCTGTACACATCTTGCGTAAATATACCTGACGCCTAGTTTGCAGCATCTGTCTACTAAAAGCTAGTTAGAACCGTACACTTTCGCCCAAACCTATAATGAAGTCATCGGTCCTCTGTGCCTTGGAGCCCACCAAAAGGTCCTCCTCGGAAAAAGAAGAAAAAGTCGTTAGTCACAGATTATAGATCCGACGCAGCAAGGACAGATGTGCCCAAAACGTAGAAATGACACCGGTCAGTGGAAGGAGAGGAAAACAAACACCGGAAAACAAAAGCAGAGACAGGTTAAGCATCTTACCAACTTTTCTTCGCGTCATATCTTAGGCTATCTCTAAGAATGTTTTGATGAAATGAATTTTAAGAAAGATACTAAAATTCAATACTTTTTGGTATAATAAACAATAATATATTAAATTTGGTATATTATTATTTATATATTAAAAATTATAAAAAATAATTTTGTTCATTTTCTTTTTAACATATTTCTTTTATATCCTTATCACAATTGATTTATTTATATAATTTATTAAGTAATTAAATTTAAAATATATATTACTTTCTATAAAATATATCATTACAAAAATCTTATTAAGATATTTAAGATGACACTAATATTGAATATAATATTAAATTTATTTTAATTCTTATTTATAAGTGTTTTTTTTTGAAAAAAAAGAAAAAAAAAGTAAATTTGAAATTATATTGATTTAAAATATTTTAAAAATAAAAAGTAAATTTGAAATAAAAGGTACATAAATTTAAACCACAATATTGATTTAAAAAATTAAAAATTAATGAAAATATTTGAAATTACAACAAGACTAAAATAAATTACAATTATAATCAGGTTCGAGATTACAATCAAACTAAAATTATAATAATCAAATTAAAAATAAAACTAAAGAACTTGAGAATATTAATTTAACATGAATAATTAATAGTTTGGAAGGTCATCCTCATTTCCTCCGAAATCAAAATATTGGCTAAAGTCACTAGATGAGCCAACTCCTCCTTGAGGTTCTCCTTTGTGAGCTCTTTTTACATAAATTTTTATTTGTTCATTTTTGAAAGCCTCACTCATCACTAGATCTTTGATGAAATCTAGATTTTTACATAAATTTTTTTTATCTTCCAGTCTTTGTCGTAGCTTTAATTTTTTTGTTTCATTTTGTGCTCGTAACAACTGAAGTTCATAAATTTTTTTAGAAGAGATTGACTTTCATGAAACATTCCTTTTATTTCTTTATTCATAGACATAAAAAGTTTTTTCATTTCCTCATTTTGTTTCTTTTTTATTTTTTTCTTTATTTATGCCAATAGGACGGTCAACTTCATCATTTTTTTCAATAAATGGATCTTCAATTTCAAAATTATTATTTAAATCATTACTAAATGATGATGATCCTATTGACTTATATGATTTTTGGGATTCAGACGGTGACATTTTATTGCACTTAGATTGTTTTCGATGATCCGACACTTTTTCTTTGCTAATATCATTATATTTCTCCATATTTTTTAGGATTGGCCATATATGATCAAATTTGAAACCTTTTTGAAATTTTGGATCTTGAATGAGTAAATCTTTTACTTTCTCGAGCTGTAAAATAACAACGTAACTTAAGTTAGATTTTCGGGTATAAATCAAACCTATTTCAATTCATACAAAGATAAAAATAAATAAATAAAGCACTTACAATATCCCTTTCAGAAGCACCACTTGGATTCAAGTTTTCAATTTGTCGAATACATCCTCTAAATTTTCCAATAGCTGTCATTATAGTTTGCCATCGAGCTTGTAAAGAACTCCAAGGTCAAACAATGGTGATATGATTCAACAACATTTGATGGTACTCAGTTATGATATGAGACCAAAACTAAGCCATAAATTGATCTCTACCAGTAACTGGGTCTTGTGAAACATTAAGATATACATGGCACAAGACTTGATCTTCTTCAACTGAATATGATACACTTTGAGAGGTATTTGAAGGCTTTATACCAAAATTTGAGCTTGCCATTTTTCAGATAGGATTAAAAGAGTGTTATAGTTTAGGATTTCAAATAGTGTTATATGAAACGAGGATTTCAGTTTATTAGAACAAATAAACTATTTATAGAGATGTTGTAGAAAAGATAAGAATATTAATGAACGGTTGAGATGAATGCAATTTAATCTAACGACTGGGAAGAGATAAAGTTATATTTTTTTACAGAGATTCCTTATCTTGTCTTGGATATTATGTGGATAGGATACGAATACTAATGAATGGTTGAGATGAATGCAATCTAATCCAATGACTAGAAAGAGATAGAGTTAGATTTATTGTTGAGATTTCTTATCTTGTCTTGGATATTGTGTGGATAAGATAAGAATACTAATTAACGGTTGAGATGAATGCAATCTAATCCAACGATTGGGAAGAGATAAGGTTAGATTTTTTTGCAGAGATTCTTTATCTTGTCTTGAATATCGTGTGGATAGGATACGAATATTAATGAACCGTTGAGATGAATGCAATCTAATCCAACAACTACGAAAAGATAGAGTTAGATTTTTTTACAGAGATTCCTTATCTTGTCATAGATATTATGTGGATAGGATAATAATACTAATTAACGGTTGAGATGAATATAATCTAATCCAACTGTTGGGAAGAGATAGAGTTAGATTTTTTTGCAGAGATTCCTTATCTTGTTTTGAATTATTTACTATATAAGTGCCTGTTTGGATGGGCTTATATCAGTTGAGCTTTTGTCAGAAGAGCTTTTCTAAGAAGCCAGTTGACTATTTAGTTATTAATTAAAAAAAGCTTTTTTGAAAGAGCTTCATATAGTAGACTGTTTGGCAGCATAAAAATAAAAAATACTTTATTAATTTCAACTATAATTTATTTTGTAATAAAAATTATTTATGCATATAAATAACATTTGAAGTATATTAAACAATGGGTTTACATTTACTTTATAATTGTTTGACAAATTCACTTCCATCTTATAGGAAATTATTTAAAGAGATGTCTCATTTTCTTGTAGGAAAAAAAACTAATATAAAAAATAAATATTAAAATATATAAAATGCTAAATAATATTATAATCCCAAAATAAATATTCAAGTTGAGTAAATAGTTAAATACATAATAAATTATGCATTTTATTGTAATACAAGAAGATTTACAATATATTACCTCACATCATTTATCTCGTTATTTTCGTCTAAATGATTTTCTTTAACGTCTTCATTTTCATTGATTTCTTCATTTATAGGAAGTAATTCATCATCTTCATCATAGGGAGAAAACGCTTCATCCTTTTGAGCATTTAACCTTATAAAATTATGAATGGCCATTGAAGCAATTACAATTTTAACTTGCTTTGGAAAAGGAAAACTGGGCATTTGACGTAAATTTTTCTATCTATTTTTTCGAATGCCAAATGTTCTTCCGATTGTGCATCTTAAAGAAGAATGTGCATGATTGAATATTTATTTCTTCCCTCTTGGAAGACCAACAAGTTGAAAAATAGGAAGATGATACCTCTCATCTTTGTATGGTCCTAAATAACCTTGCATGTAAGGATATCCTGCATCTACCAAATGATATTTTCCTACATTCTAAATTAAAAAATAAATAAATAAGTACTAAATTATTAAGAATAAATAAAAAGAATGTATAAAGTTATTCGTCACAAACCTCTAAGTGGATGAGGGAAGTGTAATATATCATTACGTAAAGCCTCTATAAAAATTCGAGCATCATGTGTTATGCCTTCCTAACCAACCCAAGCAAAAGTAAAACACATATCAAAATCACACACAACTATTACATTTTGTGTAGGAATGCCTTTTCTCCCAATATATTTTATTTGATTGGACCTTGGAACTAAAATTGGTATATGAGTTCCATGAATTGCTCTAATGTACTCTTTAAAATAAGGTCAATACCTTCTATCATCTTTAATTTTACTTGGAATTTCTCTAAAAGTTGGATCTTTTAGTTTTATGAAACCAATCGACATACGTGAAACAATTTCTAATACTATTTCAAACCATCTAAAAATTGTTTCACCAGAATGTTGAAATCTTTCTTGAACCAGTCTATTGCAAAGTCTATGACCTAAAGTGATCAAAAACATAGCTACAGCCTCTTCTATTGTTACTTATGTACCTTTCTTTAATCCATATGACTCATTCAACAATTTACATAATTTAATAAAAACACCTTTCTCCATTCTAAATTGTTAGTGACATTTATCTCTATGGTCATTAAGCATCTCCATTACAAACATCCATCCAGTGTGAGGGGATGTTCTACATGATTTTTTAATATAAT
>JANIJH010000005.1:41428524-41452962 GCA_024520975.1 Erythroxylum areolatum | reverse complement strand
GTAACTTATATTATGTATACATTATTGTATATAAATGCCTCTCTCACGGGTGTGACTTCCCGTGAGAGTATTAAAACAAATAAATGCCTCTCAGATATAAATATTATTAAATATATATATAATTAAGTACAGTGATAACTGAAACTGCAAGCTGGATTTTTTAAAACATAATAAAATTTTCTTTTCTTCTCCCTTCTAAAAAGTGATGAGTTTCTTGAGTTAATTGATTATAATCTCAAAAGTATTGTAATGGTTCTGGTGAAAGTCAGACCAATACTATAATACAAGCCTGTGTCGTTACTGCTTTGAATGATGAGGTTGGAATTGACTTCTGATTCTATCGCCGTAATTATTAAAATTTATCACAGCTCATCTCCCAAGTTTAATGGTGGTTGAGTCTTCCGTGAAGAATTTAATGGTCTTAATTTTAGCTTTAAAAGTTTCATGTTTGTTGCCCCAGTTTATTCCCATCATCAAACGACCCTAATTTATTCTGTGGAGCTATGAAACCCTCGAAGGTTTGACCTTAGTGACAGTTTCTGCTCTCTTCTTCTGATGATTTGAGCGGTGCTGCTTGAGTTAGAGATTTGTTCAATTTATTACAAAACTAACTCTGCGTTTAAGTTTGGTTTTGTGTCTCTCCGTAATTTCCTAATATTCTTGTTTTTCTTTTCCTTATTACGATGCAAGTATCTACGATCCATTAGATGACAAGCTTTCCACTAGAAGAGAATCGATTGTTTCAGGAGAACACTCCCTCCATTGTTTATATCACTAATCTCGCTGTTAGGTTTGTATTTAAAGTTTCTATAGTTGCGAGTTTGAGATTTTGATTTGTTTCTTTTGAGCTAACTTGCTCATTTTTTGTTATAGACAAGATAATTTTACTTTAGATATCTTGGAGGTGGCGCTGGGATCTGGATCAGGTTTTGTGTGGGATAAAGCTGGCCACGTTGTCACCAGTTATCATATGATAAGTAGCGCTTATGATCTGAAGTTAGTTTCTCCCTGAGTTTATACATTATTGTTGCTTAGTTACATTTCATTATTAATACCTGATTTTGTGTAAAAGGTGTTTATACATTAGTGTTGCTCAGTTATGCTTAATTATTACTAGCTCATTTTTGTGTAAAAGATGTGTATACGTTAGTGTTGCTCAGTTACACTTGATTACTAATAGCTCATTTCTATGTAAAAGGTGCTTATACATTGGTGTTGCTTAGTTACGCTCTATTATTAATAGCTCATTTTTGTATAAAAGGTCAGTCGGATACTAATACAAGTATATGTTGTTGCTTCATATTTATAAAGACAAGCATGTTTTGTTAGAATGAAACAAAAAGGAATCATTATTCCTATGAATTAAAATCTTCTGTGTGCTTTTTATGGTTGTCAGTAGTTATTTGAATACAACCTCATAAATCTGTCTCATCAATTTTAAGCCTCCAACGAACTTTAACATGATACAATTCTGTTTTTTTTAACCTGAAAGTTATGTTTTTTTGTATACAAATGTATTATTTTGTATTGAATTGTACCAGTTTTTTTAGCAATCCTTTAACATTATAATATGGTGAATTACACGCTTTAAATGCATATTTACAATAATAATTCCATAAGAAAAATAGTTAACATCAGATTTGACGTGCTCGGTATAAGTATTAAACAATACTTATAAGGTTGAATTCTATTTAATACTTATAAGGTTGAATCCTCTTTGTTAGATTATCTACTTTAGGAAACAATCAATAAATTATTTATTTTCCAACTACCGTTAAATTGTACAAATTATGAAAGTTATTTTATAAAATTAATTTAATTTTGTGCAAGAATTTTTTTTATATATTTTCAATAATAATGTAAAATTTGTTAATATATTAAATTTGTCAATACATTAAAATTAATAATATGCTACGTTGATCAAAAACTTCAAAATTAATATTTTGTTTCAGTTTCATTTTATGAACTAAATTAAAATATATAAATATAAACATTATTATTATTATTATTATTATTATTAATTTAATTTAATTTATTTCAATGGATTATATAATTCTAATTTTATAATGTATGAGAGAATACGAGAATTTTCTTCCATAGTTAACCTCCCAAGCTAAATGATATCTAAAAACGTAGACATTATAGTAAGGTGAATTATTAGACATGCATATATACAATAGTGATTCCATAAGAAAAATAATTAACTATTCATATTTGAAATTTAGAAAGCATAACCATGGACTCTACTTCTCGTTAAATCTTAGGTTGGTTTTCATATATTTCTGTAAATAACTACCTATATCATATCGATTATTGGTTATAGTAACTAATTGACCATCTTATAAATTACTTATGGAATTTTTTTAATTTGTCACAGGTCTGACTTAATATGTCATACTCGTGATGAACAAATAGGATGTAACATCCGCCGTCGGTTTAATTATTGGATTATTCTCGTACAATTCTCACGGTTACACCTTTTTGTTTTTGCACTCTGATGTTCCATAATTTTCCTATATTCATCTTTTCACAAGTATAAATTTACGTCGGATGAATCGTAATTTTGAAATCATTGAAAAGAAATTAATATCCTAACAAATAATCTATATCATATCAATCTTAAATGTTGATTTGAACAGAAAATCATTCCTACAGATTTTATGGCCGATTTAACAAATACGTTGACTCTACCGTTGCAATTTAACAGATACGCTGATTCTACCGCTGATTTAAAAATACATTCAATTAAAACTCTGATGAATTTTATTCAGTTGTCAGTAATAAAATTTAAGAAACATTTAATACTCATCGTTTCAATTTTCTTTCTCATTTGTCAGTCATATTTATTTGCTTTGTTTCCCTTCATATTTTCTTTGTTTCCTTTCTATTGCTTAACTTATTATATTTTCTTTGTTTCCTTCCTATTGCTTAACTTGATCAAAATGAAGAACAAAGTCATCAATTAATTAAAAAAATATTGTAAACACATTTATGCCATTATTAATGATAATAATTGATTAATTCAAAATAACTAATTGATTAATTAAAAAAGATTGTCAAGACATTTATAATGGTTAATTAATTAATTAATTAATTTCTTAATTAAATAATATACAGAAAATATTTTTGTTGTCATTTTTAACTAAATATAATTAAATTGTAATCAATTAAAAATAATTTATACATAATTAATTCGTTAATTTAAATATAATTAATACATTGGTTAACTATAATATAATTAATTGACTTATTAATTAAAATAAAATTAAATGTTATTATTCATTATTAGTTACTAATAAGTTAATTAATTGTAGAAGTTGTCACGCCTGTGACAAAAGTATTTTTATACTCAACATTCACTTAAATACTCCATGCATTACTTTAACATTCACTTAACTACTCCATGCATCCATGCATCCTAATAATTAATTGATTAATTAAAAAATATTGTAAACACATTTACACCATTATCAATAATAATTATTGATTAATTAAAAATAATTAATTGATTAATTAAAAAAGATTATCAACACTTATATAATAGTTAATTAATTAATTAATTTCTTAATTAAATAATATACAAAACATAATATTGTTGTCATTTTTAATTAAATATGATTAAATTGTAATTAATTAAAAATAATTTCTATATAATTAATTGGTTAATTTAAATATAATTAATTGGTTGATTAATTATAATATAATTAATTGACTGATTAATTAAAATAAAATTAAATGTTATTATTCATTATTAGTTACTATCAAGTTAATTAATTGTAAGAGTCACATGCATGACTTAAGTATCACGCATGTGACAAAGTTTTTGTCGTTATTTTTAATTAAATATAATTAAATTATATTTATTTAGCTTAATAATAATTAGTATTTAATATTTAATAAAATTTTATGTATGTGTTATTTATATTAAAATTAATTAATCAATCAATTAATTATATAATAGTAAGTACTGACAGCATGGACGAAGATGGATATTAAATAATTAATTAACTAAGTCTTGATTTATTAAAATATATTTAATTTTTTCATTCTTTAATTAAATCGAATTAGCGCTTATATTTTCATATTTATTAAATATAATATATATAATTAATTGACTGATTATAATATATTATTGATTAGTTAAAAAATAATTAATTTATTATTTAATTAAAATAAAATCAAATTTTATTATTATAGGAGTTATAGGTGTGACTTAATTGTCACGTTTGTGAAAAGATCTACTTTTAATTCTTTAACTAAATAAAAGTAATCAATATATAATTCGTATTAATCAATATATAATTAAATAATTAACTTTTTTAAATCTTATTAATTTATTTATTATTAGCACGAAATTATTACTTAAATTATGTACTAAAAGACAACTATGTTTTTATACTTTTTAATCATATATTATAATATATTAATTTCTTTAAATTTTAGGTTTTGAAATTCTTTTAAATTTTAAAACGTTTAACTTAAATATTATAGTTTATTTTTTAATCTACATCAGACTATACATTTACTAATTTTATTTTTTTCATTCATAATTTTTACTAACTAATTTTATTAGTTCATTTCAAATATTTAAAGTTAGCAATATTTATTTATACATATTTTGCCAATCATAAAATAACTTATTAAGCCTTATGTTCGTATACATTTTAAAATTATAACTTTATTTTTTAAATTATGTACTAAAATATTATAATACCTGTGACTCATATATATTTACAAATTTTATTTTATTAATTCATTTCAAATATTTTGATTTTTGCTTATTTTCTCCCAAACAATTTATCTACATTAACAAAAATTATTTTTCTCACAAAATTTAAAATTAACAATATTTTTATACATATTTAGCCAATCATAAAATACCATATTATTCGTATACATTTTTTTCAAATTATAACTTTATTTTTAAATTATGTACTAAAATATTATAACACTTTCATTTAGAACTTTTTCTATAAATTTTATTGAACTATTTTATCTTTTCCACTATATAAATTTCATAATATTCACTCACATATTTCATCCATTTATCTTTTTAATTCATTCATCCATTTATTTTTATTCATTCTTTACTATACATTTCAAGGATTTTAAAATTTTACAATTTCTTATTTAAACTTAGTTATTTTATTAATTCATTCAAATAATTCAACTATTACATTTTTCTTCTTTTTCTTTTGGAAAAAATTTTAACTTCAATCCCACAATTCTTTTTTTTTTTCCCTTGTTTTTAAATTAATAGGACAAGACGACCGTGCATTTGCGGAGTCTATTTCTGCTAGTTAAATTAAAATGGAAGCCCGCTTCATGGCCTCCAATGTGGGCTCCATATATGTTGAAACAGGGGAAGCTAATGGTGACGAACGCAGGTTCCTTGTAGTTTCGTCCTTTTTGTTTGTTAGTTCATCAATCATCCTTTTGAGCGTTACCGCAGTTTCGTCCTTTTTGTTTGTTTGTTCATCAATTATCCTTTTGCGTGTTAATTTTCACGCTCAAACTTCGCTTTCTGGCGTATAAATTGTGACCCTCTTGAGCACATGGAAGCAAATCAAAGGAAACGAAACCTATATACGTAGGTGTGATTATTGAAGAGTTGGTAGGGACACAACGATATTTGTTTTTCTTTATGATGAGCCAGAGCCTGGTTTGTTGGTGTTATATCATTTCTTTGATTTGGCTTTTTATGCTTAAACCATAAAATCCCAAAAGGAGCAATCCAATCTTGGCAAGTGTGTTGAGTAAAAATTAGGGAAACAAAGATATTTGTTTTTCTTTATGATGAGCCAGGGCCTGGTTTGCTGGTTATATCATTTCTTTGATTTGGTTTTTATGCTTAAACCATAAAATCGCAAAAAGGAGCAATCCAATCTTGGCAAGTGTGTTAGAGTAAAAATTACAAGTCCCTACGCATTTTGTTTGAACTTTGAAGGCTCCTCCGATGTAGTGATGCGACATAATAAGATGGTGCTTCCTGAGCATTGTCCTTTCCAACGTTACCTCTGCGATTAGCTGTCAACTGCTGCTCCGTACACGTAGAATATTTCTTTTGTACCTTTTCCTTAATCATTTTGTCTAATTCACGTTCCGTGAATCCTGTCCCAATTCTGTGAATAGCAGACCAATAATGCAACCAAAACTTAAGGCCTAATCAGATTTATAATTACTCCACTTGTTGGTTAAATTTTCAAATCAAAATTCCAGATCAAATTCCTGTGGCTTTGCATTGAACTCATACTTCCTTTTCAGTTGCGCCCACTTATTATATTTTGATTCCATTCACACGTACTCATGTGTGATAAGCACAAATTCTTTTAAAATTAATTTCATAGCAGTTTTGGAGGGTTTCATGAGATGCATGCATTTTTTTTATAAAGAATTAAAAAACGAAATGTTATAACTGAACTTTGATTAATTAGTAGCTTGAATAAGTAAGAAAATCTTGAAAAATAGTTTGAAATGCAATGAATTAAATAAAGAAGTATAAATAAAAAGACATATCTTTTCAATTCAAATGCCATGAATGGTCATATGTTTTCCTAAGAGGTGTCATTAACAATCATATAAGACTGGTTTAACATCCAATTCATGGTTAATACACAAACAAATCTTTTCTTCTTTATCTTTATCATATTTATTCTTAATTGAAGTTCATCTTTGGTTCTATATTGATGTTATTGTCTTATAGAACATTAGGCTTGTTGTATCCTAGAAGAAAATTTGTCAAAACCTTGCAGCTACTAATGGGAGCAAATATTTCCTTAAAGATAGTGATTTTTTACACCTCAAGCCATCCAACTTGAACCCCACTTTTCTAACAATTTTAAAGAAATAACTTGCAATGGATTTAAAGAGTATCATAAATAAAGATTATATGAAGTTGGATTGTTTTGATGGCACGAATTTCATACAATGGAAGGATAAAATGATGCTTTTTTTGACGGCATTAAAAATTGCATATTGCTTGGACCCGAATTTGCAAGATCTTCTAACCCCACAACCGGATGATAATGAAGCAATAAAAGCTGTATGCAAGAAGCGGGCAAAAGATGAGTTGCTATGTCAGGGACACATTCTCAACAATCTTTCTGATCGACTTTATGATTTGTTCACATCAATTACTTCACCAAAAGAAATATGGAGGGCTTTGGAGTTCAAGTACAATACCGAAAAGCAAGGTGTGGACAAATTTTTTATTATGAAATATTTTGAGTTTAATATGGTTGATAATGTGTCTATAATGGACCAAGTACATGAATTACAAGTTTTTGTTTCCAAGCTTAAAGACTTAAAGGTGGAAGTTCCTGAGTCATTGCAAGTAGAAGAAATAATTTCCAAACTTCCTCCTAGTTGGAATGATTATAGGAAGAAGCTTTTGCATACCACCGAGGACTTCTCTCTTGAGCAAATTCAGAAACAATATCTTTTAGAGCATGAGGCCATATACAACTCTTTATGAATAATGATCCACATCCTCAAGCTTAGGGAGAAAGTTGGAGTGGAGCTCAAGTATAAGGTAATGAAGCTTTCACTTTATTTTGACATGAAAGTTGGTCCACTATTAGCCCCCTAAGTAAAGTCTTTAAGCTCTCACCTTTATAAAGAGTAATCCCTGATAATGCGTCAGTAAAAGAGGTCATATCCTCTAACTCTTCTATGCAATTGATTAATAACTCTTGAGTACTTTCAATCTAAATTGTCATCTTATCTCAAGCAAGGAAATCTGCATTAGATGGAGCAGACTCCCTTAGGGATGTTCTCAAATGAAGTATGTAGATAATTATTAAGGAATCATGTACCAAGAGTTGTGTGGCACATACTTGTTTGGTTTCAACAAGCCTATATCAAAGCTTTATTCTTGTTTTGGTTTGCGATTAGGAAAAGATTGAGAGCTCCTAATAGGATGCAAAGATTCCTAAACTTAGTAAACATCTGTGTCCTATATAAGTAGGATACAAAATTAATTAATAGAGCACTTTTTTTAGCTGCAATTTCTTATCCTACATTTGAAATAGAATTTAGCAGTTAAATAATATAGCTTTAACTTTAAACTGACAATGATTAATTGACTAGATATGTCAGAAGTAGAAGAAGAAGGATGTAGATTGTCTTATGTTCAAATTTTCAATTAGGAACACAATTTATGGCTTATGGAAGGAGAGAAACCAAAGGATTTTTCAAAGGATCAATGCCTAGAAACAAAACCTACTTAATGCACTAATACAATTTATTATAGAGCAACTAATAACTCATCATATTCACCTAGAATATAGCAAATTCTTAGCTAATAATTATAGATTTCCCTCTAAAATGCTCCCATTAATAACAAGAACTTAAGCCATTCAAAAGTGTTATGTGAATTGATTATGGTTCTGCATTCATAGATGATGGTTACAACCTCAAAATTGGAACTTAATCCTCTGTTTCACAAGCTCAGAAAGTTGCAAATTGAGTAATAGCTCTTAACCACCAATTATCAAGTTGTAATGAGCTTTTAAACTTGTTTTCTTATATACAACTAGATCTAAACATATTTTGCATATTATGTCATATATGTACTTAACTTTATTTTCACTCATTTAATGCAATTTTTTAAATGATAAAAAAAACATGCACTTAGAAAATTTAACAATTATGATAAAGAGGTGAATTTTATTACTTTTCATCAAAATATTATTTTCTGAAATTTATATTAAATTTTAACTAGACCGTTATTTTTTTAGACATTAATTGATGCTCCCTACCCTCGAGCCAATATGTGTATAAATGAATATTTTGGTCTAGAGTTTATAAGGCAAGTTCAGTTTATGTAATGTACTTAAACTTTTTTCAGACACTCTTCCCTAAAATTTTAATTTATGAGATTGATGTGAGGAGTAAAGTTATTGACCATATGACCGTCAAGTTAAAGACATATAAGTTTTAAAATAAATCTTCCTAGATTTTTTAAATTGATAACTAAAGACCATAAAAGTTGATGTTGGTATTTACTTACGAGAAAAAGGATTTTAATTACCTCTTTTATCAATAAATCATAAACTTTTAGTTACTTATAGAATTTAAGATTATGAAATTACTTACTGATGCTCCTTTTATAGATGACTCACTCAACTCTTTAAATAAGTGTTTCAATTAATTTCTTATAAGAAGACAAAGAATCCATATCTTATAGTGCCCATATTTAACTCCACTTTAATAAAAAGAATGGATCTATATCTAAGGTTAATGTTAATTACTTTTAGATCAACTTTAATGTAAATCAAATATCGTAATATAATTTACAATTCAGTGGATTACTAGAATCCAAACACAATATCATCAATTTCTTGAATATTTATGACATGTTTAAGATTGTTTGGTCAATTAAAAATCCAATTAGGCTGAGGTTATTCGTATTTATACTAAGAGAGTAGGCAAAGCAATGGTTGATAACATTACATGCCTTATCATTCACTACATGGGAAAGTCTTACAAAAAACTATCTTCTCATATGGATGCAAGTCCAAACATCTGAAAATGGTTTGGCCAAGTATACAAAGTAGATGATAGACACTTAACGAATGTAATTGTTAAACATTAAGACTCCAGACGCAACCCCAGAGTTGATAGAAGAGACCATAATGGACAACTATCGATGGTAGTAAAAGATGGTTAGAATGAATAGATCGACATAAATTTATAATATATATGCCATGACTACTTTGACAACTCATATAGAGGTAATAGATTAGACAACTTGATCTCACCATCAAGGATCATTCAAGTTATGAGCTTTGAATTATGTGGGGACAATACTAAGGTATAAATTATCAAGTTGATAATCCTATAAATGAATTAGCAGATCAAATAGATTTTATCAAAAATTTCCAAAGGTAAAAAAATCCCTACGATAAAACATAATTCATGGAAGAGAAATCACCTAAATTTTTTCCAAAGTAATCGATAGGCTTAAAGATAGTGCCCATTAGGATTCCAACAACATATGCAAAAGAGATAAGCATCCAAGTTTAGAAGAGATGGTGAGAGACTCTACGCAAGATACTACTTCATGGAAGAGAAATCACTTAAATTCTTGAAGTTCAAATTGGTCTACTAACTATGGTTATAACTAAAAGACCAAAGTTCAAATTGGTCTACTGAAAATGGTTATAACTAAAAGACCACAAGGCATGTTGCCTAATGATATCTTACCTAAACCAAGGGAGAATTTAAAGAATTTTTCCTAAGGGATGAAGAGTTGATCAGTATAGAAAAGGAAGAAGATAACAAGGTAAGATTATAGGGGAGTATCAACCAATAATTCTTTATCCTGCAAGATTACTATAGATAATCAAGGAGGAAGAAACCAATACTTAGTAGGAGTATGAAAAAGATCTAAAAGAGAAAGATCTAGAAGAGAAGGATCTAGAGGATGAAGAGACAAAATCAAAGGAAGGCAACACTAAGATCCTCAAAAACATTATACTATTAATGAGCAATCCAAGGAGTTTTAGTATTCTTGCATTATTAGTGGGATCTATATTAATAATACATTTAACTGATTTAAGAGTAAGTATTAATATAATGTCTTATATCATGCTAAAAAGAACTGGAATAGATGAACTAGAATGTATAAAGAGAGTAAGATATTTGGCTAATAACTCAATGAAAAGTCCTAGGGATGTTAATGCGAACAGATAATAAAAATTAATAGGTTCATATTCCTAACATATGTTTATATTACAGATATTAAAAAGGATGAGAAAAAATTTCTAATCCTAGGTAGGCCCTTCTTTGCTAAAATTCCTAATCCTAGGTAAACCCTTATTTACTATATCAGGCACAATAATAAATATTATAGAAAGTCAACTCATACTTAAGGTTAGGAATGAAGAAATTTTATTTTTAAATGATGAAAGCATATTATAGTTGTTAAAGACTCACGAGAATCTAATTCTTATTATATTTTACAATAAGTAGCAACACAATGATCCAAGGTATTATTGTAATTGAGCATATGATTAGTCTTTATTTTCAATTGATTTATTTAGTTACTCTTAGAATTGGTACCTATTTAGGTTAAGAGTGATTGACTTTGAGTTCTTTAAGAATTGGTAAAAGCTTAAGTGGAGCGATATGGGATATGCATAAAATTGTTAGGAAATTAGGACGGTTTGGAATAATTATCAAACTTTTTTGTATTTTAATTTCTAAAAACCATGATCACTTTAATTCTATAAAATGATTAACGCATAAATCATAATAAAGTAGAATATTAATTCGTACCTTATTCTAAAATTTGATCCTTATCTTGTTATATCCCTCGAGCTATTTCCAAAACTAGTCCATCTCAACTATCATAGCTGCATAAATATCCAACCTCTAACAGTATCCACGTAATAGATAGAAAGAACTATATTACTCTTATTGTGAGGGCTAAGCAAGAAGTGTTAGTTCCATTAGAACTTAAGCCTATTTATAATAAATTTTGGACGTTTTAGTATTTTAATTGAAATTAAATTCTAATTAAATAGAAATTATGCTCAATAAGATCCAATATCTCATATTGATCTTTATTTAATAAATACCTCATTTTTAAGGATAAAGTTTATCAAACTTTATAATTAAGTCCAACCTGATTAAAATATCTTTCCCCTCTTTAATCTTTTTTTATGTGAGACCCATTAGGTTCTTAAATATGTTGGCAATAATTATAATTCATAATTACAATTAGACAAATTAAAACTCCTTTTAATTTATCTTTAATTCTTTAATTAAACAATTTATAATTATAGATCAAGATTGACATCTCCTTTTCCATGCATGATTTTTTTTTCGTATAATTCAATTTTTTCATTAACCAATATTCTAATTAGACATAAAGCATGAAATTAATCTCTACTTTATTTTTAGTCTAATCATGTTAGTTCTTCGTCATTGGCTATCGATTCAATTAATAACATTTGTAAACTATTTACAAAATGTTATTCTACCTTGGCCAAGCATTTTTTGAATTAATAGTAATCAAGAACAATGAAACATTCTTCCTAATTACTTTAGGATGATGAATTATATTGTAATCACAAAATTACCTCCATATAGTTCATGTTACATCTATTGACTACTAATTGAACGACCCATGATTAAATATGTGATAAATAGTATCAAAACATATCAATTACTATATAAGATAACTTTGAAAACTTGAAGTCAAAAGATCATTAGACATATAAGTAATATTTCAAATAGATTTCTCATATCAGGTATGTTCAGTAAACATGTTTTCTAATAAGCGCCCAAAGATTTGTTTAAGTATCTTTATACTTTAGTCTATTAAATCGAGTTTTTCCTTCACAAGGAAAAAAAAAAGTTAGTCTTTTTAAGTTCTACTTAATGTTCATTTTTAATAGAACAATGACTAGAAATATTTAAGAATAATACATAAATACAATATGAATCTCTTAATTATAATCTTATTATAATTTCATTTGTAATGTATAATTATCCCATGAACTTTATCACATACATATAAACATATATGAGATTAAAATTGCTTTTAAATATTTTGTCCATAAACTATAACTAAAACGATTGATTGTAGGGTATAAAAAACAAAACACACATATTTCCATAAGTAATTTTCTTGATTTTTATGTCATACTACTTTGTCCTACTTAATTTCTATTTTTAGATAATCGTGATAAATTGACCATGAGACTAAATTATTAAAAAGTTAGATGATATTTCAAGCAAAAATATGAATATGAAGCAAATAATAATTCTTGGAGGAATATAGTTTGGTCCGTGCCTAAAAAGAGACAAGCTGATACATGAACCAACATTGTTGGAGACATGGTCATGCTAATCATTATTTGCTAATCATAAAGGGAAATAGTAACATCCGGCGCATACATGTACTCATTATTGAAAGGATAATGTTAAGAATATTTCCATTGAAGAATTAGGATTCAGATGAAAAAAAAAAACTTAGTTTAGAATGTTGGATTCTTAAGGAACGTACAAACTTGGCTAATTTAATGGCACAAAATATTTTCTTTCACTGTAATTGATATTGGATTAGATTTTTGACACTTGTCTATCAACCCTTCACATGAAATGAGTGAGTCGTTCATCACATTTTGGTCAAGCTATATAATCCTGGGCAAGCAAGAGCAATCTACTTTAGCACGCTCCATTATATTTACAATACGGTTGTTCCATTTTCTTTAATTTTCAACAAAAATTATAAAACAAATAGAGATAATTTTCAGTTCTTCATTAGACAATAAAAACGATACGCTAAAATAAAATAGAACTTTTCATTCAATCATTGATAAATGAAGTACGTATCATTTCCATTTTTCAGGACCACATACTGCGTGGATATGGATATGGATCAGCAGTTGAGACTTATTTGGTGCAAGAAGTTTAAATTTTATTATTCAATTTATTATATACATCACTCCTAATTTTATTGGAATCACAATCAAGGGCAATATGGTAAAATCGAGCAAATTGTCTGCGCCTTACTCACGTTCTAACTTGTTATATGTCCTTTCTAGTACTAATCGACATGTTTCTGTCCAACTCGAGCTCCAGCCGTTTCACTTCTTTCTTCTCTACTCTATCTCTTCATGGCTTCCGGGCAGCGACAAGCATCAACTGCAATGAATATGCAATCTTTTTCAGATAGTGAAAGCTTCCGGAGCGAAGGGGATGAGGATAATGAAGAAATGGAGGAGGAATTGAAACATGAAGAGGAGCTTAATAACCAGACATCCTTATGCAACAATATGTTTTTCATCTGTGCCGGTGGCCGGAGACTGAAAACACGATGGAAACTGGGGCAAGGTTTTGACCCTAGAGCTAAATGGTTCCAAGAATGGAATAGGGCTTTTCTTCTTGTGTGTGCCACCGGTCTTTTTGTGGACCCTCTCTTCTTCTACGCTCTTTCCATAAGCGGGACTTGTCTGTGTCTCTTTGTGGACGGGTGGTTGGCGGTCACCGTCACGGTTCTCAGGTGCATGACCGATGCTTTGCAATTGTGGAACTTATGGTTGCAGCTCAAAATGGTCAAGAAATTGTACGGTGGTGGCAGTGCCGTTGACGGTGGCGAGAAGAAAGAGACAGGCGGCCCACAAACGGCCGGCCATATCTCCATGGTTGTCAAATATTTGAAGGCTAGGAAAGGACTTTTCTTGGATCTGTTTGTCATTGCCCCCATACCTCAGGTGAAAATCTTCTTCTCTAGCTCCTCTAATTCTCAATTGGTAATGGCCTTATGATATCGCCACCATTTTCAAACGATGACCAGCATCTGATTTACTACGACAACCATACAACGAAACATGACGTGGTTCTTGGGGTAGGTGCCATTTGTATGATAGTGTTTAGCGCAGCTGACATATGCATGTTATTACAGAGTGCAATGACAATGAGACCACGTGACGTACCTATATCCATGTCGCTTCTTCATAATTGCAAGGGGTAAAAGATGGAAACTGGAAAGCATGTAATAATTTGCACACGAAAGCTTTGTTTATCGGAAAGGCTTTTGAACGAACTCTTCTACTGTGTAGTCTTGCGTCGGAGCATATAGAATTGAAGCAACCTTGTTCCACCATATTCTATGTTTATATTATAATGTAAACTTGATGTTTGTCCAAATCAGAGAACATCAATTATTTGGTATGATTGTTGTAGTTAGTCTTCGGACGGAAAATAGTTTCAATTTTGGGTTTTAAGAACATAGGATTTCTACGATTGAATTATATTTTGAGGAGAACCCTCTTCTTCTCCGTGAATAAAAAGAAACAAAATTGCAAATTACTGTTGTCTTGACAAACCAGAATTTTGGTTTTTGAGGCAAAAATTAAACTATTGTCTGAAATGATAACGTTTTCTATATGTTTTATTGACATATTTTCCATGTTGCAAACTTAGACAAGGTACCTTCTCTTGAAACTAACGTATATACCTTTACATGTTTCATGTGTGGCCCCGGAGTTTCTCTCACCACTTATCTTGAAATGTATGTCATCACTTACAAGCTCTTATTTGTCTGAGACGAACATTTGGGTTTTGTATCTCTAAGCTTTGTTTCTCTGTTTAACTTGCTATGAGGCATACACTCTTCTTGCCTAGTTTACAAACCAGAAACAGAAAATTATCAGCACCAGAAGGAAAGTTTTATACTTTCGTCTTCTTTGTCTGCCAAGTTTTATCGTCCTGTCGCGCTAAGTCAAGGCCATATAAATCTGTTAATTTCTTTCTTAGAATCATTTCATGTTCCAATTAGTTAATCGCAGGAATTCGACTTAGTCATCAGAAAACGTTGTACTTAACAACATCAACATTTGCAGATTGTCCTATGGGTGGCAGTTCCAACATTATTGGAGCAAGGATCTGTAACTATGTTGATGACAGTTCTTCTGATAACATTCCTCTTCCAATACCTTCCTAAAATCTACCACTCCGTTCGCCTCCTCCGCCGCATGCAAAATGTTTCCGGCTACATCTTTGGGACCGTCTGGTGGGGAATTGCCCTCAACATGATCGCCTACTTCGTTGCATCGCATGTAAGTTGAACTTTATTATCTAAATTATACCTCTCAATCTTTTCATCCAGAAACTTTAGAAGTCCCCTTTTACTTCTTTTCATATTTTGTCATGTTACTGAACATTTAAGCCATGGATCAAAAGTCAGGTCTAGACTTCATGCTTTTTGTGACATAAAAACAAATTATTGATGCTCAAGTAACTTTACAGCTTCCAACTTTATCTGTCCTCTCGCCGGCATGGACAGAGGGGTTCCTGTACTTAGCCTTAGATTTAGGACCTCTATATAGTTGCTAGTGAAGCGACATAAAGAGAAAAGGACGACCCAGCACCAAAAGAAAGAATAAAAGAACAGTATCTAGAAGTTGAATTGTTTTCACAAAAACTGTAGGGAACATTGAGTTTACTTAGGATTCTACCGTGAATTTTAAAAGGATTCAAACTAGTTAGTCACATTGAGGTGGTGGATAGTTTTGGCTTTCTGGTTTTATAGTGAAAAGGGAAAATGTTAATAGGTGTCCTAAAGTCACATTTGTGTTGAAGTTTTTATAAATATTTATGTCATGATACTGTATATGCATGGTAACTTAGCACTTATAAGATTTTAAACTGAGGGTTATGGTGATAATGAAACCTTAAAATGTTACAGGAATTGCAACTATTTTAGAAAATGATAAAAAATAAAAGTAATCCTGAGGTAAATACAAACTATGATATATTCAACAAAATGCATACAAAAGCATGCATGCCAGAAAGCAATGGAAAAACAATCTCAGGAGAACAATGTTTAGTAGTGTTATCATAAAACACTTGGGGTCCTTTTTTTTTTTTTTTCATAAAATACAGGCAGCAGGTGCATGCTGGTACTTATTGGGAATACAGAGGGCGGCAAAATGCTTGAGAGAACAATGCAGAGCAACAAATGGTTGCGGGGTAAGGTTGTTATCTTGTAAGGAACATATTTACTACGGAACAGAAAGTAAGATCACGAATAGACTTAGACTGCAATGGGCACAAAACAACAAAGTTAGGAGCACCTGCCTGGATGATAGTGGAGATAACTATGGATATGGAGCATATCACTGGACTGTTCAACTAGTCAAAAATGATAACAGATTGGAAAAGATACTCTTTCCAATATTTTGGGCCCTAATGACACTAAGGTGCGTTTAGTTGATGCTTAAATTAACTGAACATCTCTTCTTTTAATTGATGTGTGTTTAATTGGTGTTACTGGCAGCACTTTCGGGAGTTTGGAGAGCACGACAGAATGGTCGGAAGTCATTTTCAACATAATCGTCCTCACAAGTGGACTGGTGTTAGTGACCATGCTGATTGGGAATATAAAGGTATTCTTGCATGCAACAACATCCAAGAAACAAGCAATGCAACTTAAGATGAGAAATATAGAGTGGTGGATGAAGAAGAGACAGTTGCCTCAAGGATTCCGGCAGCGGGTTCGCACCTATGAGCGCCAGCGGTGGGCAGCCATGCGTGGTGTAGATGAAACTGAGATGATTCGAAACTACCCTGAGGGCCTCCGAAGGGACATCAAGTACCATCTCTGCCTAGATTTAGTGAGGCAGGTATAAAGCTTTTAAATACATGCACACTTTTGCTGCTTCAATGGACATAATTTGAGTCAGCAGTAGTCCTAACAATCATTAAAACCTCAGTGTATGATTTGGTTCAACATTACAGAGGAATGCAACTTGAAAGCTTCTATTATTAGATACACTTCTTATTGTTTTCCAATGTCTTCAAACTCCTTGTGCATTCATTTCTAGTTGAAGTCTCTAA
Source organism: Erythroxylum areolatum (assembly GCA_024520975.1). Classification (NCBI taxonomy): domain Eukaryota; kingdom Viridiplantae; phylum Streptophyta; class Magnoliopsida; order Malpighiales; family Erythroxylaceae; genus Erythroxylum; species Erythroxylum areolatum. Next base: position 41,435,610 of record JANIJH010000005.1, on the reverse strand, counting down.
GCTAAAAACTTAGAAGGTTGTCCATTTGTTTCAGGTACCACTATTCCAGCATATGGATGATCTTGTCCTAGAGAACATCTGTGACCGCGTGAAGTCTCTAATTTTTACCAAGGGAGAAACAGTAAGTTCCCGTTCTATGGACATAAATATAAGCTGAATGTGCCTGTATCAATTGATTCTATAGGATATCTGTAAAGGGAGGCTTATTGAAAATGTTGTAGTACTTCTAAACCTTGGTTTCCTGTAGGTAACAAGAGAGGGAGACCCTGTGCAAAGAATGCTGTTTGTAGTGAGAGGACATCTCCAAAGTAGCCAAGTCCTAAGAGATGGTGTGAAGAGCTACTGTATGCTTGGCCCTGGAAATTTCAGTGGCGATGAGCTACTCTCATGGTGCCTAAGAAGACCCTTTGTGGATCGTTTACCGCCATCTTCTTCAACACTTTTTACTCTTGAGACTACAGAGGCATTTGGGCTAGAAGCTGAAGATGTGAAGTATGTAACACAACATTTTAGGTACACATTTGTGAATGAGAAAGTGAAAAGAAGTGCAAGGTACTATTCACCGGGCTGGAGAACTTGGGCAGCCGTTGCAATTCAGTTGGCTTGGAGAAGGTATAAGCATCGACTAACGCTTACTTCCTTGTCGTTTATAAGGCCTCGGAGGCCCTTATCACGGAGTTCTTCCATGGGAGAGGATAGGCTCAGGCTTTATACTGCTATGTTGACTTCACCGAAGCCAAATCAAGATGATTTTGACTTCTGAATTTGTATGCTTCAAAAGAGTTTTCAGTTTCTGTTTGTACTGTGTTTTTATATGTTATTTAATTTACGAGTGATGCTTTGTGGGTATGTCAGATAACCTAAAGATATATATATATATATATATATATATATATGAAGAATCGGAATTGAATTGAGCCTTGAAAAGCAGGCGCATGAGTATATGAGAATTGGCAGTTAAAACAATGAACCTCTATTGGTAGGAGAACCAACTTTATCGTACGACTTATTTATACCATATTATTCCAACAAGATTGCTTTATAAATTCCATCTGTTGTAGAAATAACTTGTCCTTTGAACATAATGAAATGAATTCTGATTCTGTTTATCGGCACCTCATTGAATTGTTCTTTACTTGAGCTTGTATTGTAGAATATTCTTTTGTCTCTTTTATCCTGAATGAACGTGACTAGATATGATAGAGACAAACAAAAACACCATTTGCAAGCGTTACTGGTATGTTGCATTCAACTATGTCTCGCCATTCAACTATGTCTCACCACATTGCCAGGGAATCAGCTATGTTGCACTTGCTTAGAATCGTTTTTTAGCTTTCACTGGTGAACTCATATTGAAAAAAAAAGATGAGTAATGCTTTCTTCTGCTTTCTTGCACAACACATATCAATTTGGTATAGCCATTTATTTGCTCAGCATATCAACTATTGGTAGCTTGCCTTTCATAGCCATCCATAAAGTGGTGGATGCTTGGGGTGGTAAATACTTGCACCAAACAATCCTGATCCAAGGAACCCTGATAGCGTTGCCTAAAAAATACTATCCACAGGACAAGTTTATGAAATTAACAGACCTGGAGTGTTTCCAAATTATGTTGTCTTTTCTCCCTCAGGATTAAGTTTGGTGTTAACTATTTCTGAGCTGATAATGGTGGACACCATAGGCCTCCTGATAGCTTCCCTGTGTTCTACTGCCATAGCTACTGTTGCATCAGATTGTACAAGAAGTTTAAGAGGTGCAAGAGAATTCAGATATTCCAGTGGTCTTGTAAACATACAATTGCTAGTCTAGAAATTTGTTGACTTCCCATTTCCAATCAGGTTCAGAAACTTCATTCTAGCCTTGTCCCGGATTTTCACAATGAGCTTTTTTTTAGTAAATCAGTAAAATTTTATACAAATAATAAAATTCTTTCTAAGAATTTTCTTCTTAGAAAGATTTTCCGTATCTTTATTTAAGAATTTGTCTTTATTTTTTCTTTGAAGTGTTATGAAAAATGTTAACTTAATTTTGAAAAATTAATATATATCTAATAAGTTCTAAAAGAGCCTAGCTCCTCTAATTAAATTTCCCTTCTAGTATGGCTCCCACTAGGTCCCTCTGCTAAGTCCTTCACTTACTTTCCTTCATTCTCTAAACCTTTATGTTTGGTCTAACCAACCTCCAAAACTCTACCCGTAATAAACTTAAACGCCCTCCATAGATAAAATGTTCCATTGGGAATACAATTGCCGGTATGAACTAATCACTCAACAGAAACTCAATAGGCAATATCACCGAGACAAGTGTAAATTCATTCAAATCCAGAAGTTCTCAATACATTGCGGAAATTTAAGTGCTAAAAGGAAATAGCTAGTACAGAAAGGGGAAGGAAGGATGAAGAAAGGTGACTTGGAGAGAATAATTCCGTAGGAACTATGATGATTGTTGTCCTTTCTCCTCGTGCATTTCTCTGCTATAACGGAATTCATAGCGCATAATCCTTGAGTGCAGCCGGTAGTTTCTTGACACGTGGTGGCCTGCTGTTAGAGACTTCCTCAGCTGATGCAGAATGGGCCTGGGTGTGAGTGTCATCTGCTAATGGACCTGGGTTCATAGCATTACCCCCGCCATTGAGTGAAACCTTGTCCTCAAGGTCATCGGAAGCAGTGAGCAGAGGTAACGGAATGGTCTGCGTTGTGGGATCACCAAGGCACTTCTTTAAGACGGACACATGGAAAACAGGATGGATCCGAGAAGAAGATGGTAGGTCCAATTTGTAAGCAACAGCGCCGACCTTCTTAAGCACACGAAAAGGCCCGAAATAATGCTGTCCCAATTTTTGGTGCCGATGGAGACGGAGGAAAACCTGACGATAAGGCTGTAATTTCAAAAATACCCAATCACCAACAGTAAAGGAAACATCAGGTCTATTTTTATCCAGTTGATTCTTCATGCGGAGTTGGGCTTTGAGTAATTTATCCTTAAGCTGCTGGAGGATAAGATCACGATCAGCAAGGGCAGCATCGAGCTCGAAAAGTTTAGAATTGTTCTGTACTTGAGCCTGTATTGTAGAATATTCTTTTGTCTCTTTTATCCTGAATGAACGTGACTAGATATGATAGAGACAAACAAAAACACCATTTGCAAGCGTTACTGGTATGTTGCATTCAACTATGTCTCGCCATTCAACTATGTCTCACCACATTGCCAGGGAATCAGCTATGTTGCACTTGCTTAGAATCGTTTTTTAGCTTTCACTGGTGAACTCATATTGAAAAAAAAAGATGAGTAATGCTTTCTTCTGCTTTCTTGCACAACACATATCAATTTGGTATAGCCATTTATTTGCTCAGCATATCAACTATTGGTAGCTTGCCTTTCATAGCCATCCATAAAGTGGTGGATGCTTGGGGTGGTAAATACTTGCACCAAACAATCCTGATCCAAGGAACCCTGATAGCGTTGCCTAAAAAATACTATCCACAGGACAAGTTTATGAAATTAACAGACCTGGAGTGTTTCCAAATTATGTTGTCTTTTCTCCCTCAGGATTAAGTTTGGTGTTAACTATTTCTGAGCTGATAATGGTGGACACCATAGGCCTCCTGATAGCTTCCCTGTGTTCTACTGCCATAGCTACTGTTGCATCAGATTGTACAAGAAGTTTAAGAGGTGCAAGAGAATTCAGATATTCCAGTGGTCTTGTAAACATACAATTGCTAGTCTAGAAATTTGTTGACTTCCCATTTCCAATCAGGTTCAGAAACTTCATTCTAGCCTTGTCCCGGATTTTCACAATGAGCTTTTTTTTAGTAAATCAGTAAAATTTTATACAAATAATAAAATTCTTTCTAAGAATTTTCTTCTTAGAAAGATTTTCCGTATCTTTATTTAAGAATTTGTCTTTATTTTTTCTTTGAAGTGTTATGAAAAATGTTAACTTAATTTTGAAAAATTAATATATATCTAATAAGTTCTAAAAGAGCCTAGCTCCTCTAATTAAATTTCCCTTCTAGTATGGCTCCCACTAGGTCCCTCTGCTAAGTCCTTCACTTACTTTCCTTCATTCTCTAAACCTTTATGTTTGGTCTAACCAACCTCCAAAACTCTACCCGTAATAAACTTAAACGCCCTCCATAGATAAAATGTTCCATTGGGAATACAATTGCCTAATCTAGAACCTACTCCCTCTCCCTTAAAACTCACTCCCAACCCCTCCTTCGCAACCTTGGTACCTTCTGGAACCTCCCTTAAAGAATCTGGCTTAAGTAGGATCATTTGGAAACAAGCAGTAGATGACCTTTTCCCAAGCATGAAGTTAAAATATTGTTCTCCCTTTTCAAATAGAGAAGGAAAGATTGTAGCTCCTCCACTAGAGACCTTGAAGGTTGGAGCTTTGAGATGGTTAACTAGCTTAGTGGGGTTCCTTTTAGGTAAATATCTAACCTTCCATTTAATGAAGCAATAGGCATTCAAAAACTGAAAAGAATGAAGGATTGGAGGATTTATTCATATGTGACCAAGGTAGCTTCATTTTTAAGTTTAATTTTGCTTAAGTGATAAACAAAATTCTTAACCAAGGACATTGCACCTTAATTATAGGCCAATGCTTCTACATAGGTGGAGACCACACTTGAATATGAATAAATTAAGTGTTGTGGTTGAACTTGCATGATATTCGCCTAGAATATTAGATCATTTTGGAGATAAGTCATGTGGCAAGTTACATTAGGAAACTTTTGTGTATGGATGCTACTATACTAAAGGTTAAATGCTTGGGGGTATGGAAGAGTGTAGATTGAAGTCAACATCAACTAGGTACTTTCCAACTATATTCCAATTATGAAACTTGGAGAGAATAATGAGACGAAAGTTTCAAGTGTTAAAGTAAGCTACTAATATCCTCAAAGACTCTCCAATTGCTAAGTTTTTCTTACTCTGGAAATCTTGAAACTCTCTGAGCTTTTCTATCGAACACTTGGTGTGCTCCTCAACATTGAGCGCGCTGATCATGTAGGTGTCCTGCGATTCACCCAACATGGATAACACGATATCAAAAAACACACAGCCAACAATGATCTTCACAGCCACACAACAAATTAATCCCACAAATCCAAAAGATAAACTCACCTCATCGGCATAAGTTGGGCATGCGGCTAAAAAAGTGAGGATTCGTGAAAGAGAGGAGGACCCTCCTCCCTCATTGCCCAACCCACCACCACTACTAGCCATCTATTGTGCAACGATCACTGGGAGTACAACCCCAATCACAGAGTCAACTTATCTAGATGAAGAAACCATAGAAATTCAAGATGGAGACATTACGTTAGTACAAGGACAATATGGGATGGGCTTAGAACCATCCAAAACTCTCCGAGGGCACCTTGACAAGAAATGGGAGAAGGCGGTCATAGTTAAACTCCTAGACAGAAAACTGGGTTTTAATCTTCTTCACACCTGAATCAAATCCCTGTGGAAACCCCAAGGCTCCATGAAAATAGTAAACTTAGAAAACGAATTTTACATGATTAACTTAGAATGTACAGTACTTCATCTTAGAATGTACAATAACTTTATCTTAGAATGTACAGTATTTCATCTTAGAATGTACAGTAACTTCGTTTTCGAATGTACAATACTTCGTCTTAGAATGTACAGTAACTTCGTCTTAGAATGTACAGTAACTAAGACAATGAACAGTAACTAAGACGATACAACATTACAACTTGTAATGCTCGTATCTCTCAACTTCGATATCCAAAATTTACAAACTTTATACCGTTAGAAAGCTCGAAAGATCATCTACTACTTTCAAGAAGACAATTTTGCCTAAATCAGCTCACAACAACCCAGAAAATATCCTTGAAGTCAGTACACGAATTTTCATAACTGGCACATTCACATATCTTATGCAACATCACAACTTGTAAAGGTCATAATTTCCCACTACGATATCCAAAACTTACAAACTTCATGTCGTTGGAAAGCTAGGAAGATCATCTGCAACTTTTATGAAGAACTTAAAAACAAACTTTTCCTCTATAAGGGTCAAAATTCCAAATCAATGTGGTTATCCTGAAAGTTCCATCCTAAACAGGACGATGCAACATTATCTCTCAACTCCGATATCCAAAAATTTCATACTTTATGTCAATGGAAAGCTAGAAAGATAAGTTACAACTTTCATGAAGACAATTTCATCAAAATGTCTCTAAATCAACCAAGAAAATTCATAGAACATTCAGATCAAAAATCCAACTCTCCACTACTATTCTTTCCCAAAATTTTTAGACTTCAAATTTTCAAAAACTAACATTTCAAACTTTTTTTTTCTTTTCTTCACTCATAACTAATCACTAACAGTTTATCATTTAATAGTTTCAACTTCCAAGAAAAGTACGAGGCCCAACATTTCTCTTTCCCTTAAAAAATTTCGTTCTCGAAATTCTTACCTGAGTGATCAAACAAATAAAGAAAAATGATGTCTTATGCTTTTCTCAATCTCACAAGTAACTTCTTCACTTGCCTAGTTTCTTCTAAATGACCATAGTCAATAGACTTACTCGATCTTTCAATCACCTCAGATTACTCAAAAATTTTCACTTCTTGAGTCAATAACACTAATATTATATCATGTCAATATCTCTGAACATACTTATATATATCACATTACAAATCTAGGAAATCTTTGTTGGTAAAACTTACTTATAAGTCAATGGTTCGGTTCTTAATAACTTTGTATGGACTAATACAATTCAAGCTTAATTGGTTCCTTATTCTAAACTTAACACATTTGCACTCAATCTAAACACACCTTGGGAAAGTGATATTATCATAAACATTTCATCCTTTACTTCATATCTTCGATGTTGATTCACCAACTCCTTTGTCTTCTGAAATCACTTAAGTTTTAAAAGTGATCAATTTCACTTATCAAGAACCTTTCCAATCAATTTTGGCCTTTAAGCTTTTTTCGGCCTTAGTCATCACAACACAAAAACGAACGACCCTTTCTATCATGTAACTCCTCACACGATATTCTAATGAAATCACTATGATAATGATCATCTTTATCGGTACATATAC
>JANIJH010000005.1:41401887-41414423 GCA_024520975.1 Erythroxylum areolatum | reverse complement strand
ATTTTCATTACAAAACTGTAACTGAAGAAGATAAAGTTACATGTAAATACACTTGCTTTCTAGGGCACTATATTTACGTAACTCCAACAAATAAATTTCATTACTCTTTACTTAATAAGAAACAAATTTGAGAATGCATTAAACAAATTGAAGATATCCATTAAGATTCTCCATTATCCATTCAATTGCAAAGTTTATTGAATTGTTGAGCACTTAATTGCTTGCATCACATTATAAAATAATCCAATTCACTACATAATTCTTTAAATTTCAACTCAAATCACATCATTCCACTTAATGTATAAAGTGAACATACATGAGAAAAATATAAAATATTTAAACATTTTTCATACTTATTAAAAATTAAACACTAAATTTAAAAACTCAACGTAGGAGCATTTAAAAGCTTGTTTGAAAAGTCACCTAGCCTTTTGACACATGAGTAAACACCTTATCAAGAATACCACCAATTACTCAACTAGGTCACTATCTCAAATGGCTACTAACACCACTTATTTTGACTTTTTTATTAACACAAATCTAGTGGAGTGAAATTATTTATGCTCTTTTATTCATATACAACTATTTTTTCTTTTTTCTTTTTTATGTGGCAGAATAAAAAGCTCGAAAAGAATTCACAATTAACTTAATGTAAACACAAATTATACATAAATTATTATAATAAAAATTAAATATCCATTCTCAAATTAATAAACTAAATTGAAATCAACTTAATTATCAAAACTAATAACTATTTGCCTAGACAAATCAAATCAAATTACAATCACAACATAACTTATAATATATCATCTAGATCAATATTCTCTTTAAAAAATGCCTGAATTATTTCTTATTAAGCAAATTATAACAAAATTGATAAGCTTGACTACTAAGTCCCTCCCCCAAACTTAATTTCTACATTGTCCTCAATATAAAAAATGCAAGAACAATGAAAATATGAAAAATAATGAGAGAAGGTGAGAATAATTGGTACTTGATAGTAAAAGATTTTAAGCCTTACCTAATCTTGTTAACATCAAACTAGTACTGGTGAAATATTTTTTACTCTAACGAAAGGGTGACGTTGCTTTCATAGCCTATGGAACTCCATCAAATCTCAAGTAATAAAGTTGGGACCATAAAACTAAAATTATAAAGATATCTAAACTACTAATGGAGATCTTACAAACTACTCAATCAAAACAAGAACACCTAATTATTGGATTGCCTCCTAATCAATGCATTTTTATGAGTATTTTAGTTGGACTTTCCATTAAGTCCCTCTCGAACCTGGATCTATAATCAATGGCTTTCTTCTACCTATTTCATTATATAAGGGTTCACTGGCTTGCGAATAGGCCACATGCTGTAAGATAATAGGAATATAAGGTATCAAATTAATAAAACCAATTAAATCCATTAATGCCCTTTTTAGTAACAAACCTTCAATATAACAAAGAATAATAGAACCCCTAGATCTTTTATTGAATTTGACATTTAGTTTTGTGGAAAGTAGGAATCCTTCAAACATAAGATGACTGTTGATAATTCCTTGATAGCCTCCTTATTAGGCTCTTCCTCTTCCTCTTCCTCTTCCTCTTCCTCATCTTCCTTCTATTCTTGAACATCAACTTCCTCCTTTTCTTAAACATTTAGTTACTTTCCAGTCTATAATGTTATGGTATTCATATGTTCCATCAAATATGGTTTGCTGTATCTAGACAAAACACATATCCTTTTAGTATTATGGATGGTAGCCTCAGTTGAAGCAACAAATTTCATAAGGACATCTTTAAGAAGTTGATGCTCCTCTTATTATTGTTGTTACAAAATCTCAAATGAAGTATGATGGCTCTGTGCAAAGTCATAATAACTACGCCACTTTGGATTATAAGTATTCTCGTATAAGGTATCTTGAGGTTAGTTCTCCACATAAATTAGACGGCCTTATATATATTTTGATGCTTAAAATTCATGAAAGGTGATTACCTCCACAAATATCATAATATATCATAAATATTGGTTAAGCTTTCGAATATATTTTACAATGCCTTTTTGTTCCAAGCTTTCAATGGTATTATAACTGATGACATAAAATAACCCCCTGTGAATATTGTTCTCTCCATCCTTCCATTGTGTTTGGTGGCTATGATAATAAATAACCAAATTCTTAAAAATAAACCACAAATAAATGATCAAGGAAGAGATCTATAAGGACAAATAAATAAATATAAAAACAAACGAAATATAAGATAACTGAAAAATAACTAGATTAATAAAATAAGGTTTTCCTAATATTATAGTCACCAAAAACAATACCAAAAACTTAATGATGATGATTTGGCTTTAACCGAAATTATATGGTGTAGTACTAACGATGATGATGATTTGGCTTTTACCGAAATTAATGATGATGATTTGGCTTTTAACTAAAATTAAAAGGCTAGCACTAACGAGTATGAGTTAATTTCACGAGGACTAAAATTACTGGTACTTACTAGCTTTCTATTGTCTAGTATATTAAATTATAATACCTAAGATTAATCAAATTCAAAATAAAACAATAAACTAAAATAAATCAATACAATTGACTAACTAAAGAAGAGATTAAACTAAGAAACAATCATAGAAGACATTGGTACTTGGAATTTGAATCCCTAATAAGACTTCTTATAATATTGTGATTGCACTAATCAATTTAAGATATAGTTTATTAGACCGTAAAAATTTCTCAATTATGCTAACTTATTGCTCAAGGCTATCAACGTATAATCCTATATTGATTAATTGAAATCTTTTTCTAATTAAAACCCCTGGAATTGCATTAATAAATTTATGAATTTTATTATTACATTTGACCCTAATTTGAAATATTTTTTTCAACTTATCTATAGATTTGCATGCAACTCCTTTAAATTATGCTAGATCTATCCATACAAATAATTTCTTAATCTCAATTGCATGAAATCATTCATGAATCAACATGTTATCAATATTAATTTAAGAATAACTAAGAACACATAACTGAATCATCAACAAAACTAAAGAATGAATTAAATTAAAATAAATTCACTACAAGGTCTATCCCAAGGTTCTTCGAATCCAAGTACCAACAAAGGTTTAGTTCATAATTATTGAAGACATAAAATCAAAACAGAAAACTAGAAAATCCAAAGAAATATGATGACATCTCGTTTAATCTTCATGAAATTCAATTTAGATTGATGAAAATCCACTTTGAATGTGTTTCCTTGCTTGTTCTTTGTTCTTTTTTATCATCATAGGCTGTCAAATGGTGTTTCTTTAAGCCTCTTCCCTTACTTTTCCTCTTAATTTTGCCTTTTAAATTCAAAAATTATGATTTTTAGTGGTACACAGTTACCAACACGGGTGCGTGTGGTGTTCGTATTGATTAGAAATAATAAAACTTCTAAATCTAGATTGTGTAACTCTCTAAAATCATGTAGCTATCTTATTGTGCATGAAACATGTCAACATAGGCATGTTGGTATGGACATAGGCATATCTAGAGACAATATGCACTTTCATATTCTTTATAAATTAATCAAAATAGCTCCAACATCGCCCCAAACTTTCCCTAATTTGTTCCTTTTTCTTCGAATAAGTGAACTAAAACCTAGAAAATAAATACAAATAAATTAAGCACTAAAAACAATACAAATCTTAAGTAAATAAGATAATGCACTAACCATGGAGCTAAAAATATGGTTTATTAAGCATTTGTCACCTGTTTAGAGAATACCTTGGAAATCTCTAATTATGTAGATTCAAAATTTGAGCCTTTAAGAATGAAGATGGGAGAACTTATATCTACCCTTTCTTAGGGATTTGTTAAATTGATCCATCTAGTAAAAGGAGATCATTGAGGAAAAAGGCTTAATCCTCCTTTAAACAAATACCTTCCTAACTTCCATTGTAGATTAGAGTATTAAAGGGATGAATTTTTCTAAAAAGAAATAGGCACTTCATGATTTTTTTTAATAAAAATGCTTATCCTAGAACTACTTAAAACTAAAATGAAGGTAGACAACTTGAAGAAGAAACGATAGTTTCTAAACTAGAAATGGGAGTACATATCTAACCATTATCAACATTATAATGGTCAAATCATAGTTTCTTTTGATAGATATAGAGTTAGAATATAGAAAATTACTTCCTATTGCCAATATATATTTATTAGAATACAATTAAAGTTAGATCCAAGGGTAATAATCTTTGTATTTGTCTATGGTGCTAGAATTGAATTCCATAGAGTTTAGCTATGGAACACTCTTATGGTGTAAAGGAATAATGTAGTTGACCCATATATATTCCTAGGTGATTTTAACACAATAGTATATCCATCTGAAGTAGAAGGGATGATGCATGTCTCAAAATGTGAATATAAGGGCCTAAGGAATCATTTGAATATATTGGGCCTTATGGATTTGAATTTTTATGGTAATTATTTCACATGGACAAACAAATAGATTAGAGATTATCTAATTGATAAAAAGTTGAATCTTTTAGTTATTAACTAATTCTGCTAAAAATCCTTTCCATTAAGCGAGGATTTATTCACAAGCCATTTGTGTTTAGATCACCACCTAATAAAGATCAACAATCTCACAATGATTTACTAGTTGGGGAGTATTAAATGATGATAGTGTAACTAAACATTGAATATTATTTATTGTCATAAGCTAGGTTGTTTATGTTGTGTTCAGATGTTGGTGGCAACATGCAATGTTTATTTTGGCTAGATGTCACCTTTTGGCCTTTGTTAACTTTACCATGCAAAATTGCAATGTAAATCTTTTGTACTTATCATATTTATTGCCAACATGCAATGTGTATTTTGGATAGGTGTCACCTTTTGGCCTTTGTTAACTTTACCATGCAAACTTGTAATGTAAATCTTTTGTACTTATCATATTTGTTGCCTTTAATGTTTTGATACAATTTCAATTTTTTCAAGAAAAGTAATCTCACAATGAAAAGCTTTAGGAGAACACTATTCAGGTTTTGAAATTACTTAGATTGATAATCCAAGGCATCAGGATACTATCAAGAAGGGAATGGAGACACAAGTATAGGGATTTTATGCTTTTAAATATGTGAGGAAACTAAAACATATGAGAGAGGAACTGAAAAAAAATCCTTAAATCAAGGTTTGAAGTCCTTAACTAATATTGATCTTCAAATGGCCAAGGACTTACTAAATTTAGCCCAAGAGGAAGCTTATGCACATCCCATAAATGAACAATATAGGTCTAAGGAAAGGCCAGCTTGTAGGCTTTGAGCAACCATTATCATTTTTTAAAAACAAAAATCTAGGATTCAATGGTTGGTGGAGGGGGGATATTAATATAATTTTTTTCGCAAGTCATTAATAAGGAATCACAATATAATTCTTCACTAAAAGAAACAAATGGAGAGTTGATCTAGATGTAAGAAGACCTCATCAAAATTAATTTTTAGTATTTCCAAAGCTACATGGGAACTTACTCTAACTACATCTCTTATGTAAAGGTGTTTGGTAAATATGTCAATCACTCATTCAATTAAGATCAAATGGTTGAACTAACCAAGCATATCTCCCTTGATGATATGGAGAAGGCAATCTTTACATTGAATCCATCTAAGGTCCTAGGACCAGATGGATTCAATGGGCTCTTTTTTAGAAATCTTGGAATCATGTCAAAGATATGATCATTAAATAGGTGTTGGAATTTTTTGAAAAAGGATCTATGCTTAACGAACTCCAAAAAAAATTACATCACTCTAATTTAAAAGTCTAGAATTTAGAGAATCTTGGAGGTTTTAGGTTATTATCATACTGAAACCTCATTTATAAAGCTATCTCCAAACTGTTTGCAAAAAGACTTAAAACAGTGCTGAAGTCAATTGTAAACCCTTGCCAAGATGCTTTTATAAAGGGTTGAAATATAGGAGACACCATCATGCTAGTTTAGGAGTTCTATAATTTTTATCACTAGAAGAAAGGACCAAAATGTTGTGCTCTTAAGATAGACTTCTAGAGAGCTTTTGATTCCTTAAACTAGCAATTCATCTAACATACTCCAGAGGTATTTGACTTCCACCTATCTTCAAGAATTGAATAAAACAATGCATAGAGATAGTCTCATTCAATATATTATTTATTGGAGCAACTACTAAAGGCCTTTGATAACAATTTCTTTATCCCTCTATATTTTCATTCTATGCCTAGAGGTACTTAATAGAATCATAACACACAACATCTAGGGACAACCAAAAATTTCTTATCATTACACATGCAGGAAATTAAAGATTGTAAGTTTATCGTTTGCAGATGACTTATTGCTCTTTGGTGGAGCAAATGAAACCTCTGTAAGGGTCCTAATGGAATCACTTGAAACATTTAATCTTATCTTTGGATTGATGATCAATATAAGGAAAAGTCTGTTGGTTTATACCCTTGTAGCTAATTTTTGGTTGTATATTTATTTGTATAAATTTTGTTTTTATTCAATAAAAGGCATTCTTTATCTTTATGTATTTATTGTTATGAGATTGAATTGCATTTCGTATTATTCCTAAAATGTTCCTAGCATAGTTTCATCAAGATGGGGTATTAATGAAATGGTTAGACTAACACATATTTGTTTCTTTCTCATGAAGAAAGTAATTGATATCATAGATTAAAGTGTAGAGATACTTAAACAAACATGTGGGTATTTATTAGAGAATAAGTTCACTGAACTGACCGATTATGAGAATCTCAAATGGAAAATTACTTGCGTGTCTATGGATTATCTCATTATGATGGTTGTATAATTGATCCTTAGACTTGAGATTAGCAAAGTTATCTCATGTAGGAATTACTATGCTTTGACGCTACTTATGTTCTATTCTTGGAGTAGTTCAATTCGGTAGTTATTGTATATAGTATGAAATATGTGCAGATAGTTGAGAAAATCAATAAATAATTCATTATCCTAAAGTAATTAGGGAGAATGTTCTGTTGTTCTTGATTAGTAATAATTTTGAGGATCTCTAGCCTAGACACGAATTCTAGACTCTAATTCCAATTGGAACATTAGATGACGAAAGGATTAATTTATATAAGATAGCCATGTATAGATAGGTTAAGTCAAACCACTTTGACATTCCTAATATTTAGGTGGTCATGACATATTGTTAGACGTCAATCATGATCTATGATTATAAATTGTTTAATTAGGGAATTAAAGATAAATTAAAAGAATTTTTAATTTACCTAATTCTAATTATGAATTAGAATTATAATTTATAATCATGACTAACATATTAGGAACCTAATGGGTCACACATAAAGGTTTATAAAGGAGAAAGTGAAATTTGAATTAAATTGGACTTACTTGAGAAGTTTTAGAAACTCTAAGGGTTAATATGTGATATTTAATCTTATAAGGATTAATTCATAATTATAATTAAATTTTGACTTTAATTGTAATTTTAATTAAATTCAAGAACATGAAAAATAAGATTTTTCATATAAAAGGAAAAATTAGAAAAATGGTAGCTAACACTTCTTACATTTTTTCCTCTCAAATTTAGATTTGAGTTTTCTCTGAATAGATCTGTGGATACCATTAGAGAACGGATGATTGAACAGCTTGTGGATTGGCGAATTTAAAAAAATAGGAAGTTATAACAAGAAATCGAAACAGGTTAGTATAACTTTGTCAATTTCTTGTTTTATGTTTCTAATTAAAATTTGTTAAAGTTAATTCTACGCAAAGTTTTTAATTCATTCCGCTGCGCTTAGATTTGATCTTGCTTATATTTTTCCAACAGTGGTATCAAAACCACCATTAATAGTTTTAATTTTGATTCATAAGATTGACTAAATTTTGATTTGGATATAATGTGCAAAAGTTTCATATTTTACGTTGAACCTGTTTTGACTAGTGATTTGAAAATGTGATTTTTTAGAAAGTTTTTTGTAGTGGTGATAGACGTTCACTGCATGACTTAGTTTCTCTAATTTTTGCTTTTAAGTTTCGTGTATTCTGATCATATAATTTTCTAGAAATTTTTGTTCTTAATTCTACCGAAAGTGTTTCAGAAATTAGGTAAGAGATGCTTTATTTGTTAGAAGATTGTTATTAACAATAGCGTTTACTATGTCTGGAAAAGATGTAAAACATTTGCATGTATGCATTTCTGGAAATATGGAATACGTGTTCTTGTGCTTATGGAAATAGTGAAAATGTTTCATGTATTTCTGGAATTGATTTTTATTTGATCTTTGTTGCACTTGTTGTTTTACCTGTGAGCTGTTTCTTGAAAACCAGGTGAAGAGTTACATGTTTTATTGTTGTCCTTTCTTTTCCTTAACTAAAAAATAAAATCGAAAAAGTTGATTTACTTCACGTATAGTTTTTACCGATTTTTTGGTTTTAAATGCATAACGTATGCTTAGCTCTTGGTTTATTAACTGCAACGTATGTTTTGCAACCAGTTGCAATACAGAACAATGTTTTGTTTATTTACTCTAAGTGTTTTTGTTCATTTACTCAAACATTAAAGTTTCGGTGGTTGCAATACAGAAAATGTGTTCTGCCCATTTACTCAAGCATGTTACTTCATTAATTCTAACCTTCTTTTTATGTTGAAAGGTGACCATTATGGTTATGTTATTCTTTGTTTTTACTCATTGCATTTTACGTAACAAGTGCTTGGGTTTAGTATGCTTCATTGAATGTTAATGAAGGTTTCGTTAATGAGATTATTGTACTTCATAGTTGATGAAGTTATCGATCACCGGAGGCTATTGTAGCCTTCGGTTGTTAGAGAACCACCACCGTCACCCTAGAGAGCTTTATCTCACTATAGGTTTATGTATATTATAAGTATGTTTATAATGATACAGATGGGGTAGAGTGCCTTGATATAGTCTAAAGGTAGAGCTAGTCAAATAAAGTCTTGTTCTGTTAAAAAAAACGTGAAGGTTTTTAGAGAAGAAGGGGCACGTGCCTCTTGGCCGAATGCAGCAAAGGCTAGGTGTACTAGCTAGGAGACAGCGTCTCCTGACAGTTGCCAATAGCTGGCGCCTGCACTTACAGCGCCAATCGTTTTTTTATTAATATAATTTTTTTAAAAGTTGATTAATTAAATTAAATTATTTTTATATTAAAATTTTTTCTCAATTTATTTTTCATAATTAGATTATGCCAAATTATATAATAAGATTATATTATTTAGAATGAGACCTTATTTTAAATCTCTCATTAAAATATTAAGTACATATTTAGAACAAGAATAATGGCTTCCATTATTATAGGATTAAACCAGAGTTTTGTTTATTGTTAGGTTAGTTGAGTAAACTCTAGGCCGCTTTAACTCAAACATGTTTAGTCTTATAACGATGGGTTTTACTTAACAAAATTTATATGATTTGGATGAGTAAACTCATAATCATATTAATTTAGAGGCAATGTTAGGGTAATATTATTAGATATGGTTTTGGCAAAGAGTTGTCTCTTAACAGATTTAGAAATCATATAGCATGTGATTGATAAAATGTTGCCTACCTAATTTTAATTTAATTGATTTGTTGAGCAAACTCAAGATTAATTAAATTAAAATGGGATCCTAGCCCACTAGGAAATTATGTGATAATTTCTCGAATTAATAGTGAGGGCTATTAATTTGTTGAAAATAGTGGGAGTAACCAAATTTTAAAAGTCCTTATTTATTTGGTTTTACGGCATATACTAATTTATTTTATTTTTGACGAATCAGTTTTTGAAAATGAGTACGAACTTGTCCCTGAGGAGCATCATGGATGCAAACAAATTGACTTGACCAAATTTTTCTGACTGGTTGCGTAACCTTAAATTTGTTTTAAGGCAAGAAAAAGATTGTATGTTCTTGACACTGAACTTCCACCAGAACCTGCGCAAGATGCTGCCAATGAGGATTGGGAATATTATGAAAGTCATATAGATGACAATGAGCAAGTAACATGTGTGATGTTAGCCAGCATGTCTCCTGAGCTTCAGAGGCAACATGAAAATATAAATGCAAGGGAAATGATCTTGCACCTTCAAGAGTTGTTTGGTGTTCAGAGTCGAGTGGAGAGGTTTAAGACAGTGAGAGCTCTGTTTCAATGTCGGATGGCTCCTGGATCATCAGTGGAACTTCATGTTTTACGGATGATTGGCTACATTGAAAAATTAGGTCAGTTAGGATATGACTTGAACCTCGAGTTGAGCATTGATTTAGTGCTCCAGTCCCTTACCCCGAGTTTTTCTCAATTTATTATGAACCTCCACATGAACAAAAAGGAAATGTCAATGGCTGAATTACTTAACATGCTCAAGATTGCTGAGGGATGCCTTAAGAAGGAATTTAGTTTTGTTTTTGTTGTTAGCTCTTCTTCTTCCAGGAATAAGGGTAATACCCTTACGAAGAAGAATAAGAACAAGAATCAAAAGACTTCTGCTAAAGTAACAAAGTCAGAAGGTAGTGTCAAGAAGAAGAATGACAAGGACATCTGTTTCCATTGTGGCGTAGCTGGACATTGGAAGAGGAACTGCAAAGCTTATCCTGCTAGCTTGAAGGAAAAGAAGTTAAGCATAACTTCCACTTCAAGTTTGTTTATGATTGAAATCAATCTTTCTACTTTTGTTTCACAATCTTAGGTATTAGATACCGGATATGGTTCTCACATTTGTAACAATGTGTAGGTACTAACAGACAGTAGGGCATTGAGAAAAGGCATAGTGGATTTACGAGTTAGTAATAGAGCAAGAGTTGCTACATTAGCTATTGGAACTTGTAGTTTAGCTTTGCCCTCTAGTCTTGTACTTGAATTAAATAATTGTTATTATGTTCCTGTCATCATAAGAAACATTATTTCTATTCCATATTTGGACATGAATGGATTTGTTTTCAATATTAAGAATAATAGTTGTTCTTTTTATAAAGATGATATTTATTATGGATCTGGTATGCTTACAAATAGTTTATATGAATTAGATCTTAAAAGACCAATTCTTCAAATAAATAGCAACAAAAGGAGATTAAGTGACCAAAATCCTTCTTATTTATGGCATTGTAGGTTAGGTCATATTAATGAAACAAGAATCATAAAGGTACATAAACAAGAATATTTAGATCTTTTCGATTATGAATCATATGAAACTTGTGAATCTTGTTTAAAGGGTAAAATGACCAAACTTCCCTTTAGTGGAAAGGGACAACGTGTTAATGAGTTGTTAGAGCTTATAAATTCATATGTATATGGCCCTATGTCTACTCAAGCTAGAGGTGGATTTTCATATTTCATAACATTTATAGATGACCATTCAAGTTATGATTATGTGTATTTAATGAAATACAACTATAAAGAATATGAAAAGTTCAAAGTTCAGACTTGAAGAAGAGAAACAAACTGATAAGAGTATTAAGACACTTAGATCTGATCGAGGTGGCGAGTACTTGAACCATGAGTTTCTTAGTTACTTAAAAGAGAATGGAATTCTTTCACAATGGACTCCGCTTGGAACTCCACAACATAATGGGATTTCTAAAAGGAGAAACCGTACTTTATTAGATATGGTACGTTCCATGATGAACTATGCAGTTCTTCCATTTTCATTTTGGGGATATGCTCTTAACACTGCTGCTTACCTATTAAACAGAGTTCCATAAAAAATCGTTGATAAGACTCCACATGAGATATAGACTGGTAAAAGATTAAGGTTATCACACTTAAAAATTTAGTGATGTGATGCTTACATGAAGCGTTCAATGTCTGATAAGCTTGAAGCTAAATCAGATAAATGCATGTTTGAGAGGTATCCAAAAGAAAGTTTTGGATATCAATTTTATCATCCTCTTGAGCAAAAGGTGTTTATCTTAAGACATGTTATATTCTTAGAAAGAGAATTTATTCTCAAAGAAAGTTGTGGGAGTGATGTGGTGTAACACCCCACTCCCGAGTGACCCGAACCCGATATCGTTGGTGACATCCGAGTCCGTGCCCCACGAGGGTGGTGTACTACATCAGTCGGTCGGTAAAACCCGGTATACTCTTTTTTTTGAACCATTCATTCCACGTTAGCGCGACAAAAATAGTAGACAGTAGAAAACCCTTGCAGTAGATACCATCATTTAATAATATTTTACAGTAACCAAAAAGGTACAATTACAAATCATTTTACAATAATTGTGGATTACAAAATTGGGAAACCCTAATGCAGACGCGAACTGATCCCAACCTCTATCTCAACTTGCACCCAGGCATACTCCCGTGTCAAACGGGGTACTCTTCTAGTCCTGAAAAATAGATTGCAATTTTGGATGAGTTTGCGAACTCAGTGAGAAACCATCATCGATGGTTTTCCCAATTCATGCATCATATAACAATTTACAGTAATCAGGCAGTTACAGAATACTACAGTTTACAGTCACAGTAGACATATGTCACAGTCACAAAATACAGTCAATCACAACAATCACAGTAGTCATACAGTTATTCAGTTCAGTCTGTGTGCGATGCA
>JANIJH010000005.1:41373948-41387652 GCA_024520975.1 Erythroxylum areolatum | reverse complement strand
TAATAATTAACTCCAAATCAAATAATTAATCTAGCAAGCCCACAAAATTCATTTAAGTCATGCTTAACTTCTTCCAAGAAAAGACCTTTTTCTAATCATGTAATTGAAGGAATTTGATAACACTTCCTTCTAGAGAAATGTTCCTCATTATCGCAATTTTCTAATGAAACCAACATCATTTAATTTGGCTCCTTAATTTAAAAGTTATGGCCCAAACACTTTTGGACTATTACTAAACTGAGACTGTACACTATACCCAACATCAGTCCAGAAATTGAAAGTCTTAAGGACTGAATTGAATTTCAATTCTTTCAGATAACTTGTAGCTCCATGTCTCTAGTTTAGTTAGAAATAAGAATCATCGAAATTGGATCTCTACAGATCAAGGTATCACCAAAATGCTAAAGTATGTCAAGAATTTTTCAACGGATCCTCTCTCTTTCATTTAATCCATCTTTTTCAAATCAATTTCAAAAGCTGTCAATCATTTATGGAGAGATAGAGGAATGTCTTAGAGATTCAATGCTTCAAAAATTAGGTCAATCAGAGGTCGGACGAAAAAGTTAAGGAAGTCGCGATCCTTGGACAATTAAGGAAGTCGCGATCGTGCACATGCACGACCGCGATATCCCGGTGGACCAACGGAGTCGCGATCGTGTGCATGCACGACCATGACATTCGGGTGGACCTGCGCTCTTTCTTCTTCACTGACAACTCAACTTCCAAACCTCGTAACTTTTCATCCAAAACTCCAAATTTTGTAAATTTTATATCAATGGAAAGCTAAAAGAAACATCTACAACTGCCATGAATTCTACCTTTATAAGGGTCAAAATTTCAATCAAAGTGGCTGTCCCAAAAGTTCCATCCCAAACAGCATCTCAAATTTTAAATAATCATAACTTCCAGCTCCGATATCGAAAAATGTCATACTTTATAGCGTTAGAAAGCTAGAAAGATAAGCTAAAACTTTCATGAAGACAACTTTATCTAATTCCACCTAGATCAACCCAGAAAAGTTATGCAATTTCAGATCAAAATTTTAACTCTCTCCTACTATTCATTCCCAAAATTTTCATACTTCAAATTTTGCAAAAAACCCAACATTTCAACTTTTTATTCTAGTCATTTCCACTCTATTTCTACCAACTTATTCCTAAAAAATCTAATAAACATCCAAAAACAAATATCAATTATTTACTCTTCATATTCTGCATTTTACATTCTCTATTTTTCTTCTCAACTTCCATTTAAGCTCAATATCATCCATAAACATATTATAGTCCATGATTAATCATGAACGTTAATAACAAAATATACACAAATATACCCACTCATCATCAACTTACTACATTCACTACCTTAATCTTGTATATCATTTCAAATTCAAGAATTCTCTTTTTTCTTTACTCATCACTAATCACTAACAACTTCTCATTTAATAGTTCTAACTTCCAAGAAAATTTTAGGGTCCAACAATAGGAAAGTTTAACAAATACATCAAACTAATTAAAAATATTTATTATTAGCCTAACTTTATCTTTCATTAATTATCTAGGTCTCAGTTACTTTTTTAGGTCATGATTTTAAATAGTTGCTAACATTCTTAAATATGATCCTTTACTTAGGTAAAGTTAATGGAATGAATATATTTATGCTTACTTATTGATTTTTTTTTTAATAATAAACATATGGAATACTAAGTCACTTGATAAGTTTAACTCTAACCCAATTTATGTTAAAATATTATATAAAGTTTCATTTAATTCAAGTATCAATATAAGGCCATAAATAAAATTGAAACTAACTTCAAATCAAGCATCAATCTCAAGACTCATTAATGTTCAGATATGTTGACCTAACCTAGTTATATCACAATATAGTCTAACTTATAATGAGTTCTTTAAACCACCTGTATTTCATTATTTATTTTTAAAAAATTATTATGCTAGTTAGAACTTGATCAATTTAATAAGGTTACATATGGCTCAAAATAACCCTTCCCAAATTATACATTACATTCAACAGACAAATAAAAAATATAAAGTTAAATATAGAGTACATAAAAGTTGATATAGAGAAAGGAAAAATGAAAGAAAAAAAATCTCTAAGATATTGTTGCTTGATATTCAACACATGTGTGAGAAATTGATATTTAATAGCTCCCATAAAAACTAGCAAAAACAAAATGAAACTTGATAAATCATCTTCTTAATTCTTTCTCACAATACTATTATGTGGTTGACTTAAGATCCTTAGCCTTTGACACCACTACCTCTATCACCCAAGGCCTTGCCTCTTTTGGTTCATCCATTGTGCATGGTTTCGTATCTTTTATCTAAGTAACCTCTACCTCCTTTAATGGAGAATCCTCCCTTACACTATCCCCCTCATTTTTAATGAATGCATATGATCCATTAACCTTCCTTGCAAGTGTGATATGTTTCACCATCACTAGATCAACAATAAACATATAATGTTCTAATGTTAATCCGAAGAGAGTAAAAAATACACATAGGTTTTTAGCTTTCAAATTTTCTTTATGACTCTATCTCCACTGGCTTAAATATATATAAAACCCATATCGTACTCTAAAATTGTAATATCTCACTCCTATCTGACACATGCACGTGCTTTTTTTTGGTAAAACGTGCACATGCTCGACAGAAATAGCATGTTAACTATCTCGCTTTCACTTTATCGTATGGCATCATAAATCAAATTTACTAAAACCTGAAATTTCCTCATTTTATATGAAAAGCTGTAGTTACATTGTAGCATTTAGTTTAACATCATTAAAAGAGCATGAACAACTCGGCCTATATAGTATGCTACCTACTTAAGGAATAATAAAAGATAATAACTATAGTGTCTTCAATCCCAACTTACAGACCTTTGAGCCATCTATGGTATTAGATTGCACAAAATCTGCTTCTATGAAGTCTTAGAAGCTAGGTCGTCTTGCTCTCGGACTTGTAAAAGTCAACAATGCAATTTTTGATAAATTTTGTGAACTTAGTAGAGTAACCATCCTCGATGATTCACTCATGTAATAAAACACAGTCATCATAAAATCATTCAGATGATACAGTCACATAGTTCATTCAGTTATCAATCTATTATTTCATTAAAGCTTTGCAACTCATTCAATGAATTCCAGTCATATATAGATGCAATATGTATGAGACTCACATTCGTTTTTACAGTATTATGACTAAATGCCTTATCAGTCTACCATATCTGTTGCAAAAACCGGACTCAGTAATCAGTAGGAACCATAGGCTTAACTGCAAAGCATTAAGCTCTATCAGTAACAGTCTCAGTCAGTCAGTAGCAATACCAATCACAACTGCCTTTATATTACATGCATTGAAATGGAATGCATGTCATAATTCAGTCATCAAATTCAATCATTTCCATTTGCATATATTATGGCAGTATAGCAGTCATAATAATAATCATGATAACAATCTCAGTATTAGTAGTCATCGGACTAGGTTTGACATTCAACTTTTCAGTTGAGAATTAGAAAAAAAAAACATGTAGGCAATCATACTCACATTCAAATAGCACTTCCAATCTTATTCACATACATCAAACGCCTCAAACATTTATTATCTAGAATTCAGTACAAAATCAGTCAATGCAGTTCAGTAATGTATATCAATACAATTCAGTCATACAGAAAACAATTAAAGTGAGACCATCTTAGGTTACTCATTGTCCTTTAAGCCTATGTCTTGATGTTCCAGCAATATCTGGAAACAGTTGCTCTAGTTGCTCATTTATATGCAATAAAAACAATTTCATATTACAACACATTTATCAATGCTTCATGTACATATTAATACATTGATGTACATATTAATAGTGCTCCGATTATACCAAAACTTAATCACTCATTCTCTATTTCAACTATTTTGGAAAGCATTCCATTCAGATGAACTGTGTATGATCATAAAGATCTAGAAAATGAAGGATTTAAATAACACTTCCTTTTATAAAATTGTTCCTCTGTGTCTTAGGTTGCTAATGACACCAAAATCATTCAATTTGACTCAATATACTAAAAGTTATACCCTAAATATGTCAGTCTGTTCTTAGGCCATAACTGAACTTAGAACTTGACATTAGAATAGATTTTAAAATTCTTAAAACCAGAATTACAATTTTACTTCTTCAAGAAAATTGTAGCTTTATGCCTCTAGTTTCATTTTAAATAAGAATCAACTCATTTGAAACTCTACATACAAAGACATAGTCAAAATACCGAAGTATGTTCAGTAAAATACTCCAGTTCATACTATTCCAATAGATTCCCTTATTTTCATTCAATCAATCTTTCTTCAATTCAATTTCGAAGACTACCAATTTTTATGGAGAGGTAGAGCAATGTGTTAGGAATCTATTGGTTTAAGAATTAGGTCATTTGGATGTATAACGAAGAAGTTGTGACCAAAAGAAGCAATACTATTCAGGGTAGAAAAGGCTCTTGGTTGCACATTCGTGCTTGAGCACGATCATTAGATCGCACCCTCTTCAGAAAAGTCACCCTTGTGACGTTAGACATCCAAGAATAGTTTATTTCTTTCCCTCACCTAACGGTCGTGACTTCTAATATAACCAACAGAGTTGCCCTTGTGATGGCTCACGATCGCAAGCTTCTTCTTGCTACAGTAATGTCACGAGTGTGCAAACTTAAGTCACACCTATGCACTTCTTTTCTGTACTTTTGCATGAATTTCTCTCCCTTTCTTGTTCATCTTAATCCAATTATAATTCATATATTCTGTATTTTTGCACCCCATACAAGCTCTAAACACATCAAATACAAGCTTATATGATAATTCATCAAAAATTGAAACCTTACATAACTTTCTCTCACTAATATGTTTTCATTCTTACTATACTTGTTTCATTTTCTGCATTTTCTCAAATTACATAATACTCATTAAATTCAGATTCAAATTTAGATACAACTATGGCTATCTTCATACATTCACAATCTCAATTTCTCATCTAAGTCGTTCAGTCTATTCATTCTTTGAGGCTTCACTGCATAAACTTCTCATGCATGTATATATATGTTTACACTGTAAAAATCATCAAAGTGACTTACTTGCTTTAGTTATTTCCAGTAGTAAAAGTAAACCAAATGCACAGAAATAACATAACTGATATTTTTGAGGTTAACTAAACAGAGGAAAATTGATCACAATGCTGCTCTTGGTGAAGAATAACGAGAGAGAGAGCTGTAGAATAACCTTCCATCTAAAACACATAACCACGTGTTCTCTTGCATGTAACACATTTGTCACTGAAACATTAGTCCATGTGTTACCATTTTACTGATTATATTTCCTAGTCCAAAATACCCAAATTTCAGAAATTCCTAAAATTTACTACTAACAGTCTCCATATCCATTTTTACAATCAATATGTCACAATTTCATTTTAAATTGCATATTCAGTTAATTATACCCAAAAAATGTCAATGAATGCATAAACAATTATTTTAAATATGTCAACAATAAATATTCACATGTTTGTCAATATACAATGATGCATGAGCATGCAATGCACTCTAAATTTATCACAATATGCTCAGTTCATAATTCTGGGGTCTAGCCCTGAACATGGGATATTATAAAAATCATTGAACGATATCCCCAATCTCTTTCCTAAAAGGCTAAACTTGATTTTATCCTCTTTATTTAACATCACATAATTTGTTACTTCAAAAGTAGACATGAAAAATACTCCACCACTTTGAAAAATAATGTCTAACATATATTATCTATACACATCTAGACTTGCTCCATTATGCTTATTCTAATGCCAACCAATCTATATTTTTATTCAATTCAAAGGTCAAAATTTAAGAATTAGTATATTATCTATACCTAAAACACAATTAGTATAAAACTTTGATATTGTCATATTAGTGGGCCATTAAACGAACCGAAATTGGAGTGACATGAATATGTGAATGCCCAATCAACATCTGTGGAATTGAAAAATTTTCCAAAACAACTGATTTTCCTAATTAGTTATGGGACGTTATGACATCACTCCTACCTCCATTAGCATACTTGTCATCTTTGAGATTCAAGGAAGCTTAAAACAATATGTAATATATACCATCAAATGTGAATATATATAATAACTTCATAAAAAGGAAATCAGATGTACATAATAAGGAAAGTGACATTGTTCACATGATACTAAAACCTTGAAGCAGAAGGTCAACCCTGGAAGGCAAATGATCATTTGTGTATGAAGGGTAGATTTTTTCTACATTGTTTAATTCTTCAGTAGGGAAAATTTGCCACATTCATTCCAACAGAATGAATTAGTACCATTTGGAACTAGTCACCATGTCGACATTACTCGATTAATAATGTTAAGAGGTATATTCTACAAATGTTGATTTATAATAAAATGATGATGTGTTCAACTGCAATTTCGATGATAAATGAAAGTAGTCCAATTTAGCACTTATACATCTTTAATGTGCCGAATGATTAGAAAGCTAGTCTTACTAAAATTTCAGAAATCTATTATGTAGTTTGTATCATATGAAAAATTTAGAATTTAAAGTAGAATAGACTTGACTATGTTCTTGATGTACATAAATATAGTATTAACTATATTGGGCTATATTACTATTAATGGAAACCAATAAAAGTAAAATACTCTTGAAGACCTTTCATTAAATAGTTACGAAGCTTTGATGAGGGAAGCATTAAAGGTCATTGGGAAGAAGCCAACCCATATACAAATAACAAAGACAGATAGTAAATCATCTTCAAAACACATCCATAAACATAACTTACACATCAAATGCATAATTAAGAGCCCACAATAAACACCTAAAGGTATAAGTTAAACTTAGCACAACTTTGTTAATGAAAATAAAACAAAAGAATAATACCAATTTAGTTAATGATGGTTGTTCGATGGTGATGACCACAATTTAGAACCAAAACAAAAGAGAGAAGATAGTGGTTTGCAAGATGGAGGATTTTGAGAAATGTTGATAGCTTCAACAAAAATGGACGAGCCTTATATGGTGCTTGTGATTGAAAACTTAATACAAAACGACGTCATTTTTCTTGTTTAGGTAAACGATGTCATTTCTTGTTTACTGTATTTGTTTGGAAGTACTATTAATTAATTTGCTACAATCTATTGTATTTGGTCAACAAACGTCATATGTAGCGACTAACACATGGTTCGACTAATAAGGTTAATGGTAGATGAAGGGAACAAGAATGAGGTTGTCATGTTCACTAAACATTGTTTTGGTAATAATGAAATGTGGTTTGCATTCCTATAATTCAACTAATAACAAAAATAAGATACTAATTTTAAAAAAGTTCCCAATTTAATTTTGTTTATCTACCAAATTAAAATTAAAGATTAGTCATTCCCAAAAATTAAGCAAATGAAGAACAATTGCATATATAAGTGAGAAGATAAAATCTTCGTTTTGTATGATGTATTAGGAATACCTCGCATATATTAATCAATTAAGAAAATTAAGAAAGCAAAGAGATTGCTTCAGTTTTAACAACAATGTTTAAATTTGGTAGCAAATTATCTACCACTTACGACTAAGTTTGGTGGTTGGTTGCGAAAATGGTCTTTTGTGATTAAATGTACTCCGTCTTAAAACCCTTTGAGTATTTAAATTAAATGTATCTTTTTATACAAATAATAAGGTTAATGGTAAATTAAGGGCTAAAGGTTATATGTTGTCATGGTAGTGATGAATTTGCTAAAAATGAAATGTGGTTTGCATTCCTTATTAATTCAACTAATAACAAAATGAAGATACTAATTTTTAAAAAATTTCCAATTTTATTTGGTTTATCTACCAAATTAAAATTAAAGATTAGTAATTCCCAAAAATGAAGCAAATCAAGAACAATTGCATATATAAGTGTAGAAGATAAAATTTTCATTTTGTTATTTATAATAGGAATACCTCATATATATTAATCAATTAAAAAAATTAAGAATGTAAAGAAAATGCTTAGATCTTGGCGACGTTGTGTATAATTGTTAGCAGATTGTCTACCATTGGCAATCATAGTTTTGTTCGTCGGAAAAAGGTGAACAGGTTAAAAAAATAAGTGGAACAATGTCGTTTTGCTATTTTCATCGAAACTTTGCTATTGAAGCTCAACCGACCCTTTTCTCTTCATCTACCTTATGTTCTCCTTCTTTTATAGCTCAAATATTGTACTCTTCATCTGCCTTCTCACCCTCTGCTTGTTCTTTGACATCCTCAAGTTCTCGCACCGCTTCTCATAGTCAAAGGTGAGTCTAGTTGTTTATGTCATTTATTAACCAATGTGAAACTCCTAACTGTGCTCATTTTTTTTGTGTTTCATGTTCAATTTTTTCATTAGTTGGTCATTGTGTATAGGGTTTTTTTTTTGCATATTTTTCATCTGGGTATTTCAATTGGGTGATGGGTGTCGAATAGGTGGAGGGAAATTTTGTTCATCTGGGTATTTCAATTGGGTGATGGGTGTCGAATAGGTGGGGGGGATTTTTTCATTTAGGTATTTCAATTGGGTGATGGGTGTCGAATGGGTATTTCCCGTTCATCTTCTTTCTGTTGCTTATAAGCTTATTGAGCAGTCACCTGATGTTTGTGTTTGTTAACAAAATCTGCTTTGAATTAATTATAGTTGGGTTCAACTGCCATTGACTTGAAGACAACAGATGGTGTAGTGCTTACTGTGGAGAAGTACATCACCTCGACATGTATTAGATTCCTTAAAATGGTCTTTTCTCTTCTCTATTGGATTGTACAGATTCCCAGCTAAAAACACACATCAAAATATGTTCTTTCTATTTTCCTTTTGGTTTTCATCCCCTTTTAATTCTGTGATTTTTCATAAGCTATTAGCCTATTAGGACACACAAGCTCTTGTGAGTTTCTGGGCGTTTGGTCTCTTTTCTTGGCAAACTCCTTTTTCTGGGTTTGTTGGATATAAAGCCTCACGTGCCCAGTTGTTTTTATATAGACATATAAAGGTTTGCAGAGAACAAACAAAAAATTTTATGAAAAGTTTTGAAAAAGAAGTTCTTATTTTGTAAAGTTTTGTTTTTGGTAAATTCTGTTTTCCTGTTTGTAAATTTTCATTCAATTTTCAAGGTCCTTCACTTTAAATAAAAGAGAAAGGCATGGGCAAGCAAGGACCTTGTTGTCATTGTGGAGTTACAAGTGAGTTCTTATTCCTCCATTTTTTTCCCTCATTAAAGATGGGAAAGTTTTTCCTTAGCCTAAACTTTTTCAATCTAATGTTTCTATTAACGATTCAATCTTTTGTGCCTAGAAAATTTTACAGGACCAATAAACAGTTTGATTATATATAACACAGAAGATGATATATATGAAGAACCTGAGTTATTTCTCATTGCTTTTTTGTTAATCTACTGATTTGGATTAAGGGGATACTTGTTTCTGTGATAAATGAGATATAGATTTGTTTTCCAATGAGTTTTCTTATCAAATTCATAGACCTTTTTAGTTTCTGCGCTTGTTGGTTCTTTTTCTTCTTGGACTTTTTAGTATAGTTTGGACCATCCTTCCTTACAGGAACAGAGTTTGATGTCTTTTTATACTGGATTAGTTGGCACTTTCATTTTTGTTTACCAAAGAATGTAATGATCCTAAATACTAAGTCAAAACTGTAGTTTTTTTTTTTTTTTTTTCTGTTTTGTGTTCTTATGAAATTGATCAAATGAAACTAGGGCCTTTGCATATGCTGTTAAGTTCTTGATGGAGCTGTTCATGTCTTTAGTATGGAAAATATCAAACTATTTAAACATTGCATCGGGAATTCTATGGTTTTAATGTGTTATGCACATTGTTCTAATACAATCTCGAATGAACTTTGATTGTAAAAATGCCATTAGCTTTAAAATTAATTGGGAATGTCCTCATTTTGCAACATCATTTTGCTTTTTTCTCGTTCAATTAGAACCACTTGTTTGGATTATATTATGCAGAATATGATTAGCTAATATAATAATAATCATAATAAAATTAATAATAATGAAATAGAAGAAGAAGAAAATTAATAAAAATAATAAAAATAATAATAAAAATAAGAATAAAATTAATATTAAGTAGAAAAATTATAACAATAATTAATAATAAGAAGAATAATAAAGTTAATAATAAAAATAAATAAATAAATAAATTTGAAGAAGAAAAATTTAATAATAACAAAAAATTTAATAACAAAAATCAAATTTAAAATAATTGACAAAATTAAAATAATAATAATAATAATAATAATAATAATAATAATAATAATAAGAAGAGGAAGAAGAAGAAGAAGAAGAATAAAGTTAATAATAATAATAATAAATAAATAAATAACAATAATTAATAATAATAAGAATAATAAAGTTAAGGTAGTAGTAGTAGTAGTAGTAGTAGTAATAATAATAATAATAATAATAATAGTAATAAACTAGAAGAAAAAGAAAATTGATCATAATAAAGATTTTAATAATAAAAATAAGAATAAAATTAATTGAGAAAATTAATAATAATAATAATAATATGTAGAAATTTTATAATAATTAATAAGAATAATAAAGTTAATAATAATAATTATTATTATTATTATAATAACAACAATAATAATAATAAGGGTATTTCAGTCTTTTTGTTAGTTATTCCTTTCCTATTCCAAGTTTAGATTTTCAAACCAAACAATAGAATAGAAATTCTTTATCTATTTCATTCCTTGAACCAAACAAAGTAATACACATTCTATTCTATTCCTCATTTTTTCTATTCCAAAGAATAACTATTCTATTCCTTATCTATTTTATTCCATGAATTAAACAGGCTGTTATAGTCTGTGATTGCTTTCAGTGCTTCCTTTAGTCATTTATCATGATTGCAGAACCAGGAATGACTTCAAAGCGAGCCTTGAAAGCTTATGATCTCAGTTCATTTCTAAAGGAATTTGAAGCTCTTATAAAAGGAGTTATCTTCTTTTATTGTATAGCTAGATGGATAAGAGATGGATGTCTCATCAAAAATGGTCAATTGAATACGTAAAAGGAGTTAAGAGTTTTATGCAATTTGTAAAACATCAAATGGGTAACGAATGTATTGTTCATTGTCTATGCATCAATTGCTTAAATGTTGACTTCCAAACTCAAGATGTGGTATATAACCACTTGTTAATCTAAGGCATAGATAAATTATATGCTCCATAGATTTATCATAGTGAACGTAAAGAAGCAAGCTGTAGTAGAAGTGGTGGTACATGTTATAAAGACAGTAACAATAATGATGTAGATGATTGTGATGTGAATGATGATGGGATTAATGAGATGCTAGATGATTGTCAAAATTATATGGAGACTATGAATGAAATAGGAATGCCTAACATAATTGGTAGTATTACAGAAGATAATTTTGGGAAGTTATTGAAAGTTGCTTAAGAGCAATTATTTTTGGGGTGCTCAAATTTCTCACAACTATGATTTGTTGTTAAGTTGTTGCCTTTGAAGGTTTATAATAAATGGAGTAACATGCCCTTTGACATGTTAATTGACTTACTGAATGATGCATTACCTATTGGACACAACTTACCGATATCTTACTATGATGCAAAGAAATTGTTAAGGGACCTTGGATTAGGATATATTTCAATTCATGCTTGTAAGTATGATTGTGTTCTTTTTTAGAAGGAAAGTAAAAATCTTCATAAGTGTGCTATTTGTGGTACATCAAAGTGGTAGGTGGATGATGGGTGAGGGAAAAAGATACCAAATAAAATCCTTTGATACTTCCTTATTAAGCCACGATTTCAAAGACTTTTTATGTCAACAAAAACAGCCATAGATATGAGATGGCATAAACAGAAACACATTGATGATAACATTATACATCATCCAATAGACTCAATGGCATAGAAAGAAATTGATAGAAAGTTTCCATGGATTGCATATGATTATCGTAATGTTTGACTTGGATTGGCCTCAAATGGATTTAATCCTTTCGATAATATGAGTACTTCATGTAGCATGTGGCTAGTGATTTTAGTCCTATACAATTTACCTCTATGGAAATGTATGAAGGAGCCTTTTATGTTGTTGTTTGCTTATTCCAAGACCTACGGCTCCTGGTAAGGACATCGATGTACACATGCAACCATTAATTGATGACATAAATAATCTATAGGAATTTGGATTACAAACTTTTGATGTTGTTGAAGGTGAAACATTTATAATGCATGCAGCTGTTTTGTTGACAATAAATAATTTCCCAACTTATGGGAATTTGTCTAGGTGAAGCACTAAAGGATATATGGCTTGTCCTGTGTGTAACCATCAAATATATTCAATGAGGATACGAAGTAAAATATATTATACAGGTCATCATTGTTATTTGGAACATAGGAATAGATGGCAAAGAAGTAACTGTTTAATGGCATAGTAGAATTGGGTATAGCTCCGATGCAGCTGTTCAGTGATGATATTATTTACTAGCTATCATATTTAGGTGACATTACACCAGGCAAACACCCAAGTAATAGAAAGTGAAAGAGAAATGATGTCAAACCTAAAAAGCATATTTTTCAACTTACCATATTGGAAGGAATTATTATTGAGGCATGATCTTAATGTCATGTATATTGAGAAAAACATTTGTGACTCAATTTTAAGGACTATAATAGGAATTGATGGGAAATTCAAAGACATAATTAAGGCTAAACTTGACTTAAAAGACATCAATATTAGAAAGGACTCGCATTTGAAAAGAAGAGATGATGGATCATACGTTATTCCCTCTGCTTGTTACAACATGCCAAAAGTGAGAAACAATCATTCTAATAGTTTCTCCAATCAGTCAAATTTTCTTATAGGTATGCATCAAATATAGGTCCTTATGTGAATGTCAAAGAGGAAAAAGTGTCAAGGTTGAAAAGTCATAATTTTCATGTACTTTTACAACGTTACTGTTAGCCCCAAAATTTTTTTTATGATTATTAAGCATGATTAGTGAATTTAAAGCATTAATACCCTTGATTAATGAAAATTTAATGCATGAATGAACAAGATTAAGCATGATAACATTAAATGAAGAATTGATGACATGAGTTAATGAATTAAATGAATTAGATAATATGAATAAATGAAATTAAATGATTATGTATTAAGTATGATATTAATGAGCTAGATGATATGAATAAATAAAATTTATATGTTAGATGCATTTAATAAGTTAGGTGTTAGAATTAATGAAATTTAAGGTGATAGTTGGTATAATTATGTTAGTTGGGCTTTGGGCCCAAATGGAATAAAGAGAAGAATAATAAATTGGGCCCAAATAAAATGAAAGAAGAAGAAGATGAGCCTTGTATTGGAAATGGGCTTGAAAGTTGTCTTCAATTGAGAAAGAAAGAAGGGTAATGGGCTTGAAACTTGGACTTGGGCTTAAGTAATTAAATGAGTATATAAGGAGAAATAAAATGAAGAGGGAAAGGAGTAGTAGCTGCCGAAATTGGGAGGAGAAGAGAGAAAGAGAGGTTGTGCCGTAAATGAGAGGGAGAAAGGGAGAAAAGAAGAGTTGTGTTAGGTTTGTGATTTCCTAGAGATTTTGTGAGATTTGGAAGAAAGTTCAAGGAGAAAGAAGATAGAGGAAGACTAGAGGTT
>JANIJH010000005.1:41295945-41307860 GCA_024520975.1 Erythroxylum areolatum | reverse complement strand
TAAATAAAATTTTTATTAATGAAAAATAGAAAATATATTTAAAAATTATTCTTTAATTGTTTTTATATATTTCTATATAAATAAAATAAAAATAAATTATTTTTATGTATAAATCACATAGAATAAAATACAATAAAATAAAGCAAAAAATTAATAATAATATTTTTATATAATTAATGATAAATTGTATATAATTAATAATAAAATTTTAATTAATGAAAATAGAAAATATATAAAATATTCTTTAATTGTTTGTATATATTTTTATATAAATAAATTATTTTTAAATATAAATAAATTATTTTTAAATATAAATCACATAAAATAAAATAAAATAAAATATATTAAATAATTAATACTAATATTTTTATATAATTAGTAATAAAATAATAAATCTCCTGCAACAATTATTTCAATATAAGGGGTATAAAAGTCATTTATTATACATTACATTCCATTCTGTCTATCTTCTAAACAAAATTTTACTACATTATATTGCGAACCTTTCTATCCCTCCCAAATAATTTTTTACTATATTACATGCATTTCATTATAAACTGTTCTGTTTTATTCCATTATATTATATTAATTAACATCTAACTAAAGAGGCCCTAAATGGAGATCATTAATCTCGGTAGGAGGAAATCATGTGAAACCTTAGGTATTCAATTTACTTAATATGGACATATAGGAACCAGAAGCTATTCAAAGAGGAAAGCAAGAACTTGAATGACCGGATAAGATGAACCATACATTGAATCAGAGAAATGATATATCATGGGGTTACACAAAAGAATCAGTGAAGAACTAGCTTGCAAGAAGAATCTGTTAATTTGAGCGTGCCAAGGATATATAACCATTCTAGTGCTCACTGTTTCCTCCTATATGTAATACAGTCTGGCAACGAATGAAGGGGTTGTAACTTTTGTTCAGGGAACTATTCTTTTTATACCTAGTACAATTATACATATTTTACCTAAAAAGAAAGAAAGTTTAAAAGACTAATGGGAAAAGTTGATTTACTATGTGATATAATTAAATTTAAATATAAACAAGTAGGACCCGTTATAATTGTCCCTTATTCCAAGAAATATTGTTGCTAATAACACAAAATTCCAACCTCATTGGAAGATTAAAATCACACCACCTACTCAGGTCAATACCTTACCTTTGAACTTAAGTTGCTAGCTACTTTTATGTCATAAGCTTCACATTTTGAATGAAGCAGACATATGGCCCCAAACAATATTAATGGGATTTGCCCTGTTTGAAATGTACTGAACTGCAAAAGTAATGTGAAAAAGCATTACAAATTGAAGCATATAAGGGTGAGGAAGGAAGGGTACTGGTGACAGCTCCAAAAGTATTGATCTCATAAGGTGCGTAATCATAGCTATGCTGGTCATCTAACAGGGAGGGGGTTGTCGGCAATAATAACAGTGGTGGGTTCATATGTCTTTATGCTTCATCAGTAGTGCGAATAAAGAGCCTTTACTGAGTTCAAATGCATGAAAGTAGGGACAGAGATTTTGAAAAAGATGACTAGCTAGTATAGTATTGCATTCAATTATATGACTACGTGATTTGGTGATTGTTAGTGGTTATTATTAATAAAAAATATTTTTAAATTATTTTTTCCTAATAGTAATTAATAATCGCTAAACTTTTTTTAAAAACCAATTATTATATTCTTTTCTTCGACTACTGCCGTCCTCAAATAAATGGCATTACTGTGGCTTAACAAATTTTAGTTTTTACTTTGGATTTGTTTTATTCCCAAGATTCCTAGTTACTAATTACTCTTTACATTCCATTCCAATTCCAGGACTCACTAACTAAGCTTGTGCATGGTCTGGAGCTCTTTTCTTCAAAAAAAAAAAAAAGGTCTGGAGCTCTATTCATGTGGGTCATGCAAATGCCTGCCATTCACCAGTTTTGAGGCATTTCCATTTACATGCCTTTCTCATGTTCAATAAGTTGATTTCTGAATAGGTCTTGCATATGTTGTTTACTTCAATTCCTTGGAATACATATAAACTTGTGTAAATCATAAAATTTAAAAAAGAGAACAACAACTCTTTGTCAAATTAATTAAAAAGCTTCCCTGTAGTCTGTTGATTAACTATTACTTCCCCAATTTCTGTGTCTGCATTCTGTTTGTATGAAACTACCAAAACGTTGTTTTCATTCTTCTGAACACTCAACAGATGCTAAAGCAAGGGTTACTATAAATTATAAACATGGAAGTTCCCCAAAGCTGGAAGAAGAGCGTAGAAATTATGAAAGTAAATCCTCTCTGCTTTTAGGTTTTCACTTCTATACACTGCATGGCACGATTGAACATAGAAGAGAACAGAGAGGAAAATATTAATTAAGCTTTCATCTCCAAGGCATCCGAGGATGCAAACTGGTTTGTCTCAGCGGCTTCCCAACCAGCAGAACCCCTAAAGAGCAAAATTGCAAGACTGCCAATCTGGAAATGGATAAAGCATCCGGAGCAGTGTGTTACAAAGGAGCCAAAATCTGTCCCTACAACGCATTGCCATCCTGGTCCATACGTTCTATCAAATTCCTGCAATCAAACGCAATAACCCACTTCCAAAATTGATCGTACCATAATACTTTAATACATAATTCATAGTTTGTCCACACTTGGAACAAACCTTTTTAATGAAACGAGCTATTTCTGTGGGCTCAGTGACATCATAAAAATCGAGAGCTTTCGCTGCCAGATCAAGTGCTTCTTGCTGCATGGTATGAAGCATGTCGGTCTCACCAACAACTGCTTTCCCTTCCAACATGGCTCTAGCTACTTGGAGACCTTGAACAATGAAGAAAGGATGAGAAAATTAACGATAACAAGCCAAGTTGTGGATGAAATAATGGTTGGTTTTCTTTCGGGGAGTAAAGGGTTTGGCGCTAGTGGGACAGCCACTTATAGGATCCTTTCCCTTGTGGTCAGTAATTAACTTGTGTTGGAGAATTATACCTTTCCTCTATTAGCCTTTTCATTGGTAGCAAAAAGCTCAAATTGTGCAACAAGAGTCCAGAGGTGCATGGTACCTTGGTACAAGGCAGCACATGCAAAGGTGCAAAAGACAATTGAAGAGCCTGCTTATCTTGGACACGTGCCTGCTGCTTTGTGGAATTTCCAATAGGGTTTTGCTACGTGTGATAGGCTGTTAGATTGGGCTCAAATATTGGCCGTTCCTGAACATTAGGCTACAAACAAATAAAGTTCACATGATTGACTCCATTCCACACAACTGTTCATGCTTCTGTGTCTGAAGTATGATCGAACTAATTACCAAGATGATCTTGCTAAGGAAGTTAAGATTAACATCTTTTTACTAAATTTCGCAGTTTAATGAAATCTCTCCACTCAATAGAATTCAATTGTCATGAAACCTTCAAATTTTCAGGGTTTAGTAGATGCTTAGTCGTTAAGGTGATATACACGTTGATTCTGGTCTGTGTACACTCGTATCTTGTCATGAGGTGAGCAATGAAGGGAAGCCATGCACCTAGCAGGTCCAATAGGAGGACCATCCAGAAATCGGGGAAATTATGAATAGAATAACGCACGCACAAGGTGTGATGGTTTACACTGTCGCAATCGATGGATGGAAGAAATCTAAAGCGGATGGTACAGTAAGATTCATTGTCGAACACCTTCCAACGAATCGAATTTTCATGTGTCCAGGTTTACCATATGATTTCCAAGGAACTGTTAAAACAATTCGAATGCAGTATTCATCTTTGACGCAAAATCAAGTTGAGCATTTATGTGAACTCGCGTTTAGAGCTTAATTAGTAGTGGATACTGGATGTTAAAATCTAGGGTTCCTAAAGAGCTTAAATTAAAACAAAAGATCAACCCAATTAAATCCATATCATTCTTGAGCTTGACTTAATATTTAAAAATAAACCTTATATTGGAGATTTTAAGGTAATGTGTGGATAGTATAGGCCCAATTCTAGTTAAGCCCGAGATTATGCTTAGTAATCTAAACCCAATCTAATACAAATTTTAACACAAGAACTTGAAACTAATCATCTCTTCCCCCGGGATGAGCTTGTTAGGTTTTAATTTGTTAGAACGCGTTGTGAATTACAGCAATTATTTTCAATAATCTGCTAAGAAAGTTTTTAATTTTAACCTTCTATTAGCTAGGCCTGGATTGAGGTGTAGCCATCCAACCCACTTCTCATGCTTATGTTTTGATTAATCATTTTTATTAAATCTCATCTACGCATTTACGTTAAAACCCATACAATCGTGTGAACAAAATGAAAAACTAAGAAAAAAGAAGTAACTAACTTGTGTCTGAGGCAACTGATTTCCAATTAAAATTAGAAGAGAGAAAAATTCAAAGGTCATGGTCGTGGGTTCTTTTATTTTCTCATTTCTCTGTTCACCACCAATTTTTCTATTCTCTCACTCTCATTTCACAACTTCCCCCTTTTTCCTTTTCTAGTTGTTAAGGTCACGTCCTCACATAGCAAACGCACTAGGCCATATTCAAGTTACCTAGCAAATTCTAGTTTTGATTCTTGTAATCATTTTCAAAGGGGAGTGAGATTCGGGATCAACTATCTTCATATAGTTCATGCTACATCTAATAACTACCGATTAAATGACCTATGATTAAATAAATCATAAGTAGTATTAAAACATAGCAATCCCCATACAAAATAACTTTGATGGTCTCAAGTCAAAGAATTACATATACAATCATCACAATGAGAATTCCATAGACATACAAGTAATGTTCTAAATGGATTTCTCATATCAGGTATGTTCAATTAACTTGTTTTCTAGCAAGCATTGACACGTTTGTTTAAGTATGTCTATACTTTAGCTTATGAGATCGATTATTTCCTTCATAAGGAAAAACAAAACATGTGCTAATCTTTTTACATTCTATTAATGTCCAATCTTAATAAAACAATGACTAGGAACATTTAGGAATAATCCATAAATGCAATATAAATCTTATAATTATAATCTCATTATAATTTCATTTGTAATATACAATTATTCCATGGGCTTTATCATATACATCTAAACATGTATAAGATAAAGAATGCCTTTAAATAATTTGTCACTAAACTACAACCAAAGCTGACTGTAGGGCATAAACCAACAATCTCCCAGTTGCACAAAGTCAATCATTTAAGTATCTCATACCATATCATCGTATGACGATTATTCTACTACTGGGGCAGTGGCTTAATTAGAGAATTCTACAAGATTCTCTATAGTGAGCACTTGATTCAATCTTGCAATTCCCATCTTAATTATTATCATCATAATTAAGAAAATTTGTCTAAACATATTCTTGGATCTTCTATGAGACATGAGCTCTTTATGCATGCCTAATGGCTCTAATGTTTTATAATACATTACTGTCTTGAACAATGCAAAGAAAACTATACCAACTTCACTAAAGAACTTGTTGATCCAATTAATCATTTCCACAAAATGAAAAATGTATTATGGCATAATTAGCAACCAATTGCTATATTGGAACATTTCCAATCCTAAATGATATTGTTCTAAGTAAATAAACCTTAATTAGGATTCGCTTCTAAAGTTATATCTTGATCATCTTGAACTCAAATATCAACTCACATATAGAGTAATGGATAGCTTTAATACTTCACAAGTATATGATATCTTAAATACTAAACATCTTTAGTACATTATCTATGCACTTGGACTTAGAATAAGTTAACAACGCCTAATCTATCTCTATAATACCTTTTTCATATCCAAAAAGAGTTGTTCTTGAAAATTATATGTTAGATAATTGAAAGTTAGAACTTTTGTTCTCTGTAAGTAATATGTCTCTAGTCTTACTGAAGAGGACAACCATACTCCCACTTACCTCGTTGTAGATATGATAAATTCATAATCATCTTCAAAACAAACTCTTTGAATTCATGGTGAAAGTGAATCTTTCAACATCTTGTAGCCTTTCAACTATACATCAAATGTATCATTAAAGGTATTTGTTCCAATTAGATCTAATGTTATGAGATTTGAAACTTTCAAATTCCGTCTTACTCCCACTACTTATCTTGAGAACCAATCTCTTATAAGTATACTTTGAATCAAACAATTTGTTCAATGAATCTATAAGATCATATCCAATCTTTTGGATATTTCATAACCTTTTATTACCCAATTTAGTTTTAAACTTAATGGATTATATACATGCTTCAACTAAGTGTCACATCCTTAAATCATTAACTTTGAGTCTTTCAAAGACTTAGCGTTTTATATTTAATATGAAATCTTGCTAATTGATTTAATTGGAACTATAAAAGGTAAGTCATTGTACCAAGCATTGCTATAAAAGAAATATTATTGCATCATACAATATCCCATATTATCTTTTACTCCTTACATAAATCCATGCACTTATGAATTTAGTTATGAAGTAATTCACCAAAGAATCTCATTCCCTATAGATAACCAGAAATTTAAAATTTTCCACAACGATCTCATTAAAGTGCTTTAGCATTCTCAATGCTTTATTTTTTACTTAGATGTAAACAACTTGAACTTTTCAAAATTTTAAATCTTTATTCCATTTCATACGTATGACTATATCATATAAAGTCATTAGCAATCTAATGAAATATAAGTATTATCCTTTTTATGAATTATTATTCTATCCAATATATCACATATATAAGATTTAACAATTCAATACCATCATTATCCTTTCACCAAAGATCGATTTGGTTATTCTTCAACTTGAAAAATTGCACAAGTTTCATATGATTGATAATCAAAAGGGTACAGGTATCCTAATGTGTAACTATATGATTCTTGTTTTGTTGATTAACCAACTTGACATAAAAGGATTGTCTAGGTTATCCAACTTTTTATTCTTGCCATCGATTTTAAGATCCAACACATACAAACTCTTTGTATAAAATTGGATCAACTACTTTTACTTAAGAATCTATTTCTAACCATGCATTGATCATTACAATAATGTTGAATCTAAATTCAGTATCAAATACTCATAAGTATGAATTAAAAATACATATGATCTTTATTATATCACATATAGGCAAGAAAAATCATGCAACCATTTTCTTTTAATGACAACTATTATCATACTGTTGCTAAGCCTTTAATTGTAGTCCGCAATTATATTTTTAGTAGGCTAAATTAAGTGGAACAATTTCATCAAGGTATTATACCTTTTAGCCCTACTCCATGCAACACCTTGCATTTTTCTATCATGGTGTTGATATGCATCTTACATGTCGTCGTCAAAGTTTACGAGATATTGTCAACTCAAAATGTCAATACATTTTGTCATCTATATGATTTTGACATATCTCTACAACTTTGTCACCATATCCTCAGCGGGAATTATAGCAAAATTGCATAATGAACATACAAGTTTCTATCTAACTTTTGAGAACTTTTTTCAAACACATCCTATGTCTAAGAACTTGGGTTCACTAACTTAGTACCAACTATACTAAATAATGTAGATTCCACTGAGAACAAAATAAATGTAAGAAAGCAAGTATTCAATTATATGCCATGATTACCAAATAAGATTAGGACTTTAATCATGCATTTGGTTACTCCCACTATTTTATTAGAAATAATAGCCCTTACTATTATTCAGAAAGATTATTCTAATCCTTCTAGTGGGCTAAGATCCCATTTAAATATAGTTGATCTTGAGTTTGCTCAACAAACCAACTAAACTTAAATTAGGTAGATAACAACTTTATCAATCTCATCTCATGTGACTCCTAGATCCGTTATGTGACAACTCTTGTCAAAATATATCTTATATAATGTTCCTAACCTGGTCTCCAAATTCATGTGATCATGAGTTTGCTCATCTAAATTACACAAATTTAGTTAAGTAGAACTCACTATCATAAGATTAAACATGTTCAGGTTAAAGCGGCCTTGAGTTTGCTCAACAAGCCTCCAATAAACAAAACTCTGTTTTATTCTTATAACAATGGAAGACAACAATCACGTTCTTAATGTGTACTTAAAATTTTAACTAGAGATTTAACTTCATATATCTCATCAAACACAAATTGCATGTAAAATATCACATATATAAAATATATATCATGTATGCAATATATATATCAACCATATAAATAAAGTATACAACCTATGCACTCATAATCAAATTATATGCATAAAATATCAAGCTTCGTTTGATTCTAGTTATTGATTGTCATAATCTAAAATAACATTTCTAACTCCTTGGAAAACTTAAATTAGATTAAAACTATTGATTCCTAAATAAAATAAATTCCTATTCCAAATAGAAATTTAATTTGATTTGAAAACAAATTTTCAAATCCAATTGGAAACCATTTCCCATTTATCTTGACCCCTTGGACAAAATTTAACTGAAAACAATTTCCAGTAAATTATTCTTCTTACTTATTATAATTTAGAAAAACTTCTTTTCAAAATTATATAAGTAACACATTATAATCCAATTAGAAAACTATTTCTAATTTAATAAGAAATTATTTTTCCTAATTAGAAAACTATTTTCTAAAATTAAAAGGAAACTACTTTCAAATTAATAAAACACTTTTAAATTTAATTAAGAAAGTTATTATGTATTTTTATTTAGAGATTTATTTCTTAAATAATTAGAAAACCTTTATTTAATCAGTTAGAAATTCATTTTTAAAATATAAAATAAAGTTCCTTTTCTTGATAAATGAAAACACTTTTCAAATTTTAATTGAGATAATATCCTTTCTAATAAATCAAGAAAGTTATTATTTTAAAATAAAAACAATTTCTAAATAAATTAAAGAATAATTATTTAAACAAATAAAATTATAAATTTAATTTATCTCAATTAAATTGAAATAAATAAATTTAATTAAGAATCATCTTTCTTAATTATTTAAGAAAACAATTTTCTTAATTTTAAGGAGTCTAATTAATTAATTTCAATCTAATTGAAACTAATTAATCCTTATTTTAGAAACTATTTTTCTGATTAATTAATTTTAATTTAATTAAAACTAATTAATTTTAATTTTAAAATTATTTTTCTAAAATTAATTAGGAATCAATATAATTATTAATCTTGACCAAATTAAGAAAAATAATTATCTTAATTTTGGAATTGTATAGACAATTTAATTTAATTTAATAATCTAACCCTTTAAAAAATTTAACTAAATTTTAAAACATTTTTAAACCTACGTCCAAACAATCATCATCTTCATGTTTAAGAAAACCCTAAAATCAAAAGTATGTTGCCGCTGTCCATGTAAACCACGTTGCCATAATTAACTTGCTCTCATTCGCGTCTATAAGGCGCTTGGCTACTAAGTGGCGTTTCCCCGCGTGAGTCCGAACACTCGCCGGCGGTAAATAAACTTAAGCCTCCCTTCGCAATCCCTTCTATGATTCTGTGACGTGTTTAACGTGTTTCCCAGCCTACGCACTACAAGCTTACATTTCCAATGACTCCTCACAGTAGACTTCTTAATGCGTGAATAACGGTCTGTTATGATGGACTTCACTAATCAATCCCATGTTCTAAAGCCCCTACTTGGGTTATAAGCTAACGTTTCCCACCATACACGCTACAATCTTATTCCATAAACACCATTTACTCCAGATACTAGAACTATTCTAGTATGCATAGATTTTCTAAGGGGGCTGATTTTAATTTTACAGAAAACGCAAACAGCCAACATGCGCGAAATACAACCAAACCAACAACATATTCTGAACTTTCCAGAAATTAAGCAGAATCAAATTCAAGGGTTTCGAACTTTTCAGAAATTAAGCAGAATAAAATTCAAGGGTTTCGTTGTTTTATGGGTTTCCATTGTTTAATAAATTGTTTAACACTTAAACAATTTCAATTCTAAAACAATCCAAAATTTAATCATCTTATAGAATAAAAATCTCACTCTGATGTCACTGTTGAGAAGTTGGGTCAAGATCTGATCCCAACTGCAACGGAATAATCACAAAACATTTTCGTAACTTTTGATTTCCCGAAACCAAAATTTATTTAATTATATAAAATTATTAACACAAATCATATTAAAGTGAAAACTTAATTCATACCTTATTCTGAAGCTTGATTTGTATCTTGTCATATCCCTCAAACAATTACCGAAATTGATCCGTCTCAACCACCATAGCCGAACAAGCATTCAACCTCTAATGGTATCCATAGAACAGATTCAAAGAACTCTGTAACTTTTACAAAGAAGGTTAAGCAAGAAGTTCTAACTTTATAGAGCTTAAGCTTATTTATAATAAACTTCGGACGTTTTAGTAATTTAATTGAAGTTAAATTCTAATTTCAATTAAATTTTAATTAGAATTACAAATAATTCTAATTAAATACCAATTATGCCCATATAAGATTCAATATCTCATATTGATCCTTATTTATTAAATATCTCATTTTTAATCATAAAGTTTCTCAACTTTATAATCAAGTCCAACTTGATTAAAT
The DNA here is from genome assembly GCA_024520975.1 of Erythroxylum areolatum. Lineage (NCBI taxonomy): Eukaryota > Viridiplantae > Streptophyta > Magnoliopsida > Malpighiales > Erythroxylaceae > Erythroxylum > Erythroxylum areolatum. The sequence goes on along the minus strand of JANIJH010000005.1, from coordinate 41,297,349 downwards.
TAGTTTTGTCTCTTTAACCCCTTCTATATGTAAGACTCATTAGGTTCCCAAATATGTTCAATGATTACAAAATATAATTTAACCATTTTTGGGAGGAGCAGGTATAGATTCTTGTAAAAAAAATCACAAGCATACATGTCAAAATATAAGTTCATTTACGTGTAAACAAGATACATGTATGTTATTCACTATATTTAACAACAGAAGCATAACAGAAAATACCTCTAGCCATTGCTCCAATGATGTCCAGCGATGTCTCTGAATTTTTTTTAATGTTCTAGCCTTTGATTTTCACAATGCGATGGTGTCTAGCATTTGTTACGTGAAAAGGAGGATAGGGACCCAAAACATATATTATATCACTTTATCACCTTTGCCCATCATAGAAGATGAAATTGATGAAGTATGGGCATTTTTGTTTGCGTGGTTAACTGGTTAAACATTAATGGACCATATTCTAAATAGTAGGAATAGTAGGAAGATTTCAAGAAAACCTTACATTCTCCCACTTGGTCAGCATATCCAATGAAATACCTACTAATGGTCCTTGGGTCTAGCTTATTCTCTTATGGGTTGTAAATTCTCACTTCAGACGAACATCCCTAAACGTGTATATGCCTCAAACTCCGTTTTCAACCCTTAAATAACTCATAAGGTGTCTTCGAGATAGCCTTGATTGGAACTCAGTTTAATATATACACAGTCGTCTGTAGAGCTTTAGTCTACTTCTCACCGTGTCCATTAAGGTTTGATTTTTTCTTTCTACCACATCATTCTAATCCGGAGAGCCAGGCATGGTGTACTAGGCAACATTTCCATATTCTCGAACAAACTTCGTAAAAGGACCAACGCTTGTCCATTTTTAGTGTATCTACCATAGTACTCTTCATCTCTATCTGACCTCATGATTTTAATAAGTTTTCCATATTGATTCTCCATTTTAGCCTTAAAATTTTTAAAGACATCCAAAGCTTCGTCCTTATAACGAAGTAAGTAGAGATACATATATCGCAAATAATCATCTATAAAGGTGATAAAGTATTTCAAACTATTTGTGTCCATATTTAGATAACAAATATCTATATGTATGATTTTTAACAAGTTTGTACTTCTCTTGGCATCCCTTTTAGACTTGTTAGTTTGCTTACCCTTAATGCAATCCACACAAGTCTCAAAGTCAGCAACATCTAAAGTACTATGTACCCCCTCCATTTACTAATCTCTTAATTCTCTCAATAGAGATGTGTCCTAATCAATGGTGCCATAACATAGAGGATTCTTCATTCACAACACATCGTTTCAATCTGACAGTGACATGCATCGAATTATAGGCATCATCATTTTGTAACTGAATGGAATAAAGACCATCAGCTAATGTACTACAACCAATAACTTCAGATCCAT
>JANIJH010000005.1:41279623-41293566 GCA_024520975.1 Erythroxylum areolatum | reverse complement strand
CACCTTTATCGTGGGATACGTGTCGGAGCGACCTGCGGGCGTCCCGATATGTACTCTACGGTGAGGGGGCGCTACATATATTGGACTAAGGAGAAATTTTGCCTTTTCCATTGTTTTTGACATCATCCTATCTCTTCTTTCCCGAAACAATCAAATTTAACTTTTCACTCTCTTCCATCAACAACCTCTCCTTTTCTTGCACACATATGATCAACAGTTCATTGATCGACCACTCGTCCTTATGTGTGTTATAAGAGAATTTGAAATGACCGTATTGTTAGGGCAGAGTGCACATAATGTAATGCATCAGGAAATATTCTGATATGGTAACCTCCAAGGCTTTTAGCTGAGCCGCTATGTCCCTTATACGCATAATATGATTATGTACGCCCTTTATGCCAGTGAGCTTCAAAGATGACAACTGAATAATCAAGGTGCTGGCAAGGGCCTTATCACTTATAATTTGTGCAAATAATTAAACAATTATAACTAACATGTCAAATTTAATTCTAATATTAGACATACAAAAATCAATATTTTCACAAAATATTACTACCAAAATGATTTTATAATTAAAAACACAACAAAATGGGTTAGGTTTTGATTAACCCACAATTACTAATATTAACACAATTAATGAATTAATAAATTAGTAATTTTTCAAAAAAAATTGACAGACGTCATCTTCAACCTCCAACTAGGTCGGTGTGACCCAGCTCCAACCTGATGGCAACAGGCGCATGATAGGCACCAAAAGGTTGAGGATGGCAGTGATTGGATGACAACGACAAGTTGACGAGCATAAGAAACCAAAAGACGAACCATGCGATGTTGTATGGATGGTCACGCCCGAAGGCCACCACGCATAGTCATTGTCGTCCCTCCTCTCTTCACCATCTACCCACCGATGGGTGCAACATGGAGTATCAAAACATGATTCTAACATCCATCATGTACAAAAACGTTGAGAATATTCAACAACTCAAGCTCATCTCACATGGCAGAAATGAAAATGAGAAACATAGCATAACAAAGGCATAATTTCTCAACAGTTCAGAAGCAAGGCAGCAGCATGGTGGCTTTGATACCAAATGAAAAAAAATCACAAGCATGCATCTCAAAAGACAAGTTCATTTATGTGTAAACAAGATATTTTTGTTATTTACCATATTTAACAACAGAGCATAATCGAAAATTTATCAAGGCTTAATAACTCAAAAATAAAATTTTTAAAAAATATTTAGTGTTAATTTTACAAGTTTTGTTATTTTTAAACATTAAACTTTCACAAAATTTACACTTAAACTAATACAAACTTTAAAATTTTTAGTATAAATTTTTTATAAAAAAATTCTTAAATATAAATCTTGATCTTAGGTATAAATTGATCCAACGTTGTCTTAAAAATAAGTTCAATATATAAATTATTTAAATTTTAATGTATTTTTACCCTTTCAAAAGAATGACATCTCTAAAGCTTGTGATTTTATTTTTTATAAAAATTATTCCTATATTAAAAGAAAAAGAATTTAGTCTACTATTATAAGAAAATTTTTAAATTATGAAATGTAAATTATATTCCAATTGCAAATAATAGTAATTATAATTATAAACAATACAATTATAATTATGATTATATTTACAATAAAGAAACCACATTCAAAATATAATTCAACTTAAACCCAAACATGATATGATGATCGTGAATTTAAAATCGTGCCTGATTGAAAGATGATTAAGGCTTGACTTGATAGTTCAATTTTGATATTATATCAAAATTGAATTAAATCAATATTATTTATTTTTATGAATCATGATGAGACAAATTCGTACAATAATCACAAAATTAATTATTAGAGTGGTTAATTTTAATATGTTATTATAACAAGATATAGTTATCATTAATTTGTTACGTTTATATTGACAATAACCTTTGTAACAAAAAGTTGATGATCAAGTAACCACAAAATTTATTGTCACAAAAATGTCAAATAGTAGTGACCATAGTGGTAGTTCCGTTTTTATGACAATATTAAATAGACACTAACTAATTCTATTTTTATTGACAAAAGTTTTCGCAAAAAAAGGAAAATAGCGTGTGACTGTAAACCATTTCGTCACAGCAAGAGAAAATATTAGTGACTAAATTATATTTTGTCACAACAAATAGAAAATGTTAGTGACCAGACATATGTTTTGTCACAATTACAACTCATTCTCGTCAGAATTACCTTGAAGCTAAATTGCATATGCTTTTAGTGACAGAACTTAGTGATAAAAGAAAATTTGACACTATTAATATATTAATAGTGAAAATTTAATTGTAAAAGATATCAAATTGTCACAATTATCATTATATTGGTGACAAAAAAATCATCAAAGTTAATTCAAATAATAGTGTCAATCAATTATTTTGTCACAAAAAACTCATATTTGTGATGAAATAATAGTTAGTCACAAAAAAATTGTCACTAAATGTCTTAACTCTTGTAATAAGCATATTAGTTGACCAATGTGTATTAAATACATAGATTTACTAGCCGTTGAGACATTGGTCATTCAGTAGGCATATCAATCAACTAATATAATATGTTAGTTGGCCAGTACATCAATCAATATTATAATAAAACTCTCAGTACATCAAATTTAACAAATTTGACTTATATGATTAACCACTAACCAACATATGTCGAATAATCATAGACGCCACTGGGCCCCCCAAAATATTAAAAAATTAAAATTTTTTAATTTTTAATATATATATTTATATATAAGGGTGAAGTTATTTGGAGGTTAGTGGTGTATTGGGTCCCCCAAAATTTAAAAAAATTAGATATTTGGGCCCTGCTATTTTAAATTCCTGGCTCCGTCACTGCGAATAATCCTCCAAAAAATATGATTTTAAAACCTTCAAATGCTCAATCTCAATTTATTTAATAGTTATAATTTATTCCCTGAAGAGTCTTTGAAAGATTAAGAAACTTTTCTATTAAAACAAAAAATTTCAATGCCTCTTGATGAATGAAAAAATTGATGCAATGAAGTAAAATAAAATGTGTATACATAGCGAGCAATATTATGTGTTTCCTACCGTGTCGGTTAGAAGGTACTATACTGGCCAAAAAAATGGTACGAAACTAGGTATATAATTACCAATCGTCGGTACCAGTCGATACCAATGATTTCTGGTGGTACTAGCTGGTAAATTTTAAAATTTTGGAGGAATGTTTTATAAAAAAAATTCTTAGAACCTCCTCTTCCTACCCCAACGTAGAGCTACTCTCTCTCCCTCTTTATAAGTTTATAGATAGGGATTTCTTTTCATTATTTTTATATATTTTTCTAAAACTTTGTAAAATTGAAAATAAATTGTATATTGTAAAATTTGAATTATTGAATAAAATTTAATATTTTTAATTATTAATTTATAAAATATAATTAAGATGACAAAAGTCATTTATCTATGATAATATAATTTTTAATTTCAAATTTAATAATTATTATAATAAAATTTTTAATGGTGTTTGTATTACTTTTAATTAAATCATAATTATTATTTTTTGTTAACGAACATATTTTAATTTATATGATTTAGAATCTATTTGATTATATTAATAATATAAATTCACTTAAAAATTTTAATTATTGAATAAAAGTTAATAAATTGTTAATTAATTAATTTAAAAAATATAATTAAGGGACAAAGTCATTTACAATTGATAATATTATTTTTATTGCCAAATTTAATAATTATCATAATAAAAGTTTTAATGGTGTTTGTATTACTTTTAGTTAAATTATGATTATTATTTTTTGTTAACGAACATATTTTAATTTATATGAGTTAGAAGCTTATATTTGGTATCTATTTGATTATATTAATAATATAAATTCACTTTAAATTTTTATTATTTTAATTTTAACTTTATAGATTTATAGATATGGATTTTTCATTATTTTTATATATTTAAAAATAAATTTGAAAAAAATTATATATTGTAAATTTTAAATTTTTGAATAAAATTGAATATATTGTTAATTAATTAATTTATAAAATATAATTAGGGTGGCAAAGTCATTTATCTTTTATAATATTATTTTTATTGTCAAATTTAAGAATTATTATCATAAAAAATTTTAATGACATTTGTATTATTTTTAATTTAATTGTAATTATTAGTTATTATGAACGAACATATTTTAATTAATTTGATTTACACTCTTATATTTAGTATACAATTGATAATATTATTAACATAAATTTATTTTAAAATTTTTCTTTAAATAACAATTGTGCTTATTATTTATGTGTGGATATGTGAAAATAATATTAAGAAAATAAATAAATTATTATTATTTTAAATTTCTATTATTATGATCTTTGGAGATAAAGTTTGTGTAAAATTATAAATTATATAATATAATATATAGAAAGATTGTTTTGCAATTTTTAAAAAATCAAGAAGTATTTTATAAATTTTAAAAATTACCAAAAATAATACTCGATATTGATTGATGCCAGTATAGTACTATAATAGAACCAAATCTAATATCGATATTGGTACAGTATTCATAATATTGATAGTAAGCCTTTTAAAACATCATAGTGATTAATTGAGATTACAATTAATATGACAAACTAAATAATGACTTAATATTCCTTATTCTTCTTTTGTTCTGAACTTTATCTTTTCTTTGGAAGTTACAAACTTCATCTTTTTTTTAATTAACTTCGTGAAGTATCTTTTTGAGTTCATGACAATAACTTATTCTCTTATTCTTTTTTCATCAAACTAATAAATTTAACAACAGTATATATGTTTTGTCATCATCAAAATATTGATTAAAACCTCTCATGGTCTAACGAAGATCAATAGAACATTCCTTCAAATTACTTTAAGATAAAGAATCATTTATTAATTTACTTAATTATTTTCATATAATTTATATTATATATAAGTATTGTCGTTTGACGTATTCTAAATATAATAAGTCATAAATAATATCAAAAAATAATAATTCTCTTATGAGATATTTTATCATAGAATAAATTATACTTCAATCACAATGAAGACATAAAACACACAAAGTAATGTTTCATTTACAATCTTCAATATTGGGTCAGTTTAGTAAAGTTATTTTCTAACAACCATACACATCTATATTTAAGTATTTCAAAGTTTTAATTAATAAAATCAATTATTTTTTTCATAAATAAAAAATATAACATATTAGTTTTATTAGCAAACTATATTGATGAAATTATTATTAATAACTATTTATGAATAATATTATACATTGATTGGCTGTAAATGCATTCGCAGTTGCCCTTTGGGCGTATTGAGGCAACACCATTAAGATTCAAAAAAATTCACCGCTATAAAATGCAGTCCGGATTTCCGTTGCCGGGACTTGAACCCGGGTCTCTCGGGTGAGAGCCGAGTATCCTAACCAACTAGACTACAACGGATTCATGAAAAACACTTGCTAGTATTATCTCGTGACCAAGTCCTTAAACGAGTTGGTTGACTTCACAACGTAAGAAGGTCCTGTAACGAAATTGAAGACCTGACGCAAAATGATTTATAATTTAGTAGAGACATTGGGACATTTACAATTTAGTCATCTACATCGGAGCTAACATAGAAACTTTCAAGATTGAACAATTTGACCCTACACGAGGGGCACTTTTAGAAAATCATAGCCATTGCTATTTATGAAGAGCAAGCAGCTTACGTGACTAACAACTAGAATTGTAAAAGCAGCGAAGCAGCTGTTATAATAGAAAACTAAAAATAAAAGAAAGTTTGAAGGTCCTGATAACCTTTGGCAATAGAGATTAGCAATGAATTTGGTACAGTGCAAGATAAACTGATCCAAATAAGAATTCATTCCTGAAAGGTAAAAGTGCATAACCAAACGAATGTGGGACATGCGTTTAAACAAGTATCATGATACTCGACCACAGTAGCACAAGGTTCAAACTACCTACATAGTAAAACATGTACATGTGGGAGAACTAGTCCGTCCTTGGAATATACAAATCATTTCAGTATTTGCTTTATTTTAACCATAGAACAAAATTCATTCTTTACAAGTAGGAAGGATAAGCGCAGCCCCCACCTATGCTTATTACTCATCCAGTAAACAATGACCCTCATAGGGGAATATTTCCTCACAGCATGGGCCTCACAGACAATGCTGCATCCAGCTCCCCTCCTTACAGGGAACCAACAAATTTTGAGGCATCAATCAAAACATCTCAGTTCTGGGAGAAGCAGTAAAAGCAAGAAACTTTATGATGAGTCTACTGCTTCAACCTGTTGTCGAGCCAGGTACTTTTCCCTCCGCTCTTTCTGAAATTTTCATAGTAACAAATGACGTGTAATTATATTACTGGAACAACATTAAATTTCATATCAAAATATACAGTACTAGTGCATACCCATTCATCTATTACAAGACCTTCACCAACAACGCGTGGACCTGTGTCTGGTGGAGGTTTCTTACTTGCTTCAACAGCAGCGTCAGCTTCAGCCAACTGACGCTTCAGTTTCTCGAGTGCCTGGGCGCATAATGTCATCAGCCACTTGTATAAAGCACATTACATCAAAATAGAAACAACAAACCTAACATTTACTTACAGGACTAGGACGTTCCAAATTTAAGAACACAACTCGCAATATTCTCTCAACTGTTACTTGATCCTTTTGTTCATCAAACTGAAAGATTAAGAGGTCAACTCAGTGTAGCAATGTTTCATATTTTCACAGCTACATAGAATATAATAACTTTTGCTATGAAAAGGACAGAGAGTATGAAGCAAGGAAAAAAACATGTGCCACGGCCACAAACATAGGAACATGCCTAGAAGATGCAAATATTAGCACCGAATTTGGGAGTGGGAGCTTTTCTGTGAAACTATGACCACAAGGAATTGAATAAACCACATAGAAACTGGTAATATCAACAAAATCAAGCTGGAAACTGCAAAATGAAACCTTGATAGCTCTTTCTTTTTTAAATATGATGACATGGATTGACTACTCGCACAAATTTGACACATAGAAACATGATGTATGTTACTAGGTCAACACTTATTCAAGTAAGATCAAGAACAAATGAGAAACAATTATTAGAGATAAAATTAAAGATCATACCATTTCTACACCTAATTCACCAGTAAAACTCAAAGAAGCAACAGGAATCGAATAAATGGATTGAAAATAACACTATCCAGCATAATTTTCAATGACTATTGCTTGTGGTTAAGGTTCTTCTGATAATGAATCCGTTCAGTTGTTGCATGATCTTTTCCAGCACTCCTTCGTTATGATGACAACTTTAAAAGAAAATGCGAATACAAGTTTGAGTTCAGCTGATTTGAAGCCAGATTGATATGGAAAAATCTCATTTTTAAATATAAACCACGTCTTCATTTGAACAAATTTGGCAGCGTCTCAAGCTTATTAACATATCAGAAACCCTTATGTACTCCAATAATTGCATCGCTAAGATGAGTACTCTGTGAAGTATTTTCCCTCATAGCTGTCAGAGCCTGTAGCTTGAATTTCAAAATAGCTAATAGGTGGAAAGCCACAGTATGGCTAAAGAACTTTCCACAACAGCATTATTCAAAAGATGAAACATACCACAAACAACCAAGATACATCAAATCCTTACTAATAATTAGAGTATATAAACCAAATGACTTACCAGCTCAGGTACATAGTCTATACCTCCTTTCACTTTCAGACTCATGATTTTAAACTTAACCTTTCTCTTTTGGTCCATATGTTTTTCACTATTTTCTGGATGCTCCACGAATTTAAACACTGTCATGCAATTTTAAGTCAAAGTCAAAATGAATAACTAATGCCACCAAAAAACTTTGAAACGGAAAGTCAACGATCAGGTGCATACCAGTAGCAATAAGGCTCTCCCCTGGAGCAAGGATGCCACCAGGAGGGCGCATGAAACAGCTTTTTGGCGCAGTTGTTTGAAACTGAAACAAAACCCAGGAAACAACAAGATAACGTGGCATACTATTGTAGAGCTTTAAAACATAAACTTTGGCAATCCAATAGCTTAAGGTTTCTGAATCATAACTTCCAGTCTAAAGCATCCCCCAAATTTAAGCTCCTAAATATAGCAATAATTGGCACACAACTTATATCAACACTCAATAACAGCACAAAGCATAACATGCTCTGAAGGTAATATGATTATCAAAGGTACTCCAAGCACCTTGAATGCAACATGGGATCTGCTAGTGTTCTTAATCCTGACTGCACTCTTCACCTGTTTTCCCGGTTCATCTACAACAAACACGGGCATGCACCCACAGAAACACAATAAATTAACAAGCATAGACTTTCGCCAGAGAAATTAGTCCGCAATCCTCCAATTATGAATATCAAAAGAAAATAGTTGACCCAAGAAACAGAAGTCAACGCGTTAAGCGTACAGGGGAAGTAAAGGTGGTTAGGCGGGTCAAGTCGGAGCCTTCTTCGAATAGGGAGTAGCGATCTGGCGACGGAGGACACGGTCGAAGGGGGCTTAGCAAACGCGAGGGGGCGGCTAGTATTGACATTCTGCGAAGAAGAGGGCGAAGACGAGTTGCTGGGCGCTTGCCAGAAGCGGCACAGCCTGAACAGCTTGGCGTCACCGCGTGACCTCGGCTTATTGACGATAGCCATGCACCGTTAGTCTCTGTATATCTAGCTAGAAATTTGTTGTTTGTAGTGTGAATGGGTTGCGATAATATGTATTTCTGACAAGAGAAGCAAAAGAGAATGTGTTGTTGGATGGGGAATTGGGATATTGAAAGAGCTGGAAAGTGTCAACATCAAAGAGTAATTACTCATTTGTAAACAGGGGATGGGGATGGGGATGGAACTCTCGGAACTAAGATTCACTTATTCACTCTAACTCAACATTGCTCTGGAGTCCGTGATTTCATGATAATTAGGGGACAACACAGGTGTCAACTGAAGCACTCACTGGTCAGTGGTGTGATGAGGGAGGCTCATTAATGCCAAGGCATTTACACATGTCGGCTGCGTTCGTTGGCTTAGGTTAGTTGGGCAGTTAAGGAATTAATTATTAGGTGACGCATCGGATCGGAGTTAAACTTGTTTAATTCCTATTTAATCAAGGCAATTCACTTTTTTCGAAAATATTTTATTTATTAATTACTATTTTAAATCTATTGAAAATAAATATCTTATTATTGAATTTGTAAAACATGAATGGGAAAATAATTATATATAAATCATTTATATTTAAAATTTTTAACAAAGTCCAACATTTATTCATGAGCGATAGGCACTCTCACATCACATCACATATGTTCAATTACAAGAATGATGCCTGTAAATCTAATTTTATAAATCTTACAAACCAAATAATTATTTTTAACTATAAAGGAAAGCAAATATACATCCAAATCTTTTAGGTTGAGAGTTTAGGTGTAATATACTCTAATCAGTAGCCGGTGACGTTGGCTGACAAAAGGCGATTAGGGGACCACACATTGAAATACGAGTTGAAATTATTGTTTCTGCTGAAAAACCTAACGGAGTAAGATGAAAAGCTAAAAAAAACTTTTTAATTTAGTTAGTTCAGATGAAATTTAATTATAATACTTTGATTGATTCACATATAATCTTCATATTATATATATTATCTTATTATTTTAATCAAAAGTTTAAGAAAAAAATAAGTCCCTGTCTCTCGGTTCAAAAGTAATAATGGTCTTACGTTAGTCTCCCTGATCCTTTATTCTAAATATAAAATTTATCTTTTTTTTTTAATTTTACGCTAAATGTTTTAAGACAAAGTTGTTTAATCTCACTCTTGTATAAAGAACAACAATAACAATATTTCCGTAAAAATTTTGTTGATACGCAAGATCTACGTAGTTCTATTAATATATGACATTATCCTTAATTAGTAGAAAGATTATTTTTAAATGACTCAAATGAAAAAAAAAGAAATAAAAGAAATAAAATATGATGATGATAATGTAGTAGTAGTAATAGTAATAATAATAATAGTATGATTAAGTAGGAAAAATGTTTGCTTAAATTTCTAAGATATAAGTACTACGTATTTAAAAGATTAGGTTAAATACAAGAGGAAAGTGCTAAAAGACCTATGAGAACTATAAGGATTTCTCTATGAGAGATCCTTTATCAATATCTTAGTACGTCAAAGTTTTCCACTGCGGGTCATGCCCTTGGTAAGTTCCACCAATGCTATATCATTCTTGATCACCTCCCCTTAATTCTTTTTAGGTCTTCTTTTTTTTTTTTTCCCCTCAGAGTCTCTCAGTATAATCTTCTCATTGGAACGTTTAGGTGTTTCTTTTTAACATGTCCAAATCACCTAAACCTTGTCTCTTTTAATTTTTTAATAATATTAGTCACCTTTAATTTATCTTTTATCATTACATATATGATCTTATCTCTTTTAGTAAGATTGTACATCCAACGTAACATCCTCATATCTGTCATCATTAGCTTAAGACTATGCATTTGTTTGATGGGCAATACACTGTCCTACAGAACATGGCTGACCTAATTTGATTCCTTCTTAATTGATGTTCATCACCAAGAACAAAGTGATCATCATGCGGTTTCATTGGTTTATAAACTTATTAAAAAACTATTAGATGGGTGCTTTAATCATGATACATATTATAATTATTCCAATAACATTTTGGTTTTAAAATCAAAGTAGATGATTAAATATTATACTCCTTATATCAAGTAAATTTTCATTGTGATTCAAACAAAATAAAATTCTCTTAGTGACCTATAATACTCAAAGAAGATTATAATTTTCATATTGACTTATGTTTCTTTTCAAGTGAAAAGTAATACTAAAACCAAGTAAAGAGACTATAGAACACTAACCATTATTGTCTGAAACAAAGAGAAGTTATTAGTACTTCCTAGAGATACTTTCATAAGGGAACTAAATAAAATCAACTCCGTGATTATTCCTATGATAGTTGTATTTATATCAATTTATATTTTACATGTTATGTACTTAATGATAATTGGTTAATAAGGTCAACTTATTCTCTTAGATGCCATAATGACTTCCTCTATTTGCAATGTCTTTTTTACTTACTAAAGACTCAAGACAAGCTAATTATTCTAATATTTTGTTAGAAATCATTAAGGAAGAAGTCAAGGGGCAAAAAAAGTGAAAATGAGGACAAAAGTAAAGAAGAATGTCAAGATGTGAGATTATAAACCCTTTGAATGTCATATTTTGCGATGATAAAAAGGGAGTAATCACATTGCATAAAAATTAATCAAGTTTAAGGAAAGAATCTAGCTATAATAATAAAGAATTGCTTGCTAGGAAGCAATCCAATATTTTAACAAAAAATTAGGTATATTTATATTTATTTTCGACATTATGGACCAATAATTTGGATATTTGTTTTACATTTGATAGAGGTTTATTTTTATTAGATTTTTGGATAGGTTTATATATTTTCTTGGTTATTTGTATTTTTTTGTTTTTGTATTACATTTGTATAGTTAAGGATACAAGGAGAAACTTTGAAGAGTATTAGAGATGAAACATTTTAGAAACAGGTCAATGGAAAGAAAAATCACGTATGCGTTGAATTCTATCGATTAACACCACCTAGGATATGTTCATATCTCAAACTATACTGGTATGTGAGTTTTTCTAGAAGGATTCAAAATTTGTGACACACTCGTGTTCTAAACTACATCGACAAGTTTAAAGATACAAGAGGGTTCGTAGCTTAAAGACACGCCTATTCCTTAGGTTGTTTATGAGATAGTGAAAATTATGGCTTGGGGATATGTTTGTGCCTAGGTCCTGTAAAAAAAAATCAAGAGGATTGATAGTTTGGGCTATATTTATGTCCCAATTTTTTTTTTCTCAAAATGATCGATGGTTTGTACCATAACTATGTCGCAAAAATTTTAAAATATAGGGGATCTTACTAAAGTCTCACTTTCATTAATATTTTAAATTTTCTCTTAATTCCTCTTAAAATCTTCAAATACCCACAAGCCATTTTTTCCACCTTCAAATCCAGATTTTTAATAATTTAGGATGCTAAGTGTAATTTTTTTTTATATTTTTGTATTTTAGACCATTCCTTAATTATTTTCGCATTTCAACACTCAATCCAACTGCAAAATTGAATTTATAACTATCCATAGGAAATAGGTGAAGGCTAAAGCCGTTCAAGATGCATTAACTAGTTAAGCATAATTATAGGAATGACTCTAAATGAACATCCCGTGCTTACCTTTAAGGAGCCATATTTTACAAAAGGTAGGTCTATCTTAAAACTAACCTTTTAAATCAAATAAAAGTGTGGATTGTATTAGGATTATCTTTGGATTTGAGGAGATTTATAGAAGCTTTTTGGTGGAGAAGTTTTTGATATTGTTTAACATTTATATTGAGAGCTAACCTTTGAGATTCTTACTGTAACATCCCATCACCGATGAGAAGGGTAAAATGGTAATTTGGGACGGGTTATGAGTGTGTAAACAAGTCTCGGCATGTTCATGCATATGATGGCCTCTATTTTTACATAAATTGTAATTTTTGTATATGCACATGGTTGTACATGCATTCATGACATTTCCCGGCATATGTGTTTATCGTGAAAATATGTTATTTGTGCTTGAAAAATGAATAGGAGTGGATTTTTGTATGTTTTCCATTTTTGTGAAATTTTAGGATTTTTTCTAGAATTTTTGGGTGAAATTTTCGGACCGAAAAAATTGACAAGTGGCAAACTGATTTGGTTTCCGATACTGAAAATGACTGTCCAATGGCACTGAAAAATTAGATACATGATTTTGGGATTTATGACTTTGAGCCATTAGAATTTGGAGACAAATTCCACTAGAAATTGAATTGGAATTTGAAAGAACCTTAAGAGTGTTTTAGAATAAGACAAGTGGCAAGTGACACATGTCACTTGCTACTAAAGCATCTAATTAGTGGTTATCTAAAGTATATAAACATCTTAGTCTTCTTTAGGCCATTCACGATGCTCTCCCTTGAGAAGCCCATCCTATTTGTTCTCTTTCATCAAGTTGTGGCTTCTCCTCTTTCTTCTTCTTATTAAGTGTTTCTCCTCTCCACCTTCTCAAGCTCTCATATACTACGTTGTTCCTCTTCTTTTATTGTCAAAAAAATTACAAACCTAAGCTTCAAGGATGATGGTCGTGAGTGGTAGGAAAGGTTGGGAGAATTGTGAAACTTTGGCAAAATTGAAGATTTGAAGTTTGTTTAGGTAAGAATTAAGTTGTATGTTCTTTAATTAGTAGTTAGAAGCAATTATTGTGTTTAATAGTGCATTAATTTCATGAGTTTTGTGTGTTGATTGTATGGGTAGAAGATTATATTTGTGTAAGGATTAATGATGTTTAACATGTGTAGTGTGTGAATTGTGTGTTTTGAAGTGTTTTAATGATGTTAGATGAGTAATGCTTAAAAAGGAAATGATTGAGTATTTGTGCTGGAATTTTATGGGGTTATGTTCAAGTGAATGTCTTGATTTTTTGGCTGAATTAGAGACTAAATTGGAGGCTTATTGATGTAGGAATGGGGTTAGAATGAAAGGAGTTGTGTTAAGATTAAAATCTGGAAAATTTCTTTTGTGTAGGTTTCAGGTTTTTGGTCAAAAATTTTGTTATGGCTGTGCTATTGAGATGAGCTTTGGCTTAAATTAAACTTACGAAGTATGGCTAGATTTCATATGAAGGAATTTTTTTCCAATTATGGCTTTAAGGATTTTAAATTTGGCTTGAAAAGTGAGTTGTAGGTGCTGTATGAACAGTAATCCGAACCTTGTGACCTGAAACTTTGATGAATTTTTTTTAGGTTGATTTGGATTGAATTTGCTAATTTGGTCTTCATGAAAGTTG
>JANIJH010000005.1:41260394-41270666 GCA_024520975.1 Erythroxylum areolatum | reverse complement strand
ATCAAGAAACTATGATTAATCAAAGGTTGACATGTACCATGCCTTGTGATTAATCTTGATATCGTGTTACAAAAGGACTTAGCTTATAACCATAGTTACAGGTTAAATCGAATTATCAATCCTCATTTGATTTGGGTAGTCATAATGTCTTGCTAGAGGCCACTTATGACTTATGGGCCTAGAAGTGTGATCGAGCCCATTGTCAACATCAAATGAGCCTACAGGGTCGCACATAAGGAGTGATTTGATCTGGACTTATTCTCTTGGGCCTAATCTATTAGGCATTGAATAAATATATGTGGATATATTTATTGGGCTAGATTGAATTAAATTTTCGGGCTTTTATTATATGAGATATAATAAGCCAAAACTTATTGGGTTTCAATGGGATTAGGTTTTCTCTATAAATAGAGAAGGTTAGGTCTCATTAGAGTGATGACACTATTTTGATACGAAACCCCAGCCACCATCTGAGAGGAAAATCGTGTGGCGTTCGGAAAGAATTTCAGGACGTGTTAACACACGGTAGCTGCAGCCTGAATCCTGCATACTCGTGTGGATACCGGTAGAGGGCATTCGCGTATTGCAGTGTCTTGGAATCCAAAAAGAAACAACCAATCCACGACATAAAGGTATTTTCTAACATTCTGAGTATTTTCGATTATACTTCACGTTGTTGTATGGTCTTTTCCGCAGTGTATTTTGAATATTCGGGCCATACTCGATCCAACACAAAGTGGGTGAGGTAACTTTGACAATAGAAAAGCTACTATGGCACTGGAATAATGCAAAAATACAATAATATTTAATAATCAATTCACTAAATCATGTTTAACTTTTTTCACGAATGCTTATTTAATGGATGATATAACTTTGAAAGTAACAAGAATAATAGCTGCAATGAATTTTTGAAGTACATAGAGCATAAAAACACTATTTTTTAAAAAGAATTAACACAAAAACTTTAGTTCTTTAATCCAGCAACCATCATTACCTGAGATTTTAAAATTTACTATATTATATTATATTATATATTTAATTATTAATTTTAATAAAATGTAAGAAAATATCATTAATAAAAATGATATAAAAATAAAATAAAATTATTAACTCTGTTGGTTTTTAAATTTATTTAGTATTTAATTTATTATAATATAGTTACATTGAAAACTTTTATTTTTGTTTGAAAAAATCTATTCTCTTTTTTAAAATAGATACATTGTAATTCAACTGTATTCTGATTTATCATATTTATTTTAAAATATGTATTTATGATAAGATTATTATAACTTCTCCACATATATCTATTGTCAAAAAGAGAATTAATTTCTCTTTTTCTTTGACCTATTATCATCATTATGAAGATTAGATCCATTGTAATTTTAATATCTGTTATCTTTGGTGAAAAGTAAATCAATGTTAGTTTTTAAAATTACTTGAAAATCAAATCTATATTTTGAATATGATAGATTTTATCATAGAAGTTTGTTTTTTGTTTTTTGTTTTTGAATATAGAATATTAAATTTTAATCTTTATTTTTTTCCTTTGTCAAAGATATAATACCATTGATATATCTTTGTGATATATTATCAAGCTATTATGTTTTGTTATGCCTGCATACTTCTTCCAGTTCTATATATGTACTTTTTTTTCTTTTTTTAGTCTAATTGTATTATAATTGGTTTATATGATGTTGCCTAAAACCATTTGTATGGAAGTGAAAAAAGGAAAAAAGGAAAACAAGTAGAATAGTTAATTGAATCTAAAAAAGGAACAATTAATAAATTTATTAAAAAAAGTACGCTGCTCTAGTGAAAATCATGAGGAACTAGGTAAAGGTAATTTCAAACAACATAAAGAAAATTTAAGTGATGAGATTTATATTCATTATGATATTAGTAATTTGAGTGAGTATGATCATCTACCAAATGCATCCAACTTAGAAAATTTAAGGGCAGATGAGCAACTAACCTATATTGGATATTTATGATTCTAGAAATTGGGATAATCTTGATAATAAAGTAATAGACATTTTAGTTAGAAAAGGGCCTATAAGAGAATTGAATCTTGTATTTCAATTAGACAATAGCTCTTATCATTTTTCATATTCATATTATTCTAGAAAATTGAGTAATGAAGAGATTAGCGATAGAAAATGATTAGTTTACTCTAAACATATATATAAAGTATATTGTTCTTGTTGTAAGTTGTTAAAATCTAATAGCAAATAAAGTGCATTAGCAAATGATGGATTTAGAGATTGGAAGCATCTTAGTGAGAGACTTAAAGAACATGAGAATATTATTGAGCATATGACTAGCATGAGGACCTAGAATGAATTAAGAGCAAGATTGATCAAAAATAAAAAAATTGATAATGACTTGCAACAAGAAATTGTAAAGGAAAAATAATGTCAGAGATGAGTTTTGTTGAGAATAGTTTCTGTTGTGAAATGTTTTGCTAAATATAATTTGGCTTTTTGAGGATCCAATGAAAAACTTTACCAAGATAGTAATGGTAACTTTTTGGATTAATTGAGATGATTGTTGAATTTGATGTAGTAATGCAAGATCATGTTAAACGCATTCAAAATAATGAAATTCATCATCATTATCTTGGTCACAAAATTAAAAATGAGTTGATTTCTCTGTTAGCCCATAGTATTAGAAGTTCTAACATAAGGATTATTAAAGAGGTGAAATACTTTTCTATTATTCTTAATTATAACCCAAATTTGAGTCATCAAGAACAAATGAGTTTGTTAGTATGATGTGCGAATATGTCAAATAAAAAAATAAAGGAGTATATTTTAGAGTTCTTAAATGTAGATGACGCATCTGGATTGGGACTTTGCAATGAATTATTGAATGCCTTTAAATCTTTTGATATTAATGTCTATAATGTGAGGGGTCAAGGTTATGACAATGATTCTAATATAAAGGAAAAACATTGAGTGGTTCAAAAGCGATTAGTTGAAATAAATTCAAGAGCATTATATATGCCATGTGCTTGTCATAATCTTAATCTTACTCTTAATGATATGACACATTCTTATATTAAAGCCATTTCGCTTTTTTGAGTTATGCAATGCATGTATGCATTATTTTTAAGTTGTCCTAAAAGGTGGAAGATTTTGCCTGATAATGTTTTGGGCTTAACCATGAAATTATTGTCTAAAACTCATTGGGTGAGTCGAATAAAAATTGTTAAAACTATTAGATTTCAAGCTCCTTAATGAGGAAAGTTCGATTAGTATACTTGAGAGTTTTGAGTTTTTACTTGGTGTGATATTTTATTCACTATTAACATGGTGAGTAAAAAGCTATAGTTTAAATCTTTGTGCATTGATGCTATCATAGAGCAATTAAAAGGTGTTATGGTATTTTTTGAGAACTATAGAGACGAAGGGTTTGCCTCTAATATGAATATTGTCAAAATTTTTACACATGAGATGAATGTAGAGCCTACATTTTTAACTAGACTTTGTATTATTAGGAAAAGACAATTTGATAAAAATAATCATGGTGGAGAAATATAATCAACTGAGGATTCTTTTAAAGTTAATTTCTTTCTAGTTATTGTGGATATGACAATTGTTTTGTTGAGGAATAGATTTGAGCAATTAAAAATCTTTAAAAATATTTTTGAATTTTTATTTGATTCAAAGAAGTTGAGGTTATCGGATGATAATGAATTAAGAGAATGTTTCATTTATTTGCAACAACTTTTTCTTATAACAATGTATCGGTTGCAGATTTAGATGATATTTTTTTGAACTAAAAGTATTGTAGATGACCTAACCAAATGAGTTAATATCATCATTTGAAATTTTAGAATTTATTAAAGCTGCTGATTATTATCCAAATGTTTCAATTGTTTATCGAATTCTATTGACAATACTTGTGACTACAACATTAGTTGAGAGAAAATTTTTCAAAGTTAAAATTATTGAAAACCTATTTGAGATCATCAATATCACAAGAAAGGTTGAATAGTTTAGCTATTTTATATATCAAGAAGGATATATTGGACAATATTGATCTTGATACTTTTATTAATTATTTTGAATCTAGAAAGCACGAAGAAATTGTTTTTCATAAATCATGATCATCTGCGTGTTTGTTAGTGTAATTCTTTTGGTGTTTGGCAATATTATATTGCTGTTTAGTTGCTGCTACTGTTATTTTATTATTATTGCTATTATTTTTAGTGATTTTATTACTACTGACATTTATAAGATGTTACTAGCTAAGGTTATGATTATTTAGTATTTTGTTGAGTATGAGGACTTACAAATTGAGTTACTTATGTATGGATAATAAATTTTAATAATAAAAATATGCTTTCAAAATTTACATATTTGTATATTTCCTATTTATTAAGGCCCTTCTTTTTACTTTGTCCAAGGTCTATAAAACCTTAGGAACAACTTTGTTTCAACCTTTAAATAGTAAAATGATTACAAGTAATGCAGACATCCAAATATTGAACGAACAATTATAATAATTGATTGAGATAAAAACTTAAAAGCTCATCTTCCAGCATAAAATTTTAGGTGGAAAAACATAAATACTAATGAGCAGTATAAATTTTGGCTGGTGCCACACCGGCATGTTTACTTGATTGATGGTAGAAATATAAATCAAAGATGACAATAGCAAATAAGTAAAAAAAAATATTCAAAATTGTGCTGCAAATGGATGGAACTGACCAATAATATGACTTGAAACTCATGCAAGAATAAGCGATTTTCAATTGCAAGAAGAGATTGACATATTCTTTTTATTCTTCAACATATTTGTTGTTAGCCTTATCAATTACAGATTTATCTATGAATTATTTTTAAAAACAAAAAAATTTGCAACTAAGCCACAAAATTGTTTCCAAGTAAATTGCCTTTTCATCATAAACATCCTTTTGTTTATTATACCAATATGATAAAGAAAAGAACTTATGTCAACAACTCATAATCTTTAACATCATAACTTCAATTGCAATTCTGATATCCGTGCTTGCTCTAATTATGGACGCAAAACATCTATAGGATGGAGGTTATTCACACGACATTCAAATTTATTTTTATCTGAAGTTAATGATATAACAATCAATTTAATTCATCTTACAAAAATGAGATACTAAAGAAGACGACATTTACAAGGCTGTACATAGAATATAATCAGGCCACTGTGATAAACAAATACAAAAAAAGAAAAAAAATCTAAAGACTAGTTGAAAATGTGGAGATTCACTAGAAAGAACACGTGACCTCAACTTAACTGGGCAATGTCAAAAGTATCTGAAAATTTGAAAGTATCAGCAGCTCCAAACTTCCTACGTTCTTCCCAGTCTTCAGCAGATTCATCTTCATAGGTACCATCTTCCTCGTCATTGGTAGTGGTAGGTGAAGATGGGTCATGTATACTTTTGGATCTACATCCTGGTATGGCGAGCATGGTTACTTGACCACGGTTGGATATTTCAATGACAACATTGTCATCATCAATCGGAAGGGGCTGTTTCCAAGGCTCCCCATCTATCCTCATAAATGTGTCGCTTGCTGCACCCTTGTTGAACTCGAAGGAAATTCTGTTGGCCTAAATGCATATTAAATAAAGAGTTAGAATCACCAGCGATTTGATGGGAAAAACATTCCATTAGTTCAACACTAGGTGATTCTATTAAGAAGATAGTGCTAAGCATGGTCTATTGCGTCTTAATGAAATGAAATTAATCCCTACCTGAGCAAGACGAGTCCCATGTCCTTTAGGAGCGAGTAAAACAAGACCATGCCAGGCATTTCTAAAGCCAACAACCTCAATTAGACCATCGTCTACGTATGGAGGGGTAAACTCACTCTGTAACAAAGATTTTATACACAATGGTCAAGTATAACAGCAAAAACAAAACCAATTGGATTTCGAAAAACTTGTCATACACTACAATGCGCCTAAGATTGTAGTTTAAGAAGTCAACAAAAATAATATGCGGAGAAGACTTACATCTCGCAATTTCTTGTCATTGCATCTTCCCCATGGATTTAGCCCACCGGAAAAACTGGGCAAGTTCAGGCAAACAATGGATCTGATACTATAATAGAAAGAGGAGAAAATCGTAAGTTTACTGGGCACAGATCAATTTATTTTGACAAAAGTGAAGAATTCCTACTACACAACTGAAAAGGGAAATGAATAAGGAAAATTAATGGAAGAATCAAACAACCAGCGGTTGTCTTTTCTTTTCTTTAATGAATATTGATACTGTTTACTCCGTTACTTATAAATCACACTTCATGATCCTTAGCTAATCAGTTGACCAAACAACACTTGTGGTACAAAGTTTTCACTCTAGGGATATCCCAGATTCTAGTTCAAGTTCATTGCACTGTTCAGGAGTATCAAAATTATTGGAACTAACAACTCCAAACCTTAACACTATCAAAGAGCCCTGAGGAATTATTTTTAAGAACATAAACTTTCAAAAATCAAAATATCAAACTTTAAAACATATTATGGAGATTTTATGTAGAAGAGGCAGCATTTGATTCCATAAAGTATCATGGTGAACTAGGTATTCCCCCAACAACCAAAAACTGGCCACCTTGAGTTCTTGAACTCATATAGTAGCTGTGCAATACTTCATAAAAGTGTTTAAATAGATAACAATAGTACCGATTAAATAACATAGTAAAAATTTTAGGGGTCAGTAAATGATGGGCCAAGGCCAGCAGTTCGTTATGTTTATCAAAGGAGAAAGGATAGGGGTTTCCCGACAACCGGATCCATTATGGGAGGCTAGAAAGAATCTACTACTAGAAGAATAAAGGCAGCATGTGTGATGATTGCATTGCTGATTTACGTAGGGGAATGTCTGCTGGTTTATTACCTGTGATAGGCCAACGTGGCAAGTTTGTTACAAAAGTTGTTTCTTGTTTGTTAACCAACAGTAGTATAAAAATCAGAGGCAGTAGTGAGACAAGGAAGGGAAAATGATATGTTATTGATGACTGAGAGTAAGGTAGGCTCTTGAAAACCTACTGGTGTCATTTACATTTCAATACAAAATGTTCTTTCCTCATTGCTATTCACTTTTGCATTTCCAGAATGCTTTGATCCTATCAGTAAACTTTAACTTAATAAAAATAAGTGCGTAAAGAATAAAATGTTTATTTGTGAAATGAAAGAAATCTACACTTGTATAGAGAATAAATGAAAACCTACACATAGAGAACGATGTCATATGCATAACATAGATGACGCCTATGCCTAAAATATATAATCAAATTAACACTGTGCAGGAAAATAACGACGTAGTGCAGGAAAAGAGTGAGACATATAATATCCACCTTGGAGGTATGCTCAGGACCTCCCATTCACCCTGCTTTTTCATTATTTTGACCCGTGTCAACTGTGCTATGTTCCTGCATTAGATTTGCAGCATCAGAAACATGGAAGGTGATGAAAATGGAGAATACTAGATGACGTGGCCTCAACATATTTACACTTATAAAACTTCTTATTCTCTTGGATAATAGCATAAATGTCTAATTTGATTAAAAGGAATAACAATGAATTAGAGCCTGGGTCTGCTTCTTTAGGATAGAGCTTCATCAACAGCTTTGTAAGGCTTAAAACAGGAGATAAAAAGATAAAAAAGGCTGATCAAGTGAATTTCTTTTGCGAATTGTCCAATTAAAATCACTGAAATTACCATCAAGTCTGGAATTCCATGTCTGGCTACCAAAGCATACAAAGAAAATTTGGAAAATTATGTCAAATCATGCATGCTGATAAGTCATGAATAAAGATATTTCCTTCAAGTCCACACAATGTTGAGAGAAATTGTGGTTAAACGCATTCAATTCTCATAGCAAATTTGTCAGTGATGCTGCAATGGCAATCATCTGATTAACACCAATAATGCATCTTGAGCAAGATGAAGCTTCTTTTGGAAACAATGCCAGTGTTGTTTTTGAACATGTCAAAAAGTTTTGAAAGTTGATGTGACGAGTAGGAAAAATTAGCTATGTTCAAACTGCAAGGCTTGATGCTAACACAATTGAAATAGTATCTGTTAAAATTATTAAAAGGGCTCTGAATAGATAAGATAACTGCAACTGGGTGTAAAAAATCTTCTTCTAGAGAAAACATGAGCACAAGATTGATTATCAGACAACTTAATCATTAAACTAAAAGTCTCCAGGACCAGAAATGTCCATGAAAACCTCAAAACACTTAATTGACATCTGGATCAAGAATAGGCAGACTCATGGAAAAATAATGTGATAGATCACAATATGACCTGAGAAACAATTTCCACTAAGCACATTTTAAAATGTAATGATCTGATGCTAAATTTGAGAATGAAGGTAAATATCATTTTTATGCTTATGGCCATGTTATTGAATTCCCTGTGATTAGCCATACCCGAAAACTAGGAAGCTTATCGTAGTAGTAGCATATGGCATATGAAAAATTGTATCACTCTTCCAATTTGACAGTTATAATAATCAAAGCGAATAGTAAAATAGATATTTTTCAGAATACCATAAGTGGAAAATGCAAAATATCAGTCACAAGTCAGAAATTGAAATCCTGACTGCAGAATCTCAAGCAACCAGACAGAGGAAGCATTGTCAAGTTTGCATGTTTTAGTCTGTATCTTAGTCTAGTTACAAATTCATTTATTGTGAATGCAGTGACTTGTAGAGATAGCTTGAATAGTAGGATTCAGCCTCTAGTTTTGTTATTGTTGTTACTTAAATAATATATAACAAGATCACAATTCATCTCTAGATTACTATTATAAATTTAGAATCATCTATGGAGAGGCTCACCTTGAAGAAGGATGAAATAAGGAAGCACAGAACCATCCTTGAGTACATCCAAGCTTCAAGTAAGTACTCTGGTGCACCCAAAAAGTAGGAAAACAAGTGTCATTTTTTCTAGAAATTTTAACCAGGAAAAGATGCAAAGAAGATAATTGCATTAATGAAATCAGTTCCTAAGCATACATTTCAAGAAAAATGATAATGGAATCATAATATGAAAAGTATAAGAAAACAGCAAACATGTGTTACATTAACAGTAATATAACCAAAAATTACTGCTCATATAGGAACTCCACAAGCCAATGCTAGAAAAAGTAAGTCAAATTAGTTCCAGCCGTTTTCTTATTATAGAGTGAGAAATCAATACTCTTAGATGAATGCCCTACTGTTAGGTTCTTCCTTCATCAGCAAACACAATATTCTCCCTGTACACACAGCAAACAATCCCTACAGCAGATCTAATTTATCAACTAAGACACACAAGGAAAAATCAATGCTGGTAATGGAAATATTGCTATTCAACTCAATGTTCAAATAACTGACAGTAAACATATGGAAATAAGAAGAGCAGCCAACATTGCCGGAGTTCCTTCTAGGCTACAATCCCACTTCGTAGGAAAAATGCCCCACCACTTTCTACAACTCTCTAGAATAATCTCCCTCTCTCTTTCCACTCTCCTCTTATGGTTTAATTGTCTGTCCTTCCCGTTCATCCTCCCCTCTTTCTCTCCCACATGTAGTTATTTTGTAGACCTAACACTTACTAGCTCCTTTTTGTCTATTCTTATCTTCCACAAGATAAAAATAAAACAAAGAGACATGAAAATCCTAAAGTTACCTTGCAGATACTTGACTAGGATTTCAGAGATTATGTTGGGAAACTTGGGAACTTTTTTAACTCATCAAAATGATGATTTATTTGCTATCTTATTTCCCTTTTATATAAATTAGATTACAATTAAGTGAAGAATAACATTGCTTAGGTCTTCCAAGAACACAATGCAGAAAATTAGCCATAAGGCAGAATTTATAGTTAGAAGAGAAACAAAAGGTGAAAATAGACAATGAAGCTTGTTTGAATCTTGGTCACTGAAAAATTGCAAAATGCATGTCCAGTAACCTGATTAACCAACTGGTTCTTGAATTTTTCTGGATGTAGCTTCCTCTCAGAATGAAATGCGTAAGATACTTGAGCATCCATTCCTGTAAATGTAAAAGCAAATACCTTAAGGAATCACCATGGATAGTATTGTGGCAATAGTTCGTTGATAAAAATAGCATTTCAGACATTTTGATCAAAAATCTGGTGTAGGTAGATACAGAGAACCTTGTCTCTTTCAACATACTTCATAATACAAGTAACATTATGATAGATTTCAAGAAATAGGTAAGTAAAATGGGTATGTTGCTATTGACTTTTCTGTAAACGAATACAAAATAATCT
>JANIJH010000005.1:41164113-41179675 GCA_024520975.1 Erythroxylum areolatum | reverse complement strand
AAAGGCCAAAAAGTCAAACTTTTCACAAATTTTCATTTTATTTTATTTTATTTTATTTTTACACTTTCTCTCTTTACTTCTTGATTTTCAACTCAATTTCAACCAACTCATCCGCTTTTGAATATTTCTTATTTTTACTTAATAATCGGGGTCCAACATTGTTTGAGGCCTATAATTATGTCTTTACTATGCATCCTGGTGGAAATAAAATGTATCATGATCTAAAGCAACATTACTGGTGGTCTGGTATGAAATAGGATATTGTAGACTATATGTCCAAATGTTTGACATGTCAGCAAGTTAAAGCTGAGCATTAGGTTCCATCTAGTTTATTACATCCTATTTTGATTCCTCAATGGAAATGGGAAAACATTACTATGGATTTTGTCACTGGATTTCCTCTCACTCAAAGGAAGTATGATGTTGTATAGGTGATTGTGGATAAGTTCACTAAGTCTGCTCACTTTTTGCCTGTTTGTCTTGATTATTCTTTAGATAGGCTTATAGATATATATGTGAATGAGATAGTGAGGTTGCATGAGGTGCTACTATCTATTATTTCCGATCGTGTTCCTTAATTTACTTTGAGACTTTGGAAAGGTCTATAAAAGGCCTTGGGTACTCAAGTTAAGTTTAGTACCACTTTCCATCCCTAGACAGATGGACAATCTGAATAGTTTATCCATATACTATAAGATATGCTTCAGGGTTATGTATTAGAATTCTCGGGAAGTTAGGATAATTATCTTGCACTGATAAAGTTTGCTTACAATAATAATTATTAGACTAGCATTGACATAGCGCCATATGAAGCTCTATATGGTAGGAAGTTTAGAACTTTGGTGTGTTGGACAAACTTAAGTGAAAATAAGATGATCGAGCCTGATATTATGAAAGATATTGAAGAAAAAGTTCAAGTCATTCATCAAAGATTAAAGGTTTCCAGGGACAGGCAGAAATCCTATACTAACCTAAAAAGAAGAGATATTGAGATCAGGTAGGAGATAAGGTATTCTTGAAAGTATCACCATGGAAATACATACTTTGGTTTGGGAAGAAAGGTAAGCTCAGCCCATGATATGTTGGTCCTTATGAGATTCTTAAGAAAGTTAGACTAGTAGCTTATTAATTAGCTCTTCCTGGAGAGATGGCCAAGTTACACGATGTGTTTCATGTTTCAATTTTGAGAATATATCGATCAAATGATTCACATAAGATTCTTGTATAAGAAATTCAAGTACAACCATATTTGACTTATAAAGAAGGGCCTATATCTATTTTAGTTAGAGAAGTCCAACAACTCAGGACCAAGCAATATCTTTAGTAAAAGTACTTTGGAAACATCATGGACTCAAGGAAGCAACATGGGAACCAGAAGAGACCATGAGGGAATTAGAAGAGACCATGAGAGCTCAGTATCCTCAACTATTTTAACCAGGTATAAATTTTGAGGAAAAAATTCTTTTGTGGGGGAGAGAACTGTAAGGCCCCAAATTATACCTTAGTTGGAATGTTACATGTTTATGAAAGTACATGTATGATAGGTGTTAAAAATTATGATATGATTGAGAATTGCATATGACTTGAATTTTGGTTTAATGGATCATACTTAATGATCTGGAATTAACTAATATAATTAGAGAATTGAGGTATTAAAATGTACATTTGGACTAGGAAAATGTCAAGTGGCAAGATAATTTGGTACATGTAAATTGGAATGACTAAGCCTATGAGTTAGTGACATTCGGCATAGTTGATACGTTGATAATTCACATAGTGAATATATTGACAAGTGGTAGTAATAAGTGAGAGAAAATTGGCTTAATATATTGGTGACATTTAGCAACTCCAATGTGGGACAAATGAAGAACATGCATAGTGACATATGTTGTTACCACTTAATAACACCTAGCAATGGATGAGGCAAGCATCTGTTGGAGTAATTTCTGTTTTGCTCATTCTTCACTATCTTGCCACTCTCTCCATTTAAACTTTCTCATTTCCTCTAAACTTTTGGACTTTTTGGAACCATTTTCTCTTGGAATCCTTGTAAGTTATTGCATCAAGAAATTTATTTTATACTACCTTTTATGTTGTTATCATCTTAGTGTTAAGATCATCTTACATCTACCTAGATTTCGAAAATGTTTTGGTTGCATGAAGGGCTAGTTTGTTTAGTTCTTTGAAGAAGGAATTTCAAGGTAATTAGGTAAGGGAGTTCTAAACTTGACAGCATGTATTAATACAAGTTTTATGATAATTGAATTGGGATGAAATATGTGGTAAGATGATGACAAATGAATGCTCGAAAAATGATCCTTGTATGATAACTTCTGGTTTGGTTTTGATGTGTGGAAGATATTGATTTGTAAGTTTCTTAAGGAATGATTTTTGAATTTGTTTGGACATGAATTTGATGAGGTATTGAAGAATGAATAAGGTAGAATTGAAGTGGAATTGATGGTTTTTGGTGAAGGTGTGTCGAATGGAAGTGAAGAAGTCAAGTTTTGGAAACAAATTGGAGATTGTGGGTGAATGAACCTTCAGTTCACTCATCCCATGAATGTGGGATTTATAAGACTTATTCCCAAGGTCGTAGGAAGTACTTAGGAAGGAGAAAAGATTGGTTTTGGGCAATTGTTGGACCATATAAGGTTAAGGTACTTTATAATGGTTTAAATGGACTTAATTAAGGTGTAAAATGAACCTAGTTTGAAGTGGAATAAGTTCATTAAAGGTTGTATAAGATTTGGATTTTTAATTGAAGTAATAACTTAAAGAAGGATTTATTAGATAAAAAAGTATCTAATTTTGGAACTTATAAGTTGTCAAAGGAATAAAGTATACTTACGAACATAGATGTGTTTTAAATGATAAAAGTGATATATTAGTTATGTATGGTTGAGAATTGGAACTTAGGTGAGTGCATGTAAAATGTAATTACTTACTATATTCATTGGTGCATTATTACAAATGCTTATGCTTATAAGGCATGATAAGTTTGTTCAAGTGAGAATGAATGGGTTCAATTTGAGCATAAGGAAATGAATTCATACTTATGCATTATTTCACTGTCATGTGATTATGATATTATGTTAATTCTGGACCATTAATTATCTGAGGAGTTTGATAATTGGGATTGTATTGGAAGTGCTATCTAATTGTTTGAATATACATAATGTGTGATGACTCAATACATTTATTGATGCTTTAATGCATATGTTCGTATTTATAAGGCATGTTAAGTTTTGATCAAATGAATACGGTTGCTATGCACTACATCATTTACATGAAATTTGTAAAATCTGAAATGATTTGTTTTAAAACTGTTAAATCCTAGTCATAGGTAAATAGGCATGCCTAGAAGGGTTTATAGCTACTCCTGTAACTAGAAACTAAGGTGTCTTCTGTAACTAGACACTAAAGTGTCTTCTATGCCAGACACTCTAATGTCTTTTGATTTTAGACACTCATACGTATTCTATTTCAGATACCAATCATGGTATCTTCTATTCTGGTCCCGTTACCCACTTTTGTAAAAGGGATCAGTAGTCTAGCTTATTTTGTATTTTGATACATGTTTAGTTTTGATAAAAATAAATTTTGTTTTGATACAAAACAAGTTCTATTATGATATAAGTCATATTTTGATCTAAAAGGATTAGATCCTATTCTTATATTCAATTCTAATAGTTGTACATTCTATTATGATATTTATGAGTTTTGTTCTGATTCAAGGATGTTCTATATTGATTGATGAATGATATACTGTTATGAGACATAATGTTTGGATTACTCTGTATTACGAACAATTAAAGATTATTGTGATATGATTTGAATATGTATATATGAATGTTAGACAACTGTTAGAAACATTTGCCATTATACATTATGTTTAGTTATTCTGCATTAAGCTATATGCTTAGTATGGTAGTTTTGCTTCCGTGTAGGGTCTAATAAGAAGGTTTAAAGACTGGGACAAAGATAATCGCAATGGCCATGAAGAATGACTTTTGTTTTGAATGATGTATATTTAGGTTTTTGAGTTATATCTGACAATATGAGACAGATTGTATTTTGTTTAATAGTTTGTAATAACCTTATTATAGGATGGATTATGTTTAAGGCATGTATTTTGATAAGCTCATTATATATGAAGTGCATTGTGGTTTGTTTACAATAACATTTAATGATATGTAATGTATGTTTACTTGACTTGCTGAAATGTAAGTAAGGAATGTTTGGTATGATTTGGATTGTTTCAGTTCTACTTTGTGTGACACTTGTATATCCTCGTAGGGGGTGTGTGGGTGTTTCAATAACATATATAATATGGTTCAAGGTCTCTTTTAATTTATTAGCAAAGAGCTTAGATATCACCTTATAGACAATATTTCAACATGAAATAGGTTGAAATTCATTGAGGAAATTGGCATTGAGCAGTTTAGGGATCAATCATATATGAGTATTATTGATTTCTCTCAACATACTTCTAGATTTCAAGAATTCCAATATAGTTTCCACAATTAGATTTCCAATGATATGCTAAGTTCCTTTGAAGAAATGGACATTAAACCCATCTAGACTTGGAGCCTTCTTAGGATTGAGAATGAAGAGAAAAATTTTAATTTCCTAGGGTGAAGTTAGTTATTGGAGTTTCAATAAAGCATCCTAGGGTAAAGTGATAGGAGAAACAATGAGCTCTACAAGCTCCTTCAATTTAGATAAACTAGAAGAACTTGAAGCTACAAATAGGATTTCAAAGTATTTCAAGTCAAATCTTCTATAAAAGATATGTCAATCACCAAATGGTTATAATCATTAAGAAGATTGATGATTTTGTTGGAATTTCTCCTCACTATAATAGAATTATGGAAACATTTGGTATTAAAGTCTCCCTCTTTCATCCAAGTAATCCTAGCCTTTTGCGAAAGTAAAGAATTGTGATCTTGAAGTGCTCTGTTGTAAAAATCTAATTTACTAGCTTAAACAATTTTTAAGGCAGAACCACATGGATTTCAATAATAAGCATCTTTAGCTTTTCTTAATTCCCTCTTAACTTCATTTAGCATAGAAATTGTTAAGTATTGATTTTCTTTGCCTATAAGGATTTGGAGTTTTCTTATAAGCTAATATGCTTCATATATAAAGATATTGTAATTCTAGACTTCATTTATGACTTCCATAAGCCCTTCCTTGTTGGTAAAAAAATCTAAAGTGAGCTTTGAAAGATGTCGAATTAGTGAAATTTTTAACTCCATTATAGAGTGATATAAACATAAGGGAGAGCTAAAAACAACATAAGAACTAGGAAAGTGACTCAACCAAAGCTGATTAATAAGTATTATGTCCAACTTCTTCCTAATCAAGCAATTTCCTATTGTTTATTACTCCAGGTGAAGAAATTCTGTACTGATTTTGAATTAGTCTACTCTAGCTTGCTTAAATCAATTTCCAGCTCTTTGCCAAGATTGGAAATGTTGACCCTATCACTTTAGGCTTTAGATGGATGTAATACACAATTAGGATCCCTTGCTAATAACCAATGCTTGCACATTTAGTTTTGAATATAGTACAATTCTGGCCATAGTTTGGTTCTCTAAAATTTGAAGGTAATAATATATTTAGTAGTGATTAGAAAGCTTACAATTTAGATGGATGTATTAGTCTGAACTACTTAAAATAGTGGCCACTTTCTTATTGTTTTAAGCATATATAATTCTACCATTATAGTGGTGATCATGATTAGATTCATAATTCTACTCTTTCCATAAAATTTTCATAAAGCTTAAAAGCTTTAATTCTACTTTTAAGAAGTACAAAGATGATAAGATTTTTTTTTCCAACAAAAGGTCCTTGACAACCTATCTCTTGTAAGGTTCATTTAAGCCTCTAATGTTCTAAAAAAGCATAAGAAATTTGAGGGTAAGTAGCTACCAACCCTCTTTGGGTTTTCACTTTTTCCCTCTGACTTTATATTGGAACCTAGAGTAAACTACTCAATCTGCTTCTGATTCAATTCAGGAACCTTTGATGAAGTGCCTTTATGACACCCTAATTAAACTTAGACCTAGACAATTCAACAACTTCCAGAGATAAGGCAAACATGTATCACATCTTATATTTCATCGTGGTTTACACAAGTCCCAAATCACAAATTACATATATAACATCCATACATAAAACAAATCTCATCACAATTTATGGTTAGTACAATCCATTCATATATACTACAAAATTCCTTCTTAATATTTATAAATATAGCACACGGTTTGGAAATAAGATCTTCGAAAAGGTTACATGTCCTTCTTTGGACAATGGGATTGTCCCAACCTTAACCTTTTTTTTTATCATGATCTACACGGACCAAAAACCACCGTACTGAACATATAACTTAGGAGGGAATAATGATGCAGATAACAACTACTCACAACAGTCGCCTAACAATTACATGTAAATGATTTATGAAAATTGAGTGACGGAAAATACATTATAAACTAAAAGTCATGAAGCATTATATAACAATATTTGAACATGATATTTATAGAATGTTCCAAATATAATTTTGCATTAAAATAAAACAAATATATGAACATATACAAAATTGCTTGATAATTTCTTCAGACGTGGGTAACTAGAAGAAAACAGAAGATACCTATGAGTGGTATCTACAAAAGAGGAAATAGCATCTGAAACAAAAGAGACTTAAGTCTCTAAAACAGGTGACACTATAATGTCTCAGAACAAAAGCAGCTACAGGGCCTTCTAGACATGCCTATTTATCTATAACTAAGATTTGGTAGGTTAAAACTAAACATCAGAACATCAAAATTACATTTTAAAGTCACATTAAAGAGTAAAAATTCATAAGATACAAATTCGTTCCCTTATGCTTACAATTATAATTTGAAAATTTTTATCATGCTTATTCGTATTTAATATTCTTTATAATCATATTTCTCTTCAATAGTACAACAATGAAAGCATTAAAGTATATGCATATTATAGGTATGATGAGTCTCATATTACACTTATATTGGGTTTTCTAACCTTTAGTGAAATCCAAAAAGGTTTGGATGAGATGTGGTAAACATTAGAAATGAAAATAATGTCCTACTTGTGACAAAAGATAGGATCACAATTGTGACACCCATATCATGATCATGATAGACACTCATAATTTATACCTCCACTTGTTCTGTTATATTCATATATCAAACGTTTGAATTAGGTTTTAAGGTCTTTTAGATATTTTTTCCTCTATAACTTAATTTTCTAATGGAATAAATTTAATGTAATTTGGTTAAGTATTTCTAGAGTTATCCTTAAAACACTACAAGATGTTTGAAAATAGGGACAGTAGCCAACACTCAACTTCAAGCTAGAATTCAAAACACTTAGAGACAAAATCACATTTTAGTTTCTTTATGAACGTTTTGTACCTACTCCAATTTTAATTATCCAATTTGGAGGTATATAGAACAAGATATGGCCAAATTACAGAAGTTTGTTCAGTGGAACTTATCCATCTAGTGAGGTACCCATAACTTCGGCCTTATCATACAAGAGCGATACAAAAACATATCCAATTTTAACCAACAACATCTCACAAGTAAATAGGATACTTTCTTTACCAATTCCCCTCACATCACGTTCATAATTTAACCAAACATATCAAAATTCCCATACCTCCTGAAGAAGTGATTAAAACCTTTTGCTTTACTATACTTGCTTCTCTTTGCCTTTGCCTTCAGTCTTCTCCTTCTTTACAAATAACACATCCATTCAAAACTTATCTTTAAAAATTACATATACATTAAAAAAAACATAGATGAAGACAAAAAACCCTCGATGAAGATAAAACCATGAAAATTTACCTTGATTAGATTGATTCCTTATTTGAAAATTGATGTGATGAAGAAGATGAAGTGGAGATGAAATAGGAGCGGAAAAATATCTGGAATTCCCAGCCTTAAAGGTTGTCCTTCTCTCCTCTCCTTATGCCCATTCATACACTTCCAAGACTCACACACATGCTTACTTACTATTGGACACATATGCTTTATTATTATTGGTCGTATATGCCATAATCTTATTAGCCAATTATTAACTTTATGAAAAATTGTACATTGGTCCTTCTTTCTTTAATTCCTACATTGGCATATAATCTCATCAATTGATTTTAATCTCATCCATATTTCAAATCTAAGTATGTATATCCATGTTAAAATGTACAAATTACCCTTTTATCCATGTCTTTTACGTTAAATACCATTATGTCCCTTACTATACTTAGACACACTTAATTTGTTATGTTCACTTCTTATTACACCCTAGACATGCTATAATACTTCTAAGGTATATGTTGGGGCCATACATTTCTCTCCCCCTTTAAAAAATTTTTGTTTTCAAAATTCATGCCTATATTGAATAACTGCAGGTATTGAGTCCTTATCATCGATTCAGGTTCCTATATTGCTTTCTCAAATCTCTAATGTTGGCAAAGTATTTTCACTAGAGGTATTTGTTTATTTCTAAGTTTTCGAACTTTTTAGCCAAGAAAGACACATGTTGGATCCCGTTTCCAGAACCCAACTCTTGCGAAATCATGAAATGTGAGAGTATTCCTATGAAATCTCCTTAACCCTCATCGATTCATCAACCCAACACTGATACCACACATGTTGGATCCTATTTCTGGAACCTAACTCTTGTGCTGATACCACATATGTTAGCACTCCGATGTATTTAAAACAATTTTAGTCACAAAGATACAAACATTATTAAAAACATCAGAGTTTTAGTAATCACTTGAGCCCATTACGGAACACAATGCTTGCTTTCATAATATCTTTATATTTTAAAAACTACCCCTTTTGGCTTATTACAAAATACAAAAATAGCAAATTTGAACAAATTCCCTTAGGCTCTTGATCACTTGATCTCTTAGCTATCACCTGAAGATGGAACAGAAAGGGGGTGGGCTTGAAAGCTCATGGGTAATAGTTTATAATAGAAAATAAGCAAAACCATTGAAAACATTCACTTCTCATGGAAAATTCTCATTGAGTTCATAAAGCACTTGTTTCTAAAAACTCTCATCATGTAGTCAAAATCTCAAACTACAAAACATGAATGCATCAAACTTGTTCATATAACATAAACACATAAGCACATCAGGATGGTTTGGGTAGATCTATAAACATGACGAACCACACAATTCCATGTAGTGATCTTGTGTAGGTGTAAACTTGAGGCACTATCGCAATCCCATATAGTGGTTTTGATAGGCACAAACTTGAGGGAGTCCGTAAAGGAGCTCTGTGCCACCAATGGGCAGGCGGAAGCAGCCTTTAACTTGGTCAACTTGCACATGACATTCTTGAGTGGACTACACCAAACCCACATAACATGTATTTCATGACTTGTAAAACATATTGCCCAAAATGACACTTTTTCGAAACTTGATTTTTCACAAACATGAGATATGCCAAAACCATGATTTCATAAACATGTTATCTTTTTAAAAATCACTTTTAAAGTCTTTGTATAAATCATCACACAACTCATACAACAACATATTGCACTTTATCAAATCATTCAAAAGCAACAAATGCAACACTTATGATGCAATTGGAAATATTAAACTTTCTTGATTCAAAGTAAACATCAACGGCTTATTTACCTATTATAAACATGTACCCACCTTGATTTCCTTGCTTATAGACTTGCTCAAAAATGCCTATTCTCTTGTTCCTCTTGCCTCTTTTGATCCCTTTATACAATAACAAAAATCCCATTGAATAGGGTTTTCAATTGAAAATCCCTCAAGCACAATCACTAAAATTGGTTCTAGAATACTTAAACCCAAGCATTTTCTAAACTCTATGAACTAAAATCCTTCCAAAAATCTAAAAGTTTTTAAAATGAACTTACCTTAATTCTTCACCAAATGAAGTGAGCTTTAGCTCAAAGGGAAGTTCTTCTCTTCCTCTACTTGTTTCCCTTCTTGAACAACCTCAAAATCTCTCTTGAAGGCTAGCATAATTGAAACCCTAGCTTGTTTTCTCTTCTTCTCTTCATATTTCTCTCTCTTCTTCATGACACTCTCTCTTTTTTTCTCT
Organism: Erythroxylum areolatum; assembly: GCA_024520975.1. Taxonomy (NCBI): domain Eukaryota; kingdom Viridiplantae; phylum Streptophyta; class Magnoliopsida; order Malpighiales; family Erythroxylaceae; genus Erythroxylum; species Erythroxylum areolatum. The sequence continues at coordinate 41,169,551 of JANIJH010000005.1, read as the reverse complement.
TCAATTTTCGTTCTTCACTCTTCTTAAAAAGAAAGACAACACTTGTTCTTCCAATTATGCCCTTAATGATTGAGAATTGTCCCATTTGCCCTTCCATTTATGCCTTATGTCTTTTATGCTTAAGTGTCTTGTCAAAAGTACCCTTGAACATTCTAACATAACAATTTCTTCTAGAAAAATGTTCACCATTGTTATAAATTTCTAATGACACCAAAAACAATCCATTTGGTTCAGAACTTTAAAAGTATTGCCCCAAACATTTTCGAACTGTTCTTATATTGAAACAGTGTCTATACTTAACTTTCTCCCAGAAATTGAAAGTCTTAGAGATTGAATTAGATTTTGATTTCTTCATATCATTTGTATCTTCATGTCTCTAGTTTATCTTGAAATAAGAATCATCTTATTCGAAGCTATACCGATGAAGACATCATCAAAATACTAAAGTATGTTCAGTAAAACATCCCATTCATACTCTTCCAACCAATACCCTTATTTGATTCAATCCATCTTTTTCGAATTCCCACTAAATGCTATCAAATTCTATGGAGGGACAAAAAAATATGCTAAGAAACTATTGGTTCAAGAATCATTTCATTTAGAGATCGGATAACAAAGTTATGGCCGAAAGAATCAAACATGATTTTGCCCTCAATCATATTGAACCTATCTCGAGACAAATGGAATAACTCTCTCTTCAGATGTTGGATTAAAATCATCTTAGGACATTTTCAAAGAAGAATTTGAGATATACAACTTTTAAGAAAACCTTAAGGACAGATTCTATCATCTTAAGGGGTCAAAAATGGACCAGACAATAAGGTCAGATGAAACCAAACGAAAAAGCAAATTAATGGAAAAGTCATACAAATTGGGAGAATTGCCATAACTTTCCTTAAAGATATTGGATTAAGGTTTTCTTTATATGGTTTGAAAGAGGACTTCAAGACCTACAACTTGCATACAGACCTTGAAGATAAATTCTATCTTTTGAAGGGTTAAAAATGGACCAGACAATAAGATCAGACGAAACCAAACAAAAAAGTAGACGAATTGAAAAGTCAAACGAATTGGGAAAATTGCCATAACTTTCCCTAAAAATATTAGGTTAAGATTTTCTTATATAGTTCCAAAATGAGAATTCAAGATCTACAACTTTCATGAAGACCATGAAGACAAATACTATTGTCTGAAGGGTCAAAAATGGATAAGACAATAGGGTTAGACGAAACCTAACAAAAAAGTAGACGAATTGAAAAGTCAGACGAATCAGAAGAATTACCATAACTTTCCCTATGGATATTGGATTAAGGTTTTATTTAGATATTTTGAAAGAATACTTCAATATCTAAAACTTTCATGCAGAACTTGAAGACAAATTCTATCGTCTAGAAGGACAAAATTGGACCAGACGAATGGTACACAGAAGACGAAGTTTCAGTCAACAACAAGAGAAGCAGAAAGTCAACTATAGAAGATATGATGTCATCACAGACGATACGTCTTTATAAACTATATGACATCTTCATAGATGGTATGACATCATCCCAGACGATACATCTTCACAGACAATATGATGTCATCACAAATGATACGATCTATACTCCTGAGCGTCTCCCCTTATAAGGACCATAACTTTCAACTCCGATGTCCAAAAATTACATACTTTATACTGTTGGAAAACTAAAAGAAAGACCTACAATTTGTGGAGACACCTTTCTCTAATTCAGTCTAGATCAATCCAGAATTTCCCTTGAATTTAGAACACGAAGTTTACATTCATCCACTAATGTACTACACCCAGTTCTCAACTTCATGACAAATTTTGAGATGCTTAAAGATAGAATTTAAATTCGATGTCTTCATGAGAAATGTATCCATATGTCTCTGGTTTAATGCAAATCAATAATCATCTGATTTAGATAACTAGAGAAAAAGTTATATCTAAAAGACTGAAACAAACTCAGTGAACATTTTCTAGATCAACTACCCATTTTGTTTCAAAAACTTTCCTTAGCACAACTCATACTAAGATCTCCTTTTCTACTTCATTTACTCCTCATTCTCAACTTCATTTCAAATCAATATCATCCATAAAGAAATTATAGTCCATGATTAATCATGAAGACCAATAACAGAACATACACATATATACATATTCTTCATCAACTTACTAGACAAATTCAACTTCATTTTTGCTTTCATTTTACTTATAACTTTCACCTTAATTTTTCCCATTTCATAACCTCTCATTTACCAAAAGAACCAAAGCAAAACATGAATCTATCCTCACTTCTCATTTACTACTTTGATCTTATCTATCATTCCTAATTCAAAAATTTTCATCATTTGTTTTTTACTCATGACTAATCACCAAAATTTCTCATTTAATAGTTCTAATCTTCTAAGAAAAGTTTGGGGTCCAACAACATAGGTCTTTCCTAATAAGAAAAATGCAGTTGTATCATCATACCAATATCTTCTCAAACATGAAACACATCATGCAACTTGGCTGATTCTTTAAGAAGAGCTAACTTATAAGTTACTATTCCAAATCTCTGAAGAATTTTATAGGGACCAATGTAGCATAGGCTGAGTTCACCTTTCTTCTTAAACCGATGTATTTTCTTCTATAGTAATACTTTCATAAATATGTTATCCTTTACCTGATACTCAATATATTTCTTTGCTAAGTCATCATAGGACTTCTACCTATTACTAACAGTTTTTAATCTTTGTTGAGTAACTTGAACTTTCTCTTTAGTATCTTTTACAATATGAGGCCCGGTCATTTTGTTTCATTTAATTCAATCTAACAAACCAGAGTTTTGCACTTCCTACCATATAGTGCTTCACAAGGCACCATTCCAATACTAGTTTGATAACTGTTATTATAAACAAACTCCATTAGAGAAAGATATTTATCCCAATTTCTAGGGAATTCTAACAAAACCCTAAAGTATATCTTCTAATATCCAAATAAAATGTTCAGATTGTCCATCTGTATGGGGATGGAAAGTAGCAGTAAAATTGAGTTACGTACCTAGAGCATCTTTTAGAATTTTCCAGAATCTTGAAGTAAATCGAGGATCACAATTAGAAATAATAGACAATGGAACCCCATGCAATCTCACTATCTCATTCATATATATATCTGCCAACTTATCCATCAGATAGTCATGATGAACAAGTATGAAATGAGTAGACTTGGTGAACTTATCCCCAATGACCTATACATCGTCATTCTTCCTTTAAATGAGAGGAAGCCTAGACACAAAATCCATAGTAATGTTATTCCTTTTCCATTGAAGAATTATAATAAGATTCAACAAATCAGATGAAACTTAGTGCTCAGCTTTAACCTACTGAGATGTCAAACATTTTGATACATAATCTACAACATCACGTTTCATACCAGACCACCTATGATGCTGTTTCAGATCTTCGTACATTTTATTTCCATCGGGATGCTTTATGAAGACGGTATTGTGGGCCTCATACAATAACTTCTTCAATTCATCACTATTTGGTACACACAAACTATCTTTGTAATAAAGATCACCATCTCCTTTCATAGAAAATTGGGGTTGTTTGCCTTCCTGAGTTGCCAGGATAAGTTGTTGCAACTTATTATCAACTTTCTGAGCATCAATGATCTCTTGTCTCAAAGTAGGATTATATTCTAATTGAGCTATTAAAGCCTAATCAGGTGCAATTCCTTACTTATCCTGTTGCACTGACAATACCGAAATGGTCTTCCAACTTAAAACATCAGCCACCATATTGGCCTTACTAGGATGATAGTCCATAATACAGTCATAATCTTTAAACAGTTCCAACTAACATTGTTGTCTTAGGTTAAGTTCTTTTTAAGTAAGCAGGTATTTCAGACTTTTATGATTAGTGAAAATCCTGCACCTTTCACCATGCATGTAGCGTCATCAAATTTTCAAAGCAAACACTACTACTACAAGCTTAAGATCATGTGTAGGATAGTTCAACTCATGTGGCTTTAGTTGCGTCGAGGCATATGCAACCACCTTATCATCCTGCATCAAAACACAACCCAATCCATTTCTAGATGCATCACTAAACATAATATATTCCTCACTAGAAGTGGGTTGAGCCAATATAATAGCTTCAGTAAGCATTCTCTTTAACTGATAAAAACTAACTTCACATCTAACAAACCATTCAAATTTAACTCTTTTTTGTAGCAGTTTAGTCAAAGGAGATGCTATTACTGAAAACCCCTTTTCAAACTGGCAATAGTAACTGGCCAAACCCAAAAAACTTATCACTTTAATCACATTCTGTGGCAGTTTCTAATTAAAAATTGTGTCAATCTTACTAGGATCAACCCTAATTCTTTGAGAAGAGACATGTCCTAGAAAATATACTTCCTTAAGCCATAAATCACACTTGCTTAGCTTGGCATACAACTATTTTTCCTTTAGAGTTTGTAACACAATCAGTAGATGGTGAGTATGATTTTGGTCATTATTGGAATAGAATAGAATATCCTTAAAGAACACCACAACTAACTGGTCTATATAGGGCCTAAATACCCTATTCATTAGATCTATGAATGTAACTGGTGCATTATTTAGCCCAAGCGACATCACCAGGAATTCATAATGTCCATACTAGGTTCTACAATCTTTAGAACATCCACATCCACATCTTTTACCCGAAGCTAATAATATCTTGATCTCATATCTATCTTTGAAAATACCCCTAAACCTTTTAAATGATCAAATAGATCTTCTATCCTTGGAAACAGATGCTTATTCTTCACCATAACCTTGTTTAGTTGCCTGTTATCAAAGTACATTTGAAGAGTACCATCTTTCTTTTCAATAAATAGAATCGACGCTTCCCAGGGTGAGACATTAGGTCGAATAAATCCCTTATCTAGTAGCTCCTGCAATTGAACTTTCAACTCTTTCAATTTAGTAGGAGTCATCCTGTATGGTGCTTTGGATATAGGAGTAATGTCAGTCACAATCTCAATAGAAGCTCCACTTCCCTTTCGAAAGGAAGCCGAGGTAGTTGTTCAGGAAAAACATTCAGAAATTTGTTCACCACTAGAATGTCTTGTAGTTTTACACTTTCCCTTCTCGAATCAAGCACAAAAGCCAAATAATCTCCATACCCCTTCATAAGAAACTGTTGGGCCCCGAAATTTTTTCTTTTATTTAATTAATTATTTATTGATTTATTTATTTATTCGGTTACTTTAATTACTCTTTATTTTGCTTTAAGTGTTTTAATTGTATATACATATATACATATATATATTTGTTGAGTCTTGAAATTAGTTAATATGTTTGGGATTTAGCTTTTGAATTAAAAAGAAGAGTTAGGATTAAATTATAGTAGGCTTGTGAGGAGGAGAGCCCAAAAGCCTTCAAGTGAGTTATATGGAGAGCTTAAAA
>JANIJH010000005.1:41150043-41164013 GCA_024520975.1 Erythroxylum areolatum | reverse complement strand
CCCCCAAATTGAGGTCGGTATGTTGTCGATTTTGGGTCTTCTATGCTTGTGTGTTTCCGAATGTTGGGCCTCGGAGATGGGGTCCAACAGAAAACTTCGGGATTGCATAAAAAATATTAAACTAGTTAGAGGACTAGTACGGATGCTATACAAAATTTTTTCAATTTGATCGGACTTTTTAAACACAATAGTTAACATTGCCCGATGCTTGGACAACCAATCTATACCTAAAATGAAATTGGATTCATGAAAAGCCAATTCAATTTGATTCGCTACAAACTTACTACCTTGAATCAAAATAGGACAATTTCTATAAACCTTGTTAACCAACATACTACTACCTAGAGTACTAGTTACATGAATATTATAATCTAACTGATCTACAGGTATCTTTTTATCAAGAATTTCTCTAACATAGATATAATAATGGGTAGATCTAGGATCAATCAAAGCATGCATTTTAGAGTCAAAGAGAGAAGCAGTATCAATAATGACCTTAGGTGTGTCTTGGTCCTCGCAAGCCTTCATAGCATAGGCCCAAGTTGTAGCAGGACATGCAGTAGGTTAGTCAATGATTTTTAAAGCAGTACTCAAATTTGGCCTAAACTAGCCAAATCCTCTATAACCCCTACCATGTCCTCTATGTCCTGTAGTTGTAGTAGAAACTTCTATACTAGTTTGTAACACCTAAGACTGATTCATATGACAATTTGCTACCAAATGATTAGTGCTACCATATCGGAAACATACACCTATAGTCCTCCTACAAATATCCAATGATATCTGAAGAAACAAGGAAACTTAAGAGCCTTAGAACCTTGACCTATATAAGAACCTCTACCATAATCAGTTGATGAGGGAAAGCCTGGTCGCCTTCCTCTAGCTGCAAATCTTTGGGTGGATTCCTATGCAGTGGAAGCACCTTTAAGGCTTTTCTTACCTGAGGATTGACCTCCTCTAGCTAAACACTTTCGCTGTGCTTTCTCTCTCATAACTATCTCGTGCTTCTCAATTTTAATAGTAGCTTGAAACAGTTAATGATAATTTACTTATTGCAGAAGAATGAATGCCACAATATTCTCTTTAATTGAGTCATTCAAGCCATCTTCAAACTAATGACATCAGAAATCCTCAGTAGGCACAGGTTTAGTGCATATTTGTTAAGTTGACAGAATTCTCTTTCATACTCAACAACCAAAATTCTCTTTACTTCAAGCTTAACAACTATTTTGACATCTCATTTTTATAGGCTTTCGTAACATATATCACTTTAAAATCCTAGGAAAAGAAATCCTAAGTTAGAGATTCAGGTAGCTAGGCATATCTTAGAACAAATTTCCACCATTCATAAGACACTTCCTAAAGAAGGGAGATGGCACATTGCATCATTTGTTCAAGTGGGCATCCAATTTCATCCAACACTTTTTCACCTTTTCTAACTAGAAATTAGAATTTTCAAATTCATCCAGAAATGTACCAGTGAATTCTTTAGCTCCATGCTTTCGCAATAGATCAATAGGAGCCTTGGGTGCAATCATTCGGTGTAGTAGTGTCATCATGTCTTGTGACAATTTTAATAATGCTTCCCCATAAGTTAGAGGTGGAGGAGTAGGTGGTGCTTCATTTTCCTCTCTATTTACCCTAGAGGGTCCAAAGATCAATGGATGAGATCACATGTGATTATTACTTTCAGTAACCTCATCAATAGCCTCATTAGATATTTCCATACTCAAATTTAGGAACAAAATATGGAACAAACAACATTAGGCTAAAGACAAACCCTAATATGCATATACAAGACATATATAAGCTCTAGTTAGGATATAATCGCCTAAGCCATGCTATGATACCTCCAAATTGTTACACCATAATACCCTTTAAGATATACAGATGCACAAAAAATAAACTTAGAGAATTAAACAACTTCCAGATATAAGGAAAACATATATCACATCTCATATTAAATCGTGGTTTACACAAGTCACAAATTACACATATAACATCCGTACATTAAAAAAACCTCATCATAAGTTATGGTTAATATAGGCCATTCATATATAATACAAAATTCCTTCTTACTATTTATAAATACATCAAACTATTTAGATATATGATCTTCCAAAAGGTTACATGCCCTTCTTCTTCCATTATGGTTGTCCTAACCTTGACCCTATTTATCATGACCTACATGAGGCAAAAACCACCATGCTAAGCATATATCTTAGTGGAGAATAATGATATAAGATAGCAAATACTTATAGCAGATGCCTAACAATCGTATGTAAATGATTCGTGACAATTGAATGATAAAAAATACATTTAAAATAAAAGTCATGAAGCATCATATAACAATATTTTAACATGATATTCAAAGATTATTCCAAATATAAATTTGCATAAAAAATAAATATTTGAACATATACAAAATTGCTTGTTAATTTCTTCAAACGTGGGTAACGGAAACAAAATAGAAGATAGCTATGATTTGTATCTACTAAAGAGGCAATAACATCTATAACAGAAGAGACTTAAGTCTCTAAAACAGAAGACACTATAATGTCTTAGGACATAAGCAATTGCAGGCCCTTTTAGGCATGCCTATTTTCCCACAACTAAGATTTGGCAGGTTAAAACTAATCATCAGAACATTATAATTACATTTTAAAGTCACATTAAAGAGCAATAATTCATAAGATACAAATTCATTCCGTTATGCTTATAATTATAATTTGAAAATGTTTATCATTCCCATTCATATTTAATATGCTTTATGATCATATTCCTTTTCAATAGTACATCAATTAAAACATTATAGTAAATACATATTACATGTATGATGATTCTCATATTACGCTTACACTGGGTTTGCTAAGCTTTAGTGACATTGAAAAAGGTTTAGATGAGATGCGGTAAATATTGGAAATGAAAATAATGTCCTAGTTGTGAGAAAAGATAGGATCACGATCGTGACACCTACGTCACGAACGTGACAAACACTTACAATTCATATGTCTACTTTTTTGTTATATTCATATATCAAACATTTGAATTGGTTTTAAAGTTTTCTAGACATTTGTTCCTCTATGTATTAATTTTCTAATGAAATAAATTTCATGCAATTTGGTTAAATATTTTGAAAGTTATCCCCAAAACAATACAAGATTTTTAAAAAAAGGGACAATAGCCAAAACTCAACTTCAAGCTATAATTTAAAACTTTTAGAGGTAAAATCTTATTTCGATTCCTTCATGAAAGGTTTAGAAATATGTCTCTATTTTAATTTCCAAAATTGTAATGATCCAAACCCTTTTCCTTCACTCTACTTGCTTCTCTTCGCCTTTTTCTTTGGTCTTATCCTCCTCTACATATAACACACCGATTCAAAAACTCATATTCAGCAATTACATATATATGAGAAAACCCTACATGAAGGGAAAACCACTAAATTTACCTTGGTTTCTACTAAAGATTAGCTTGATTCATTATACAAAAAATGGTATGATGAAGAAGATGAAGTGTTGAGGAAATAAGAGAGGAAAAATATAGAATTCCTAGCCTTAAAGGTTGTCCCTCTCTCCTCTCCTTATGCCCATTCGTACACTTCCAAGACTCACATGCTTACTTACTATTAGACATATATGCTTTATTATTGTTGGTCACATATGCCTTAATCTTATTGGTCCATTTGTTAACTTTACGAAAAATTGCACATTGGTCCATCTTCTTTCTTTTATTCCCATATTGACATGTAATCTCATCAGTTAATTTCAATCTCGTCCATATTTAATGTCTAAGTATGTATATCCATGTGGAAATGTACAACTACCCTTTTACCATCTCTTTTACATTATGTACCATTATGTCCCTTACTATAATTAGATGCACTTAATTTGTTATGTTCACTTCTTATTACACCCTAGATATGTTATAATACTTATAGGGTATACGTTGGGACCTTACAACCTCCTCTTTAGGTTCATTGTTAATTAGATCAATTTTTGGTCTTTCGTTCTCCTTTCTTTCCAACAAAATGATAACAGGATCAAGATCACCAAATACGTTATGTTTTCCGAGCTGGACCTCTCCTTCTTCTATTTATGACAACATTTTTTGTAACATTATATATTGTGATTTATAAAATATATGTATATGCTATATACATATTCAAAATATGTTATGTTAACATTGTTAACAATAACATTTAGTACTGTTCAAATGAATTTTATCATCATATTTAGAATACTTTTAAGAAACCATTAAAAAATTCATAATATATAGATCTATTTTTTATTTTAATGTTTTTTTTTCAAAATTTTAATATTTACAAAATTATAAAAAATGTTTTACTCGTCAAGTATTTGTCTACCAATGATACATTAAATAATAGTTAACACTTGCACAAAATTTAAGTTAAAATTTTCAAATATTAATTTTTAGTAGAAATAACAATTCAACAAAATTAAATTGTTTTGCAAAAATTACTTGTATAAATCATGGCATTTAATATGAAAAAGTAAAAGTGAAGTGCATTTAATATTTTTTTACGTAGTTTAAAATATTTTGATATAATTTACCTTTTTGAAAAATTAAATTAAGAAAGCTCTTAGGTCAACATAGTAAGTGAGGAGGATTATTTTTTCTCCTTTCACTCAAAGTTGAATTTTGTTTAGGGGCAAAGGTAGAAAATCTTTGAAGGAGGCAAAGATGCCGATCTTCTTTTTTAGGAAAGTATAAACTATAGTTTATATAACCTTTGAGAATTTATGCTAGACTTTTTTTTTCAAAATAGTACCATCATCCTTACAAAAAATAGTAGGCATTATAGATATAAATATGAAAATATGAAAATAAAAAATGCAAAAAAAATTTGGAAGCCATGAGGTGCTAATAATATTGGTCATCTTTGATAATACATGTTTAGTGAATAGCAATTTAAGAGAGTTGATGATCTTTTGTCTAGGCCCTCATGGCTATATATTAAGTTCCATAAAAATAATAACACTAAAAATCATATAAAAAGGGATATTGTTTAATAAACAAAAGTAATGATAGTTAATCTGACCACTAACTACTATAATGTATACATATGTACTAATTAATAATACTTAAACCAATTTTATCACTTTGTATCAATGTTTCTTGAGCAATTGATGTTTGAGATACAAGGTCTTTAAATCCAAAATAGACTTGGGCTAGTATCTTCTGATTGGATTTCGTAAGCTTTCAAAACAATGTCAAAGTTAGTCTAAAGCATAAGCATTATAATGCCAAAATTATAATCATATTTAGATGTATATAAACAATGATTGAAAGTGACATATCTTGCTGGGGAGATGATATTGTAAGTGTTAGTTTATGCTCATGCAGTCAGTTTGTTGGTTGTAATTTATGTATGACATTTTAGTTTATTCTATAAAAATATTCTTTCATTTTATATATATCATTAATTACATTTAATGCTTAATAATAAAGATAAAATATGCAAAATAATTAGTATATAATTGAAATTATGATGAGATTACAATTATGATATTCAAATTACGATTAAGTATTTTCTTACATTATTCTTAGTTATAATTTTATAAAGATGAGTTATTGATTAAACCACAAAAGTAGCTTATATTAATTTTCTTTTTTAATAAGAAAGTAATTAATCTCATAATAAATTACGGAGACACTTAAACAAAAATTTGAATGTTAATTAGAGACTGAACTTGCTCAAAAATAGGGATCTCAAATAAAGCATTACTTACATTTTTTTATGATATCCTCATCATGATAGTTATATAATTGAACCTTAAACTTTAGATTACTAAAGTATCTTATATGAGAATTACTACGTTGTGATGTTATTTATAATTGATTTCATTATAGTAATTTAACCATTAGTACTTGGGCATGATATTAACTATATGGATATAGTTAAGTAATTTAATAAAGGATTTATTACCCTAAAGTAATTAAAGAGAATGCTATAGTAACTTAACCATTAGTACACGGGCATAATATTAACTATATGAAAATAGTTGAGTAACTTAATAAAGGATTTGTCACCCTAAAGTAATTAGAGAAACCATTTTAATGTTTTAGATTAAGAATGATTTGAAAGTTTTTCTGGCTATGGTGAATTGATAGTTGAAAATTTTCTTCAAATATCAATTATAGGTCAATTACTAATTTACAAAACAATAATGATAAGAATTAAGTAGAATAAACATTAATCATATACTTTATATCCAATTGTCATATTATATAATGGAAGAATTAAAGGGTTAGGAGGGCTGGTGCAAAGTAAGCACGAAATTTTGGAGCATTATTTTAGAAAAGGTAAATTATTTCAAATATAATAACCTTTTAATAATTTGTCACATATACCATAACTTTTATTTTGCAATACTATATATCATATGATTTATGAAAAAATATTTTTTGAAAAATAGTAATATATTCTTTGAACACAGAATAAATCAATTGTAAACAATTCCAGAAGCAATTACATCAAGAACTTAAAATAAGAACATCAAAATAAAAGAAAATAAATACAGTTGATCAATATAATTTATCATCTAGCTATATGATTTTCCAGGTGGTTATAATTTCAGGTCTGACTTTATTTTTGTGATTGTAAGCTTGATTGTCTATTCTTATTTATGTATTAAGTTTGTGTGCACTCTATTTCCTTTCATTCTATACACCTATAATAATATAGGATAAATCTATATGTATTGTCCATTTGTCTCCTTTAGGCCTATCTACGATATTTTCACTCTAAATCATAATGTCAGCCCATTTATTACCACTTTACATGAAGTCATTATGATTCCAAATTTTCTTAGAATAAATGCATTTTTAAAAATAGATGATTATGCAATTCCAGCTCTTTCTTACATATACTACATTAGTTTGGGGTGTACAGGTATTTTGCAAGCATGTCTAGAGTGGGAAGTTTAAGTTTGAAGGTAGTCCATAATTTGTGAGCAGCCTAGGATAATGATCTTTACGCCAGACTATTTTTTTCCAGCCATCATAAGGGAATAAGTCTTTATAGATTATTCTATATGAATGATTGTGTATTACCCTGATGGCTGCAACCTCCATATGGCCTTATCTTCATGCTAATTTAATCTGGAGTCTTTGATAAAAGTGAAAATATTTGAAGTTGAAAGAATGATCGAATTGGAATTGATGATAAATATTGCTTGTGCTATACTTGCATTTGATTTGATCATTCTCTAAAGGGTTCTAGTTCACTAATTTGATTAAGAGGACTATAGTGAGCCCACGAGTCCTGACAAAAGCTAGTGACTTCTTCATTTCCTACCTAATTGAAGCATACTTCCCTTATTTTGTTTCTATAATCTATCTTTAATGTAATATTCATGAACCCACTTAACAAAAAGTGATTTTCTATCTTTGATCAATCTATAGACCTTTTTTTTTTAGAATAATACTTGATTAATTGTTTTTTGGAGACCATCCCTATTGGGGGCCAAAAGAATTAATAAAAAGAAAAATCAATCATATCAATGTTTAGACAAGTACTTTCCCTAGTATTATGTTTGATTTCATTATTTGATTAACCTAGAATGGATTTATTAAATTGGACTATAGGATTGTATATACATTGAAACTTATATAAACTAAAGCTACACTATTTGAAGCTATAACCATCTATTCTGTAGTTAGATAACTTGTATCTCTATCAAACTAACACCATACACTAAGATATATGAAATATTAACACTATAAAGTTCCTATAGGACTCTTTCCAACATAGTCTTTAACACCTATAACCTAACAAACAGGATCTCTTAAATCATTCATATGTTAATTAAAATCAAATTTAGTCAATAGCATAACTAAATCGTGCATTACTATTATTCAAAGAAAATTTACAAAAAGTATATCCTATTTTATATAATTAAAATAATCAATCCATAAAGAATAAAAACTCAAGTTTTCTGATATAAAGATAGAAATTTTTTTTAGCCATAAATCATATTCGAAACAATAAAAGTAATAAAAAAGGAAAACTTGGTATAAATGAGCCTACAAGAAAATCCTTATTTTACTGATAACCTATTCCATTAAGATGATATTTATACATTTTCATGACCTTGGGCACCATAGGAGTTATGGTTATGATCCAAGCTATGGATATAATTTGTTTCCTTTGAGTGGGAGATATGGTCTCCAGTATGCCTATACCCTTAGGTTATGTATCTTGTAATTAGCATATGGTTTTTAACATACATGTGACCCTAGGTTATGGATCATTACATGTCTCTTATAATTAACACATAATCCCTAGTATGATCATGAATTATATTGTTTTGCTTTATATATTTTCTTCAATGCCATATAGTCTCTCTTTAGTCTATATTCTAAGTTGTGTATCTTATTGCACTTGATCTATATAGGATACAAACTAGCATATAGGCATGGTTAGATAGTGTTCCTTAAATAATTATGATATTCTTCACATTTTTTCTTTAAAAAAACCTCTGATACTTGAATGATTCCATCCTAAGGTCAATTTATCTCTATTACCTAAGAAGAAATTTAAAAAAAAACTAAGTGAAAAAAGTATTTAACATCAAAATGAAACAAAGAAAGTATGTGGAAATTTTAATGCACACCAACATCACAGATATAGGGGTTAGCTAAAGGAAACTGGACAATACCCTAGGTTCTTAGCTAACAATGTGAGGTACGAACCTAAAAAAATTGCCCCATTTTTTTGTATTGCCATATGCTCTACATGGGTAGCAAACTAGTATCCTATATTACATTAAAGGTGCTCCATTATACACTATAAATAATACAAATTTGTAAAAGTAACTACTTCTTAAGTTCCTCCCTTTCTTACATTGATATGAGCAATGTCCTTATTTAAATACCAAATGATAAGAGATGAAATAAGGATGTTGTTCGTTTTTTTCAAGTTCTACCTATCACCTTTATATGATATCTCACTCCAAAATCTACTAGATATGGATATATTATATAGAAATAAGGTTTTTGATGTTTTATATTACTTAGATTCTACATTATTTAAATGGGTAAAATACACAATTTTCTTAAATTCCATAATTGATATCACCACTTACCTATAACCTGTTCAAAACTTTATCCCCTTAGGTTAATTATGTTTTACATATCTATCTAGTAAGAAGATGGGTAAAATTTCTAATGTTAACTCCCTATAAGAATGTTCAATTATACCAAAAAATAGGTTCTAATCAGTGTCATAATCCTAGCGTTAACATTGTTTACAAATCTAACTATCTTTAGGAATTTCCAATCCACATACCTATTAGGCTTAAAAGATCGGGTTTTTAAAGTGGTATAGCTTGCTTGAAGAAAAAAACTAATATATGGTGCTCACTTAGAAAGTGGATCCTTGGATATTATAAGTAAGAGGGACCTCCCCTTTTACTATCCACGTTAATTCTTCTTTTTGGGCGTCTCTTACTCATCTTCTTATTCAAATCGCCTTCTAAATTAAGGTTGTGTGGTGAAATCAATTCCAAAACATCAAAATCACCAAATTTGAGCCAAACATTACCGTAAGGTTGAAAAAAATCTAAAATTTTAGGTAGGAATATGGTTGAATTCAAAATTTCAACTATTGAAAATCAAAAAATTAGTTAGGTAAATTATTTTGGTATGTGACTCGCATAAAGGAGAGTGAAGGTATTGAGATAAAATAGAGAAAAAGGGTAGAATGCCTTTTCTTATGGTTGTTTTCCATTTGAATAAATGTTAAAACAATTTTGGAACATGGGAATGTCTTTACTTATGTTTTTTTTTGCAACTTTCTCACAGGCAAGGATATGGGCTTTTTCTAAATCATGTTTATCACTATACTAGATTTTAAAACATATCAAATAGACAAGGTATAGGACACATGTATGTTATAGGCCATGTAATTTACTATAATTTAAAATTCAACTCAGCCATAGATGTGTCTCCTCTTTTACTGTTCAAAGCTAAAATATAGGCTAGAACATAATCGTGTTCTAGGCTATACTCTTCTCTTGAGTGATTTTTCTTTTAATTATTGGAAAGACAATGCTATGTTCTCTCTTCTCCTACTTATATGGTTGAATATATCTTTAACACTATCTAAAGCATAGGTATATTTCAAGGCATATTTCTCATTGATTTATTTATCTCCTTTTGTTCTTCTGACGTTAGAAAATATCAATCTTTCATTTTCCATATACCTATAAAAATCAAAAAAATTCAAAATAAGAATAAAAAAGAAAAACAAGGTTAAGATAATGGCTCTTAAAATATCTAGTAAGTGAGGGCCCCATTAAAACAACTATAGGCTAACATAAAAACTAAAACAACAAAGATAGCAAATCCTAATAATAATCCCTCTAACACAGAAGGTCTGGGGAGGTTCAATAGTACATAGCCTAACCCCTAACATTATCCTTAAATAAAAATTCCTAAATGGAATAGCAAAAATTTCTTAAAACTTCAGTTGAATTACATCCTAATAACTGATTTTTTAGAAGTCTTTTAGCTAGACTTTCTTTTTAGAATTTATTAATTGATAAGGTAGCTTACTTGTTACCCCCTTTATATAGATTGTTAATGGTGCCAAGCAAAGTCTCTCCTTCTTTGGGTTTTGATTAGTTTTATATTCTTTTTTATTATCTTCTTTGATAACTTCGGTTCTTGTTTAATTAATGCCTACCAAAGATTATGGTATAAGTCATCATTAATAACAAAGTAGTCCTTTTCATTTGAGATTGAAAAGAGAATTTTTTCCTCTACAAATCTAGGCATCAATTCACCTTTCCTAGTGTTAAAATTGCTTTAATTATATAATAAGAAAGGAATACCTAACATTAGAGGTTAGTCATTATCCTTTTCCTTATCAAGGATGTAAAAACTAAATGGGAAATTGAATATTTCAACCTTAATCAAGATATTTTCTCTAATACCTCTAGGATGTCTAATTGACTTGTTTGCTAATTATATTCATATCCAAATAGGTTTTACTTCTCTTAGCAATTTCATAAGAATGATATAAGATATTACATTACCTAAATATGTTAATCTATTATTTATAAACACACTATCAATAATATAAGAAATAGTAAAATTTCTCAAACCTTTTAGCTTAGACGGCAAAATTTCATTGAGGGAGCTAGTGTCACCTTCATATAATGTGATAATTGACACCATGTTTATAAACATAAATATGATATTTATTATGGAGCTAGATTTCCATGAATTTGATCATGAAAGGCTAATTCTTAACATAAATGGAAAGAAAAGAAAATTAAGTACCTAAAATTTATCTTAATAGTGCTATTATAGGCCAGAGCTTATATATTCATATGTATATGGCCTTATATCTACTTCCATTAGAGGTAAATAATTATATTTCATTATAGATATAGATGATTGTTATAGATATATTTATGCATATGTAGTAAAATAGAAGCCAAAGGATTTCGAAAGATTCAAAACTTGAGGATGAGAAGCAATCTAATAAAAATATTAAAGCATTTAGATTTGATTTAGGAATTGAGTACCTAAATCATGAGTTCCTTAGTTACTTAAAAGATAATTAGATTCTATTTTAATGTACTTGACATAAAACCCCACAACACAATAAGGTGTGATATGAGCTAAATATACTATATATTTTAAAAAGATTTTTTAGAGTATTATGCTTATATTTTGATGTTTTTAGAGGACTTAGAAATTAAAATCACTTGTTCTTTGTTCCAAGCCTTATTTTATCCCCTTAAAGGAAAAGGAATGAATTTAGGGAAGATTTGAGTCAATAGACAACAATTTTGGAAGGTTTTAAACGAATGAATCTGAATACAATATTGTGTTACTCAATGTGTTCCACTACTATGCCTATTATTTCTCTAGAATTACCGAATGGCTAACACATTACTAATATACTTCCTTACTTAGGTTGAGTTTAAGATGGGTGCATTTTATTTCTCCAAATGTTTGTGACATAACCCATGTTTATCCATGTTCATTAACATAGAGGAAATATAGTCCTATGTCTTACTTTATATTTGATGGTGATTTGTTATGGAAAAGTTCTAGAATGATGGCACTTGGGAGTCTATCATAATCTCGTGTTAGTAAAATTTTAAGGTTTCACATTTTTATAAGAGAGGCTGATGAAAAGAAAGTTTCTTTCAGGAAAAAAAGAAAAGATTTTAGATGGTTTTGGGAAGCTAAGAAATTAAGGTGGAACTTACAAAACAGTTGGAATTAAGAGGAGCAAATTTGAGAGTAAATCTATAAAAATTCAAAAAGAACTTCAAAGATACAATAACCATAAGGATTTTTTTTCTTATCTTTTTTGGTTTTCCTTTTTTATCATGAACTAATTGGGTTATAGATCAAGGTGAGATAAACTTTGGGACTTGATGTTTTAAACTGTTCACTGCTTTAATTTAATAAAATATATGAGTTTTATTATATTGACTTAAAGGAATTAAATTTGACGATTCAATAATCAAATTCATATATTTCGATCCAGGGATGATATGTATGAATAGGTCATAACATGAATAATAAGTGTCATATAGGTTTTTAAATATATAACTACATAATCTTTCTGCATTAAGGTGAAAGCAATTATGAGAATACATGAAGTGAGTTA
This sequence comes from Erythroxylum areolatum, assembly GCA_024520975.1. Lineage (NCBI taxonomy): Eukaryota > Viridiplantae > Streptophyta > Magnoliopsida > Malpighiales > Erythroxylaceae > Erythroxylum > Erythroxylum areolatum. The sequence continues at coordinate 41,151,355 of JANIJH010000005.1, read as the reverse complement.
TTGCATTCTTAAGTTGCCTAAATTAGAAAGAGATTATGATCAAATCAATTTAAAAAGAGGGGCTCTATTATATGAGAGATAATATAGTTATCACTTTGGGATTCTTATCAATTTAAGGAGTTAGAATCTTTTTTAAAGAAAATGAATTATATTAAGCCTTTAAGACATGCAGAAGTACACGAGAGATCGTATCATTAAGCTAAGCATACTCTTTTAATTGGATTTTTCAAGATTTGTGACAAAACATGACATATATAATGATCTTCTAGCTCCATAAATATTTAAGACAAATCACATATTCCATATATTGTTAATGTAGCTCTCATCACCAAATTTGTTTATGAAGATGTTGATTTCATCCTTAACGGTTGAGACAATGTACAAAAATGCAACAAAAAAGCACTATTTCGGAGTGCTACTTTTATGCTTGATGGTATTGCACCATTCAATTATCGCATTCCAATCCCTTCAAGCATCAGGAATATGGCATAATTGAAGTAAGTAATTTCAACTATTCTTAATGAAGTCACATTAGAAAAATGAAAGTTGACTATTTTCCTCAACCCTTTTACAAAGTGTGCACCAATTAGGAATTTCCAAATACTTGGATAATCTGTCTATTGTAGGAATATTGCATTTCATAACCATCTATAAGATTATGGAAGCTTGATAATTGAGATGTTTATGCCATGTAACTTTGGTTGATAAAATATTGAATGATTTGCCTTTTAGAAACTTCTAGCCAGATTGGTTTGTGAAATCTCCTGACCCAGTATGTTTCCATAATGTGACATCTTTTTCATCACTGAGATAGGTATGCATAAGTTCTCTTCTAATCTAATTTGGTATAGGTTAGTCATCAAATAATTGCCTATTGGATAGTGCCACTATAACTAAGGCACCATTATGAATTGATGCTTTTAATATGTCTATGGAAATCAAATTTTGCAAAGGTCCAATAGAAAACAGTTGTCTTGCCAGCATTTGGTGGTCTTGTCATTGACTACAAAGTTGATTATCTCTAAACTGACTTTTCCCCTTATTTTCATGATAGATTACATCAAATAGGTTACGCTAGAGGAGGGGCTATAGTTTCAAATGCTTTTGTTCTTGAGATAATATTCATATTTTTGGACCCCGAATGTTTCATAGAAGTTAGAACTATGTGAAGGAGAAATTTTGGCAAGTGGTCATGAATAAAGAACAAAAAAAATGAAAGTTCTTGAACCAAGAATTTATAGACAAGAGTGAAGTAGGGAATGAGAGATGTGGATAGATTTATGAATTTCTATGGTGTTTTGGTGGACAAGAG
>JANIJH010000005.1:41091460-41112524 GCA_024520975.1 Erythroxylum areolatum | reverse complement strand
ATTGAGATTTGAAGTTAGAGAAAAGGCAAGTATAGTGTCTTGAAAAGGGAAGAACTAGGATGAAAGTTTAGAGACAACGTGAATGGTGTATAAAGTGTGCTAGAGAAATATTAGCTGTCATTTTTTTTCACTTAATATGCTTATGTTGTTTAGCCATAACTTGTTTTGTAGTTATCCAAATGAGATGATCTTTAAGTTAGATTAAATTAGAGACATAGGGCTACATTTTGTATGAAGATGTCAAATTCAAATTCTATCATTCGGAGTTTCCAATTTCAACTTTAATTTCAGCACTAGTTATAAGGAAAAAGTGCAGAAAAATTAGATACATATTGGGTTTTTGTTCTGCTTTTCTTGATGAATTAATGTGAATCTTTTTGGGTGTTTTTGTGATGATGTAAAACGAGTATAGAGCAAAGAAAGGGATTAATTTGGTGTCTTGAAATGTGAAGGATCTAGGTGATAGTTATAAGTGAAATGAAAGTGGAAATGAAGTTGAATATGTGCAGAAAATTGATGATTAATGCATATATATGTGTATGTTATGTTATTAGTGTTTATGATCAATCATAAGCTATAATTTGGTTATGGATGATGTTGATTTGAATGGGAGTTAGAACAATGGATAAATGATGATTATTGAACTAGAAATGATAGATTAAGCATGAAGCATTGAATGTTGTAAGTAAAGAGTTAAAAATATTTTGATATGAAACTTCCATGAGTTTTATGTACTGGTATAGAGAGTTTTCGACAAAGTTGTAGATGTTTCTTTAATCTTTCCATTGATATAAAGTATGAAATTTTTGGACATTGGAATAGAGAGATATGACAATTAGAAGTTTGTGATACTGCATGGGATGGCTATTCGGGACAGTTACATTATTTTGAAATTCTTACCCTTATAGAGGCAAATTTTGTTTCCTAAATCTTCATAGAATTGTAGGTCTAGAAGTCGTTTTCGAAACGGTCTTTGAATGACCTTAATTCAACAATATTTGTAGTGAAAACTATGGCCTTTTTACCAAAATAGGTCGGAGGAAGAAAAGAGAAAAGAGGAAAGTCGCGATCACGACTTTGCGGAAATTTTGACAAGCAACTCTCCTCCAAACCTGAACACCTTTCACTCTTTTGGCCATAACTTTTTTGTTCGACCTTCAAATGACCTGATTTTTAAAGAATTGAATTCATAACACATTTCTCTATCTCTCCACAAAAATTTATAACTTTTGGTTTTGACTCAAAAAAGATTGATCTTCCAGTATTTTAATGATATCTTAATTTGTAGAATTTCAAATAAGATGATTTTTAATTTGGATTAAACTAGAGATATAGGTGTCTCAAGAAGTCGAATTTTGATTCTTTCTCTAAGATATTGAATTTCTAGATGGAAGTTGTAAATAGTACACTACTTTTGAATATGGATAACTTGATAATGTTTGAGGCATATCTTCCAAATTATTGAACCAAATTGAGTGATTTTGGTGTCAATGGAAAGATAAGACATAGAGGAACACTTTTATAGAAGAGAGATTGACCAAATTACATCAGTTTCATTGTCTATTTGAATGTGAACAGTAGACCCAAAAGTGTGACTTGGAAAATTCTGAAGTGATCAATGAGAAAGGAATAGAGATTTTAATGGTTTTAGTGAGGCATAAACCTAAATATAAATTATACTTAGATGAGTTTTGATATAAGAATGATTTTTTGATGAAATTAAAGGAAAGATACCCAGGATTGTCACTGAGCATGCATTATACATTACACATATTCATTTGTGAAAAACTAAATGTTTATGTGATTGTGCAATTAATAATGTGTGTGCAATATGTGTTTTACATAATGATGATACAGGATAGAACGTTTCCATCCAGACATTTTCAGATCATGGAAGCTAATGCTAATCTAAAGCCTACTGTGAGTAGACCTAGAAGGTCTCATTTTATTGTTTGTTTTGTTATGTTTGATTTTTATATTAATTGACTACTGAATGTCGATATGAATGCGTTTTGATTGTTGATTCCGGATAAAAGGTCCAATGATTGTGATGATTGATGAGATATTGAAGTACTGCTTATATGTGAATGAGAAGAACTAAGTGTACTTAATGTGACAGTTAAATGTGTTCTGAATGTGCATTTGCATATAAGTGAAAGCGTGATTCTCAACTTAATGTTGAATGCTGAACTAAGGTCCGATGATATGGGAATGAGACTGAATGGGAACATGTAAATGTGATTGATGCATTCCATTGCATTAATGCATGAAATATAATGGCAATTGTGACCAGAGTAGCCAACGATAAGAGCTTAAAGCTCAACGAGTGAAAATGAGCCTCGAGCTCAAAAGTGATTCAGAGCGTCAGACTAAACATTTAATGAGCCATGTATCCCCCAAGCGGATAAGTGATAGTTATCAATGAGCCCTATATATGACAATTTAGACACTCGGTCACAACAAAGTAACGAATGGAAAGTGAGTCTCATGTACACTACATATGCATAAAATGAATGATTAAGTGTATTGAATGTGAAGTATGAAATTGAATGTGAAATGTGAAATAATGTGGTATGTGATTGGATAAGCCATTGATGATGGTTACTCATTGAGTTCGCAAAACTCATCCAAAATTTGTAAATATTTTTCAGGACTCAGAAGAATACCCCGTTAGGCAAACGGGAGTATCCCTACAATATACGAGTAAAAGATTAAGGTCAGGATCAGTTGACATCTGCATTAGTATTTCCTTTATTTTTGTATCAAATTAATTCTTCCGTAATTATTGTAACTTGTGTATTCGAATATTTCTGTTTTGAAATAAATTTCCAAATCGGAAATGTTTGTATATGGTTCATGCAATGTAATGAAAATTTGACAAGTATTTTGTATTTGTAATGGGCCCAAATGGCTATTGAATTTTCTTATGATTGTATTGCTATGACTGGAAATGTTATGAAATAAAGTGAGCCCGATTTGGTTATGGATTTCTGCACTTTATTTTTGTTGTTTTAAAAAAAATTATACTAAAATTTGAGTGATTGAGTGCTCTAGCATGCCATCCTCATAGGGCACGGACTCGAATATCACCCATCGATGTTAGGTTCGGTTCTTGTGGAAGTGGGGTGTTACATCTTATGTTTAAAATTTTCCATCCTAAGGCTCTTATTCTCTTTCTAATTGTTCTCCAATCACTCTTTTTACTTGTTCCCTATCAATTTTTAACTCTAAAATGGGTGGTTTCTTAATAGAGGGTAATACGGGTGCTTTTATACTTACTAATGATTCATGTTTTGATTTGTTACCCAACTCCTCCTCCTCATCTAGCTTTTTATAATCTTTCACATCTTCAACATCACCATCTACCTTATAGCTCTCATCAATTATATCAATCTTCATGTAAGAGTTTCCCCCTTTCGGATTATTCAATGTCTTATTCATATTAAACTCAACCTTTTCATCACTAATTTGAAGAATCAATTTGCCTTTATGAACATCTAACAAGGCTTCTCCAATATTCATAAATGGTATACTAAGAATTAACGGAAATTTTTAATCCTCTTCAAAGTCTAACACTACAAGTATAAAAGAATAATATTTAACTGGCACATCCTCCACCATGCCACACCATGCCAAATGGTTTCTTTATTAATTGATTTGCCAATTGAATGAGCATGAATGTTGGCTTCATATCTCTTACCCCAATATCCTTAAAATTCATAAAGGCATAAGAATAATACTTGCTCCTAAATCACATAAAAATTTAGAGAATTCTAAGTTACCAACTACATAGTATATAGTAAAACTCCTTGGATTTTTCAATTTTATGGGTACATGACTAGTAATTATGAAGCTACAACTTTCCATCAAGGAGACTATTTAGTTATCTTTTCAATTATGCTTACTAGATAAGATGTCTTTGATAAAATTTATATACTTAGATATGTTCTCCAAAGCTTTCACAAAGGACAAGTTAATTTGCAATTTCTTCAACTTCTCTAAAACTTTGCAAACTACACATCCATTTGATTCTTCTTCAGCCTTTATGGGATGGGATCTTAGGAATATGTAGAGGGGTGAGACATATGGACCTTCCTCCTTCCTCTCCCATCTTGTCCTCCTTCTCTTGACATCCATCAGTATGGACTTTAACCTTCTTCTTGGTTAGTTCTTCTAACTCGCTCTCACTTAATAAGTGTGATGGCTTTCAGTTGCTCCCTTGGATTAGACTCCGTATTGATTAGAAGACTCTTTATACTTCATGTAGATAATGCAGTGGTCTTTTATTTTTACATAATCAAGTTCCTTTAAAATGTGCAAATAATAGCTTTAGGGATTTAACAAGTTCCAAATTTGTAATGCATCCCTTTAGAGAAAATATTATTAATTACTTCAAAAGAGTTAGTATTAGAAAAACCATTTTCAACCATTAATTTTTTTTTTTGCATGCATCCTTTCCAAAATAATAACTTTAAAGGGGGGCTGAGATGGTAATATTTGTAACTTCTTCAAAAAAAATTAATGATTATTAGGGGCCGGGGGGGGCATGGTTGAGATAGTAATATTTGTAACTTCTTTAAAAAAATCAACAATTATTAGCTTTGTATATTATCATTTGAAAGGGTCTTTAATGACGTGTCACTACAATGCCCCCAATTAATGCAATGGGATGTGTCTATTTATCTATCTCTTCACTAAAAAAGGAAGCAGGTTTGGAAGGGGGAGGGGCAAGGTTGAGATGGTGATATTTGTAACTTCTTTAAAAAAATCAACAATTATTAGCTTTGTAAATTATCATTTCAAAGGGTCTTCACTAACGTGTTACTATAAACGCCCCAGATCAGTGCAACGAGATGTGTCTATTTATCTATCTCTTGACTCAAAATGGGAGCAACTTTGAAAAGGATCTTAGAGCAACTAAGGTGGGGCGGAACCAACTAGTGCGGTCCTAAATAAGCGAAATACGAAATGCAAAATGCTAGCTTTAGAGCAACTAGTAAGGTTACTGATTTATGACCAAAAGGCTATGATTTTGTTTCGAGTCACGGGATTAGTCTCTTTGTAAAATAAAAAGGAAAGGATGTGTTTCGTTGGCATATAATGTATACGTTCTACTTGCGCTGCAATAACAAATATATAAAATCATTTAGGATTGGGCATTAAGTGTTTTTGTTCTCATACGTGAAGCTAAAAAATTTTGGTAATATATTGGGTAGCAAACAAATGTGTGCTCATTATTGTCTGCATAAATTAATCGTTGCAGCAACCAAACCCTAGACTTAAAATACCATGTTTCTATGTTGAGTATAAAAATGAAGCTGTGTATTGATCCATAAATTCACTATTTTCAGTGTGTAGAATTATAAAATTTGGGTGTGCCACCAATCATACGGACACGATACTGAGAGAAAGATATGGTTTAGGCGCTTTAAAAACTATGTGTGAAGAAATCATTTTCATGGTGATTACCATTATAGCATGTCCAATGGATCTTCACAATTGTAAACGTAAGGTGAGAAGGGTCTACAAGCAAAGGCAATGATAGTCAAATTTTCTCATCATCTTTTTGGCCATAGCTCGAATAGCAGGTGAAAGTTTTGTTTGCATGAGGATTTTCATTCATTGGGTTGTTAGAATCAGTATATCAAAGTTGATGCTTAGAATTATTTGACCAAAAGCCCTGTTTTTATTGGTTCATGTCAACGATCAAACAGGACCTGAAAATGATTGCTTAATAATTACGAAGACAATCTAAATTCTATTTCCACCGCAAGACAAGGAAACAGGATACTGTGGCTGCCCACCATCCACGAAATTGTGTGTAATTCGAAGGGCATAGCCAAGCCCATGGCTTCACTTTGCAGCCAAATGCGTGAAACTAAGATAACTAAAAATCTAATATTAGTTCACAGCTGTTGTTGGCTTTGACATCCTATGAGGAGACATTTCTTTTCCTTTGATTTGATGCCCCTTTTAACAACTTTCCCTTGGTTTTCAAAATCTTGTTTCTTCCATGGCTGACCTCAATTTTAACCAGTTATGAGACTTTCCACAGATTTATCTTGGATCTTTATCTGATGACTTGATGATTGGATGGGAGTAATTAATAGTGGGCGCCTATCTCGAATCTATATATTAGTTAGATTGGCTTGGCGAAATTCCTTGAAAGATCCCCTTCTGTCAATAAATTGCACTTTTACCCCTTCTGTAAATCTTATATGTTGTATTTCTTCAAAGTTTTAATTCTCGTTAGCGCTGTACTTATGCATATAGACGACTTTGGTTATACGAAGCTGTTTGATATCAACATATAATATTTTTACCCAGAGTAATTGCAAAATTGGAATGTTTGAATGACAAATCCTCGCGGTTACACGAGACTAAACGTGACCCTTCCTGGCAATCACATCATTTTGCGAATGTAAACTCTTATAGTCTCTTGATAATGATGGGACTTGATTAGGAAACATACATCCATTTGTCACCCCCAAGGAGCGTGGAAAAGATGACTACACTCCACCTATACCAGCAGTTCATTGGATAGACTTTTGTTTTTCATAGTCGACCAATGACAGCTACCTTGGAAAACAATAAAACAATCGTGAGGATTAAGTTATTTTTCCATATATGTATGGCATACAAGTCACAATATGTATAAGATGTTATTTTTCCTTGTATATATAGCATACAAGCCACACTATGTATTAGATGTTTATAGTCGAAAAGAATCCGATATACATTGAATAACAGTTTATGTTTGATGTTAAGGTTAATCAATCAAATGTTGCAGATTATTAAAATAAATAAAATATTTACTTTGACGTTTTTCCTCAAGATAATTATGATGGAATGGAAGTATTAATTTTTTATTCAAGAAAGTAAATATTTTTAACTAAAATCTATCTACAGCAGGTGCTTTGCAACTGAAATTGTGTAAAAAAACGAATGATGGTTTTAATTAGTTGACCTAATCTTACACTATGATGATTGTACATAAGTTTAATAGTTATGAATGAGAAGTTTTGACTAAGAATTATGTAAAATTGAAGTTATGAGCTATTATTATTATTATTATTATTATTATTATTATTATTATTATTAATAGTAATAGTAGTAGTACTAGTAATAGTAATAATAAAGAAATCAGTCACATACTTCTTTATTCATCTTCAATCAATTATATGCATTAGCTGAATCAGTTATTTGCTATTACATGTTCAATCTCCATTTTTGCTTAAATTATAACATTACTTATTCTATAACTAGGAAAAAATTTGTCAATTTTCAAGATTTCTTCTTCAACTAACCCATGTTTTGTTTTCGCTACTGTATGCATTCCATTTGCAACTATAACATCCTCCCCTCAAGTTGGAGTTTGAAGCCAATCATTCAAACTCAACTTGGATAGTAAACTATAAAATATAGGAGCATCTAAAGACTTTGTGAAAATATCGACCAATTGGTGTTTAGAAGATATATACTTTGGATGTATGAAACTAACTTTATATTTTTTCCCAAACAATATGACAATCAATCAGTAAATTCTTTGTTCATTCATGGAAAGTAGGATTAGCAGTAGTATGTAAAGCATTGCTTGATTATCATAATATAAAGAAATTGGAAATTGAGTAGGAATGTGAAATCTTGTAAAAGATAAGTGATCCACTATAATTCACAAACAATTGCTCCCATGCTACGATAGTGAGCTTCAATAGAAGATTTTGATATTATTGGTTGCTTCTTTGTTTTCTAAGAAATCAAAGAAGAACCGTGAAAAACACAATACCGTAAGAGAAAGTTTTGTAATAGAACAAGTTACCCAATCAGTATCACAATATGCGATAATATCGAAGAAAGAGATTAGATAATATAACCTTTTTGAAGGGCATCCTTTCAGATATTTCAAGACATATAGAGCAATTTTCCAATGAAGAATAGTAGGAGCTAAATGTGTAATATCAGGCCGAGTAAATCTCAGATACAATAAACGACCAACCAATCTTCGATGTGGCAATGAATCTATAAGTAACAGAGCATCTTCAATATTAAATTTGTATGCCTTTAGAAATGGAGTTTGTTTAGCTTTTGCATCTACAAAGCCTTCCTAAACATCTAGAATATATTTTCTTTAATTAACATACATTCCTTTAGACGATCGATCAATCTCCAAACAATGAAAATAGTTTGCAGAACCTAAATCCTTGATAGTAAATTGTTGATGAAGAAATTGATTAACAAATGATATTTCAGCCTTCGAAGCACATGTAACGAGAATATCATCAACATATATAATTAGACCTAAGAAAGTTGAACTTGTTCCTTTGATATATAAATAATTATCATAAGCTAATTGATGGAAACCAAATTGATGAAGGCAATGAGAAAACTATTAATTCCATTGTCCCGATAATTGTTTAAGTCCATACAATGATTGTTTTAATCTTCAAACTATTCCATCAAGTTCTTTTGAATAACGTTCTGAGGCCTCCATATAAATGTCTTCATTTAAGAAACAATTTATGAATGCGTTATTAGTATCCAACTGATGCAATTGCCATGCTTTTGCTATCGTAATAGCTAGGAATTTCTAACTATCACCAATTTAGCAACAGGTGAGAAGTTGTTATAGTAATCTTCTGCTTCTATTTGATGAAATCCCTTTGCTACCAACCGAGCCTTATATCTATCCACTGTTTCATCATTTTTGTAGTTAACCTTATTCACCTGTTTACAGCCTATTACCCTTTTTTAGGAGTCCCATATCTAGTTCTTTTTCAAAGCTTGTAATTCATCCTGCATCTCTTGTTGCCAATTTTCGTCTATTCTAGCTTGATAATATGAACTTGGTTCTTTAATATTTGACATATTTTCCAAAAAATGATATGTATGTAGAAGAGAAATGTGTTAAAACAAAGTAGGGATATGTTGGTGGTGTATGTGGTGATGACTAATGAGTGCTCACATCAAAATTTGACAATAAGGAAGATTTTCTAGAATTTGAAACAAAATCTGTCATCCATTAAGGTTTTTACTTTGGTTTGGTAATTATCCTGGCAGGAAATATTTCATTATTTAATGATGTATTTGGAGCTTCAATATGAGAAGATGATGTTTGGTTCAAGGAGGAATCAAGTGTAGACACAAGAACAAGATCAATTTAAGAATCACTATTAGAGCTAGAATGATGAAAACGAGTGATTGGATTATCTAAATCTGAGAAAATCATAGGTAAAAGAATGTTGATATCATCTGCAACAATGTTTTCTTATGAAAATATGTTTTCATAAAAAATGACATATTTGGAAATAATTATATTTTTTGTTTCCATATTATACAATTTACAGGTTTTTTGTCCAAGTAAATAACCAATGAAAACAACCTTGAACTTATTTGAGGCAAAGCATAAGCAACCAAAGGTTTTGAGAAAGGAATAATCTGGTTCATTATGGAAAAGTATCTGATAATGATATTTTTGGGATATAACAGATGAAATCTATTTATGATGTAGGTAGATATAAGAATGGCTTCCCCTAGAAATGAATAGGAACATACGATTGAAACATTAAAGATCTCGCCACTTGTAACAAATGTCTGTGTTTTTGTTCTACAATCCCATTCTATTGAGGGGCATAGACATATTTTTTATGAATAATGTCTAAAAAAAGATAGTAAAGATGTACATGATAAACCAGTAAACTCTGTACCATTTTTGTCTTTATGATTTTGACAAACATGTGGAATTGGTTTTTGACTTGGTTAAAGAAATTATAAAGTGTTTGAATGGCTTGATATTTATGCTTAAGCAGAAAAGTCCATGTGTTTCTACTAAAATAATCCAAAATGGTCAAACAATAATGGTTTTTGTTGTATGAAGCATGTTTGTAAGGACCCTATAATCAACATGAACAAGCTCAAACTATAAGGTTGAATGAATGGTACTAATTTGGAATGTTTTCTATTTTATTTAGATAAATGACATACTTCACATGGTTATTTTTCTTCAGTAGAAAGATTCTTTATTCCATTAAAATGCTTTATTACATTCATAGATGGATATCCTAATCTTCGATACCAAGGATCAATGGTATTTATAGAGTTTACGACGAGATTTGGATACAATTTTGAGGTATATTATTTTATGGTTTTAGGATGATAAGAGCTAGAGTCTAGAATGGGCAAATGTCCTATCACTTTTCTTACTGTAAGCACTTCATTAGTTATTAGGTCTTGTATTATGAAAAAAAAAATTGGTTGGAAGCTAAACTTCACATGATCTATAATGGCAAGGTTATTAACAGATAAAACGTTGAATTTGAAAGAAGGAATATGTAACCAATCGGTCAAGGTTAGTCTTTCATGTAGTTGAACATCACATATGTGATGAACAAGCTTAATGGATCCATCGGGTAAATGTACAGGTGTAAAGTCATTAATAAAAGAGGGATTTTTCATTAATTTCATATCTACACACATATAGTTTGAAGCTCCTATGTCAACTATCCAAGAACTATGTTCAATTAACTATCTAAGAACCATGTTTAATTAATTCAATTAAACTGAGAATGTGATTAAGAACTACACTTGTAAAATTGTGAAAGTGTGAAAAGTTCATTATATTTTTTTCAGATCTTATTTTTCCTTTTCCTTTGAAGAAATTGTCAATCTCTTGCTATATCATGATTGAAAAATTTGACTACCAGTCTCCTAAGAATTTTCCACCTATTTTATCCACTTTGTTAACTAAATTCACAAACGACTTCTTTCCTTCTTTGTTCTTCTTTTCCTTTAATTCTTTAAACAATTTTGGGAACCCATCAATTTTGAAGCAAGTTTCTTTTGTATGTCTATCCATGTTGCAAGAATCACAATGTAACGTTGACTTATCTACAACTACTTTTCGTTTCGCCATACCTCTTCATGCACCTATTCCATCTTTCTTATTTCCTTATGATCTAACCATCATGGCATTTTCAACCTCATCTATGAAACTAATGCTTACTTCCTTCTGTTTTTCAACTCTTAAAACTATTGAATATGTTTTATTTATACTTGGTAGTGGATCCATAATAAAATTTTAATTTCTCACACTATCGTCAATTTCATTCAAACCCAATAGAAATTGCATTAACTTGTTTTTAGACTTAACTTCTACAATTGGTTTCCCTACTCCACATTTACATTAAGGAAGTGGTGTTACATTAAGGAAGTGGTGTTAAGCAAATTACCTCATACCTTAACTTTTTTAGTTTTGTAAAATATTTTACTACAGAAAGGTTTCCTTAAGATATTGAACTTATCTCTCTTTGAATATGGTATACAATGAGCCATTGCATTCTCCATATCTTTCCTCTAGTTCTTCCCACAATTACTTACAGAAGTTGTGTATAAAAATGCTTTAACGATGTCCTTTGAAATCCAATTCAAAATCCACGAAGTTACCATGTAATCCACTCTACACCAATGCTTATAATCTATTGATTCATCATTTGGTTTCACACATTTTCCATTGATAAAACCAAGCTTTACTTAGCTCCCAATGTTATCTTCATGGCCTTACTCCATGACAAGTAATTGTTTCCATTTAGCTAAGTAGTAACTAGAATCACGCCTGGATGATCAAATCCTTGAAGTTGCATTAGATTTCCATCATTATTTGATTTTCTCTCTCAAATCTAAAACTTGACTCTCTCATATCCTTATCCATTGATGTATAATTCAAGGAAAATGTAAAGCAAAAGAAGTTTCATGAAACTCTTTCTTGCTTTGATACCATGTAAAGAAATCAGTTGCATACTTCTTTGTTCATCTTCAATCAGTTCTATACATTACTTGAATTAGTTATTTGCTTAAATTACAAGATCACATATTTTATAATTGAAAAAAATTATCAAGAGTTCTTCCTAAGCTAACTCGTGCTCTGTTTTAGCTTCTACAGCTATTCTATCAATAGTAGTAACATTATTATTATTATATAATGGACCACAACATTAGTTATCACAATGCTCAAAACTACAAATTAGAGCTATAAAGATGGTTATAAAGTACAATTTAAATTTATTTTTGAAAGTGAAATAAAATAAAATAAAATAAAATTTCCCCATCGGGATAGCAATGCTATTGTTAAAAGCAATATTACCAAAAAAAAGACTTCATTCAAACATTGTTATCTAACGTCAAACTGCCTTTCAAGCTCCTGACTAATAACAACAGCTCTTATATTCGACTTAAAGACTCTAAGATTGTGTTCACATTGACCAGATAATCCTGAAAACTTAAGTTGAATGCCAAATCCTTTGCTCAAACCTTTAGCTCTCAAATTGGTCCTTCAGTATCTAATAAAACCAGTGCTTGCTTTAGGCCATGTGCTATTATGTTTTACTTAAAAAGGTAGTTTGGAGAATTTGTAGACCCTATCACTTATGTAACAAGTTCTATGTTGTTTTCATATTATCACTATTATTGTAAAAAATATGTTACTAACTTTTCAAAAAGAAATATTGATAATGAATCTGAATTAGGTTGGATAAAGGCCAAATTGGTTGAATTTCATGCTCAAGTAATTTCGACTAATAAATAATTACATTATTTAAATTTAACAAAATTTGATAAACGTAAACTTTAACTTATTGTGAATTGTTTAGATAGCTCCAAACATGGTGAATGTATTATGAAAAGGGTCATTACGCAACTAAGTGTTGTTTCAAATTATTAGTGTTACCAAACTTCTAATATGGAATGCTCCAATAGACTACACTACAAGTGTCACAAATGTAGTTAATTTATGACTAAATTAATAATTAAAACTTGATGTTATGGGAAAAGCTCTATGACAAGTGAACCCTTTTCAGATTTAGGTCATTATATGCCTATTACCATTAGATGCCTGAATTTTGGAGTGGTGGGAAAGGAACTGAAACACATCAAATCCCCATTGTGTTGTTGAGAAACACTCCACAATATACAAAGAGAAGGATCATGTAACATGGGAAACCAAAATGTTTCCTAGATTTGATTTTATATTATAGGGTTTTGGTTAAAAAGTTATGGTTATACAGGATCTTATGTGTGGAGATTACATTTTTATTAGATTTATGTAAAATTGATGTTTAATATTTCTTTTACAAGTTTTGAATTAATGCTTAAATACAACATCAAGAAATGTTTCCATGACTACAATATATAAAAAGCATATTTTTGTTTTAATTTTATGCCAAACATTTATATTTTAGTATATTAATATGTAAACCTTTTTCCTTCTACATCTAATATGTTAGTTTATACCCTACAACCAATTGCTTTTGTTGTAGTTTAGTGACCATATAATTTAAAGGAATTCTATATCTTGTACACGTTTAGACGTATATAATAAAGCCCATGGATAATTATACATCGTAAATAAAATTATAATAAGATTATAATCATGAGATTTGTATTGCATTTATGTCATCATCATCATTAACAATTAGTTGAAGTCCCGTTAAGGTAGGGGTATAGGGAGGTCCGATAGTATGCAACCTTATCCCTAGCTAGTAAAGAGGCTTATATTGCATTTATATATTATCCTAGTCATTATTTCATTAAAACTGGACATTAATAAGATGTAAAAAGAATAGCACATATTATATTTTTCCATATGAAGGAATTAGTAAATCTCATAAACTAAAGTATGAAGATACTTAAATAAATGTATGGATGCTTGTTAGAGAACAAGTTCATCGAAAAGACTTGATATGATAGATCCATTTAGAGCATTACTTATATGTCTATGGAATTCTCATTATGATGATTGTTTGACTTAATGTCTCCAAAGTTATCTTGTATATGAATTACTCTGCTTTGATACTACTTATAAACTATTTAATCATAGGTCGTTCAATCGGTAATCGTTAGATGTAGCATGAACAATATGGAGGTAGTTGTGTGATTAAGTTAGGATTCATCACTTTAAAGTAATTAGGGAGAATGTTCCATTTTTTTCAATTAGTATTAATTCAGGAAATCCTTGGCCAAGGTGGAATGATGCTTTGTAAATAGTTTACACATGTTATTAATTGAATCAATAGCTAATGATGGAGAACTAATATGATTAGACTCAAAATAAAATAGCTACTAATTGCATGATCTATGTCTAATTGGAACATTGAAGGATGAAATGATTGAATTCTATGAAAAAGTTATACACAGAAAGGTCAATCAAAACCACTATGACATTCTTAAATATTTGGGTGGTCATGATGTATTGCTATATATCAAGCTTTATCTATGAGTATAAATTGTTTAATTGGAGAATTAAAGATAAATTAAAATGAGTTTTAATTATCTAATTATAATTATGAATTATATTTATAATTTATAATCATTGTTAACATAATTGGGAACCTAATGGGTCTGACATAAAGAATTGTTACAGAGAACAAAGATATTTTAATATTTAATATGAGATATTTAATATGAGATATTGAATCTTATTTGGACATAGTTGGTATTTAATTAGAATTATTTATAATTTCTAACAAATTTTAGTTAAAATTGATTTCAATTAAATTACTAAAATGTCCTAAACTTATTATAAATAGGCTTAAGCTTTAATAGAGCTAGCACTTCTTGCTTAACTCTCTCTGTAAGAGTTACAAAGTTCTCTCAACCTGTTCTATAGATACTGTTAGAGCCCAGATACTTGTGCGGCTATAGTGGTTGAGATAAATTAGTTTCAGAAATAGTTCATGGGATACAAGAAGGAAAAGATCAAGCTTTAGAATAAGATACGAATTAAAATTCATGCTTTATTATGATTTATGAATTAATCATTTTATAAAATTAAAGTGATCTTAGGTTTCAAAAAATCAAAACACAAAAAAGTTTCGTAATTATTTTGCTGCAATTGAGGTCGAATCCCTTCTCAATTTCCCAACAGCGGTATCAGAGCCAAGTTTAATTCTATAATTTGATTAAAATATTTTTTATTATTATTGATCAATTTTGGAATTGAAATTGCAACTTGCATGATTAAACAATCTAAAAATTTCATATTGAATTTTCTAAAACCTTTAATTCTATTTATAATTGAAATTTTGTTTTTAAAAATAACAAAACATGCTAAACCTAGAATTCATAATATGATAAATAAGCTTTTGGGTTTTGGAAACCCATAAACAACAAAACGCGCAAGACCTAAATTGTTCTAGTATCTCATTGAAAAATGAGGCAACTTGATGAAATAGTTTTGTTTTGGATTCTATAAATCTACCTAGTTGTCTTTAGTTTTGGTGTTGTACTATGGCAAGTTTTTGAATTTTGAGTGTTTGAATAAGATAGCATGACTTTTGTGTTTTGGGTATTAGTTTTTGTGTGTATGGCTACTAAAAATCTAGGGTTGTGTTTTGTATGCTTGAAATTTCTGGTTTTCATTTTTCTTTTGTTGTGGCTGTTGAAATTTGCGTTTTGCAACAAATTGCCACTGGTGAGTCACCTGGCAACATAGGTAATGGCGATTGTCACCACTAGCAAGGGCAATCTTTGCCTATAGATGAAGCTCAATGGGACAACTGGTTGGAGACAAACAAAGCAAGTGTGGTGGAGTAGAAAAGGAAGTGTGGAGGTGACAAAAAATCCAAGAACCCTATTTCTGGAAAATGATGGGGTGCATGTAGGACATTGTGTTGTAGTCAGCACGCGCTAGTCAACTACATTAGTTGACCGTGGCACGTGCAATGCATGCCCCTTATAGGAAACATTTTGGCACATTCAATGCTCGCACTAGAGACTCCCCCGCCTTTTTACTTTTTTAATATGTTTGAAGCCTTAATTTTAATTAAATTAGTTTAATTAGATTAAATTAGTTTAAAGCCCTAATAAATTTAGAAAAGTGTTTTCTAATTGTTTGAAAATTATTTTCAAATGGTTATTTTATTATGATTATTTTGGAATTTAGTTTGATTTTTCAAAGAGTTAAATTATTAAATTAAATTAATTATCAAAATCAATTACAAAATTTAAGTAATTATTTTTCTTAATATGATTAAGATTAATAATTAGATTTATTCCAAATTAAGTTCAAAAAAAGTAGTTTCTAAAATAAGAATTAATTAGTTTCAATTATATTGAATTTAATTAATTAAACTCCCTAAAATCAAGAAAAATGTTTCTTAATTAAATTGATTTATTTCAATTTGATTGAAATAAATTAATTTATGATTTTAATTTTCTAGAAAATTTTTATTCAATTTATTTAGAAATTGTTTCTTTATTTATGAATAATAAGTTTCTTGATTTTCTAGAAAAAGTTTTTTGATTAAATTTTGAAAATTTTTTCATTTATTAATTAAGAAAATTGTGCTTTCTTTAATATTTCTGAAAATAGTTTCAAATTTTCTAATTAATTAAGAAATCAATCTCTAAATAAATAATATAAAGCACTTTCTTAATTAAATTTAAAAATGTTTTATTTAATTTTGAAAGTTTTTTCCTTTTACTCTTAGAAAATATTTTCCTAATTAAGGAAAACTAATTTTTAATTAGATTAAAAATAGTTTTCTAATTCAATTGGAATGTGTTATTTGTGAAATTTTGAAATGGAGTTTTTTTAAATTATAATAAGTAAGAGGAATAATTTATTGAAAATTGTTTTCAATTAAATTTTGTTAAAGAAGTCAAGATACTTGAAAATAGTTTCTAATTGGAATTGAAAATTGTTTTCCAACCAAAATAAAATTTTGAATAGAATAGAAATTTATTTTATTTAGGAATCAATGAGTTTAAATTAATTTAATTTTTCTAAGGAGTTGGAAATATTATTTTAGATTATGAAGATCAATAACTAAAATCAAATAAAACTTGATCTTTTATACATATAATTCGATTATAAGTGCATAATATATATATGTTATATGTACGATGTTTTACATGTAATTTTGTGTTTGATGAAACAAATGAAATTACATCCTTTGTTAAAATATTAAGTACACGTTGAAAATATAATTGTTGTTTTTCGTTGTTATAAGAATAAGCCAGAGTTTTATTTATTGTAGGCTTGTTAAGTAATCTCAAGGTCACTTTAACATATAATCTTATACTAGTGGATTCTACTTAACTAAATTTGTGTGATTTGGATTATCAAATTCATGATCACATGAATTTAGAAGTAGGGTTAGGAATAACATATAAGATATGTTTTACCAAGAGTTGTTAGAAGTCACATGAAATGTGATTGATAAAGTTGTTATCTACCTAATTTAAGTTTAGTTGAATTGTTGAATAAAGTCAAGATCAGCTATATTTGAATAGGATCTTAGCCTACAAAAAGATTGGAGCAATCTTTTCGAATTGTAGTAAGGGCTATTTTTAGTATAGTTGAAACTAAGTAAGTGAACAAAATTTCTTGGACATAAGATATGCTTCTCAAAGTTAGATAGAAAATTGTTATCTATTATACAATTTTGCTATAACCCCTATTACGGATTCAGTAATAAAGTTTTAGAGATATTTAAAAACCATATAGATGACAAAATGTGTTAATATTTTGAGTTGGCTAATGTCTGGTACACTTCGATAACAACATGTAAGATTATGAATTCTGCGGTCCTTTAACAAATTCAATTGTTAACTATTTCCAATTATCTTAGACTCATGTGCTTCAAGTCATGCTCATGCTCATTTATGCATTATGTGGTCCTGTAACAAAGTCAAAGCTTCAAAAGTGAACCTATCATCGCATCGCCCTTATATGGTAGTGACTGCTATGTCCTAGCCAAAAACCAAAATGGGAAAGAAATACAGGTAAAAAAGTTGTTTTTCATGGCAAACATATGTTCTAGGCCACAATATGCTTGAAGAAGACCAAAATGGAGAACGCAACAAAAATGCCACAATCAGTATATTGAAAGGTACTGAGGAGAACTTACTTGGAAAGAGTTGATTATCTTGACTGGGTGATCTTACTTTGACGTGATACGGAAGAAAAAGGAAATCCTTCGTGAATTTTGTGTATATCTTCCACCCAACTTCATGGATCTTGGGTTTAACTTGCAAAATTTCTGTCCAATGACGTTTAGTCACTTAATGTTTTTTGTTTCTACAACTTTTCATCAACTGCCCGAGGATTCTTTTTCCATTTACCATAATCAACACTTCTAGTATCAGTGTAACGAATGAATAATGTTTGATTATTCTCCATAATCGAGCTACGAAGTTAGCTAGCATAAATGTTCTATCCATAATCGAGCTACGAGGTTAGCTAGCATAAATGTTCTACTTATAGACTTGACGACTTAGGATGTCTTACGAAGGTGTGAAATTATTACATCACAAGATGCGTACAATAGTAGTCAGTGATGAACCAAGGGTCGGTACCAAATCCCATTGACTTAGCTTTTTTGCATTCTATATAAATAGATAGAATGCAACCCTTCGATTAGCTTTTCTTAAACGTTCCAACTTGCATTATCTGATGTCTCCCGTCTCTCATCCACAAAAAAAGAAAGAAAGAAGTCTATTTAGTATAGTCGATCTTTTGTGAAGGGAACAACATGTGCACATCTTCACCTTGCTGTGACAAAAGTGGATTAAAGAAAGGTCCGTGGACAGCAGACGAAGATGAAAAGTTGATTGATTATATTAAAAAACACGGCCATGGAAAATGGCGTACCCTTCCCAAGAATGCAGGTGTGATTCTAGCTATATAGCTATATTCGTATGGTATTTTCAACATTCTGATTCTGTCATGGCTAAGCATTCACCTATCTACCTTATAAATGTAACACAGGGCTTAAAAGATGCGGAAAGAGCTGTAGACTTCGCTGGATTAATTACTTGAGACCTGACATCAAGAGAGGGAAGTTCTCATGCGAAGAGGAAGATATGATCATCCAACTACATAGCGTTCTCGGTAACAAGTAAGTAGATCGTTTCTCTAATTTCTCTCCAACGATGCTAATCTCTCGTTATTGCTTTATAGAGCCTAGAAGAGGCTTTTCAATTATTGCCAAGGCCATAGCATGATAATCACTGTTGAGAATGACTAATTAAAACAACACTTGCTATGGAAATTCTGAACCGCACCAAAATTGGTCTACATCTTAAACTAATCTGAATTTTCTGGTTTTTCACTTTTTCCTAGGTGGTCTGTAATAGCTGGGCGTTTACCAGGAAGAACTGACAATGAGATCAAGAACTACTGGAACACCCACATAAAGAAAAGGCTATTTAGAATGGGAATTGATCCTGCGACTCATATCCCACGCCTCGATTCCCTTAAACTCTACTCGGCTCTCAGCTCATCATCTCATCAACTCAATCCTTCTAGGTTGCTTGGCATTGGATCGACGTTGAATCCTGATTTACTGAACCGGGCCACTTCACTCCTGTCAGGCCAAGGTAATAGCCACAAGCATGACCTGAGTCCCAGAAGTTTCCAAGAAAGCCAGCTTCTCACTACCCAATTCCAGAGCTTAGAACCAAACCAAGTCCAATACACACACCCAAGTTCTCAGTTTCTATATCAAGATCAATTCATGGAATCCAACTTGGACCAGCGTTCCAATATCCTTCCCACCACATTCAGCTGGCAAAATTCTCTAAGAGAATGGTGGCCAACAAACGGAGGCCCTTCCCCTGCTTTAGTACAAAACTGGGGCAATGAAGTCGATAGCCAATCCTTTATCAACTCCTCTGCAATTGAGAACTTACGAAATTGGAGTTTCAATTCAATTCTATCGACACCTTCATGGAGCACCACTCCCTTGAATTCTTCTTCGGCGACTTATGTCAATGGTGGTACCGAAGATGAAAGAGAGAGTTACTCTAGCAGTGTGTTGACGTTTGAAATCCCAAATATCTTGAAATTGGGTGCTGGTGACCTTCCATGAGATGTCAATTACGAGAATGAACAGCAGATCTTTGTTTGTAGTTTTCTAGGATATAAGCATCAAGGTGGGTCTGTTTTGATTTGGATTAACTAATTATATGGATACTTGGTTTTACATGCTCAAGAAACTATTCATGTTTCTTTTTATTTGGTTTAAATTATTAAAGCTGCACCAGTAATTTCTAAAAGCTTGTTGGGAATTTTTGTTATGTTTCATTTATAGAAAGAACGCCTATATATACAAATGGTTCCCTTAAAGTAGCACTAATTTAGTATATAAATAATAAACTAGCTGGATTAAAGGGATTGTATAATAGAAATTTAGTTGTAATTATGAAGACTCGTAAATATACAATAATAGAAAGCTGTGACTGCAAAATTAGTCTTTATCATGCCCCTATAAGTGCAAGGGTCTAGGAAAGATACTCAGCTTAATTATAACAAGGAACTATTTTAAAGCTAGAGACTTGGTGAGAGAATTAGTCAATTGATCCATTAGATAAACATAGGTTCTCCAATGTTACCGTAGTAAATTATGGGAGGTCTCTGAAATGATTAAAATCACTAAATTGGTCAACCCATTTACTTCAACAGTAGGGGCTACAATAGCAAGATATTCAATTTCAATCGAAGAACGGCTATAGCAGATTGTTTCTTGGAGTTTCAGCTCATGGGGTTGGAGCAAAGGAACATATCATAGGTAGAATTAAGGTAACGTGTATTAACATCATTAGCCCAATTTGCATCGACAGAGGCACGAAGAGCATATGGTGAATGAGCTGATAGAAAAATATCATAATTAATGAGATGTTCTTTTAAGATATCAAATGCCTACTGGTTCAGCCTGATTCTGACGAGTCTGCACGTTGCCGTTTGGATCCATGAGATTGAACAGTTCCGGCTTGAAGGTTCCTGCAAAACAAAGAAGGCACGTCGGGAGTTGTTTCCCGAGTAGCCCCTCCGACGCTCAAGTAAGTCTTTTGGTGAATGATGAATAGCCAAAAAGCAGAGAGAATTAGGGTTATCAGTTACGTACCTATTTGTGGTAAGACAATACCTTATATATGGAGCAGACGTTAGGTTTTAGTCTTTACATAAATCTCTACTTCTGCATGGGAGATTTCTACCTGCGGGTGGGCCGTGGATGCGTGGACCCGATGGGCCCATGAGTCGTTCTTATTGGACTTGGGCCTAGCACAGCCG
>JANIJH010000005.1:41066650-41091360 GCA_024520975.1 Erythroxylum areolatum | reverse complement strand
GGGCCGTGGATGCGTGGACCCGATGGGCCCATGAGTCGTTCTTATTGGACTTGGGCCTAGCACAGCCGACCCGACCACCTACCAATGAGCAGATGTTGATCATTTGTACATGAACTGCGTTAGGTTATTAACAACATAGCTAACACCAGGTCCTGTGTAAGAAAGATACTGAAGAGAACCAACCACTCATTGATACGTAATTAGATCATGTTTAGGAGAGTTTACGTGAAGTTTGAGCGAAATATATGAAGGCAATGGAGTGTTCTAAGATAAGAAGATACATTTAGATAATATGGTGGTTTCAACACCAAAGTAAGTGAGTTGGCTAAGATCCTTAAGACAGTCCCGATTAGAAAGGCAATTAGTGAATTGTTGAATATTCATGAATAATTTTCAGTAAGTATAATGTCATCCACGTACATAAGTAAATATATAGTACAAGTGCCCATATTGTAGATAAAAAGAGAATTTCACTTCTAAAATTGGTGAAGCCATAAATAATGAGAAATGATCGAAATTCATTGTATTATGTCCCAAGAGTTTGACATAATATGTTCCATTTGTAGACAAGAGTTAGATATCAAAGATTAATAAAAACTTAGGTATACATAAAAACATAATCATAGATAATGCCTTTAAAAAGGATTTATTAACATCCAATTGATCTAAAATCTATCTACATGTTATAACAATAGTAATTATAAGACGAATAATATCAGGTTTAATGATAAGACTAAAGGCTTTAGGATAATCAACATCAAGGCATTGATAAAACCCTTTCACAATGAGCTTTATATCAAGCAATAGAGTCATCAAGATTTCTCTTAATTTTGTAAACCTATTCACATCAATAATGTTTTTTATAGGAAAGGAGGAAACAAAGGACCCAGTGCTATTTTCTAGAGGGCTAAAAATTCTTCATTCACGGAATGATGCCAATGAGGGTGCTTATGAGTTTTGGTAGATGGGTTGGGTTCCATTTCTTAAATGGAAGGTGATAGATTTGTGTGTAAAGTGAATTTTTTTTTAGTTTTTAGATGTGGTTTTGAGAATGGGTAATCATATATGGTGGTTTTATAGGAAGTGTGTCAAAATTAACACATCCTATAGGTAGAGATGGATCATATGTGCCGGTATTGTCATATGAAGTTGATGATGTTATAGCATTAGGTATGGTAAAGTTGTGAGATAAAGAGGATGAACTACTTACTTATGTTAGAGTATATTAAGGGTAGTCCTAGAAAAAGATGAAGTATAAATAACTTATGAAGTGGTTATTGGATTAAGAATGGAATGTTACAATGGACTATAGAAAGGGGTAAGGCAACATGGTTAATATCATCACTAATACGAGTTCTAACTCAACTAAGGTTTTAATTTATAAATTTAGAAATGTATTTAGAAAAATAAAATTAGAGGTGATTAGATCTGAATAGGACTTATTTTGATATGAAAATATTTCCTCAAAAGAAACAACATGTTTAAAGATAAAAATGTGCTTTGATAGGGTATCATAACATATAAAAGTGTGATATGGTAAGGACAAATAGAGATACACAAATAGTTGAGATTGAGATTTAAATTTATGAGTATTGTAAGGTAGAAGTCATAAGTAGCAAAGACAAACAAAGACTTTAAATGAGGTATATTTCATATTTTGTCCAAAGAGTTTATGGTATGGTGTATTATGATTAAGAATAAGGGTAATAATTCCATTGATGAGGTATATGGCACTTTGAAAAGCATAAAACCATAAATAAAGAGGCATTGGAGCATTATATAAGAGTGTAAGGTCAATTTCTATAATATGGTGATGTAAGCATTCATTAGAGTCAACATGTTCTAGGTATATGTAATAGAGAGGTGAATATTAAATGCCACGTTGAGCTAGAAAATGTGAAATTTCTTTATACTCTCCTCTCCCATATTTATAGATGGTTTTGATTTTGTTATAAAAGTAATTTCCAACGATTTTGACAAATTTCTCAAATAACTTTAATTCATTGTATTTCAACTTTAACGGATAGAACTAAATGTATTTTATGAAATAATCAAGAAAAGTGACATGCTGTGAAACATTTTTTTAAAGAAGCCACATGTCGAAACTCTAAGCATATGAATATATAACTTGAAATGGTTGATCATAAATGATAGAGGACTTAGAGAAACAGAGAAACATAGTTTTCCATTTTTATTACTAAGAAAAGAATCACACACATGATTTTTAGAAGTAATTGAAGATGGAAGATGAATACTAGCCATAATTTCTTTTTTGAATTAGAGGAAAGAGGTGATCAAGATGGTGATTCCATAATTTAGACAATATGGCCATTTAGGTGGAAGGAATAAGATTAGGTGATTTGATGGGAGAGTTTAAGGGCCATATTCAAATCACTCACAAGGAATTAGTTAGGAAAGAATTATATTAAAGTGTTATTTTGTTTTAAAATTAAGAAACCAATACTAAGTTCTGTTTTTTTTAATTAAGGGTGCACACAAAATGTTATCTAGTGTGAATATAGTAACATGAGAGTTCAAAAAAGAGGAATCAATATGAGGTATAAATATGTTATTATTATTTATGACTATAATATCTGTATTACCAACACAATCTAAGTATATAGATAAATTAAGTGATGTGGTGTATGGTACCAGATTTGAGTACCTTGTTTTTATGATAGCTCATCTCCTCTTTTACTATATATACTTAAAGCTGAGAAGAATAAGAAGGAAATATCCTATAAGATTGACAAATATTTACATCATGACCTAATTTTTCATAGAGTTGAAAAAAATAAAAGAGTGGTTTTGATTTCTTTGATAGAAATTATAGTTCTATTATATAGAATTTGGAGAGTTAGTCATTTATAGGAGGATGTATGTTTTCCATTAGTACTAATTGAGTTATGTCATCCATAAGAGTGTTGTTTGTCTTCCATTAATACTATTTGAGTAATTAATTGTATGATTATTATTAAAAAATGGCCTCCTCGATTGCCACAATATCTTCCTCAACTACATTGACCTTTTTAAATAAATTTAGTTATGATTTGTATTTCTTCTTCTTCTTTTGATTCTTCTTGACGATGAATTTATTATTTGTCAAGTAGCTTCTCATAAAGACCCTTAAATTGTTGGTTTATGCCCTACAGCTAATCGCTTTGGTTGTAGTTTAGTGATAAAATAATTTAAAGGCATTCTTTATCATGTACATGTTGAGATGTATAAGATAAAGTCCACGTGATAATTATACATTGCAAATGAAATTATAATGAGATTATAATTATGATATTCATATTGAATTAATGTGTTATCCCTAAATTGTTCCTGGTCATTGTTTATTAATATTGGACATTAATAGAACATAGGAAGACTGACACACAGTTTGTTTTTTCTTATGAAAAAGGCTAAAGTATAGAGATACTTAAACAAACATATGGGTGTTTGTTAGAGAACAAGTTCACTGAACAGAACCGATATGAGTAATTCATTTGGAACATTACTTGTATATCTATGGAATTCTTATTGTGATGATTATATAAATGATCTTTTGACTTGAGGTCACCAAAGTTATCTTATATAGGGATTGTTATGTTTTGATACTACTTATGACCTATTTAATTTTGGTTCAGTCAATCGATAGTCATTAGATGTAGTGCGAACTATATGGAGATAATTGTGTGATCAAGATAGGATTTATCATCCTAAAGTAATTAGGGAGAATGTTCAATTGTTCTCGATTAGTATTGATTCGAGAAATCTTTAGCTAAGGTAGAATGACATTTTGTAAATAGTTTACAAATGTTATTAACTGAATCGATAAGTAATGGTGGAGAACTAATATGATTGGACTAAAAATAAATTAGATATTAATTCTATGCACTATATCTAATTGAAACATTGTATGATGAAAGGATTGAATGATACGAAAAAATTATGCACAAAAAGGTTAGTCAAAGTCACTTTGACATTCCTAAATATTTTGGCAGTCATGACGTGTTGTTAGATGCCAATCTTGATATATGATTATAAATTGTTTAATTAGAGAATTAAAGATAAATTAAAAAGAGTTTTAATTTATCTAATTCAAATTATAAATAAGAATTATAATTTATAATCAATGCGAACATATTTGAGAAACTAATGAGTCTCACATATAGAATGTGTAACGCTGGATTTTTTGAGCCCTTTAGTGATTATGCTATATTTGGAGATACTACTATATATTGATATATACATGGTTGTATATGAGTTTAAAGATGAATTTAAATCCTTTTGGTACGTATGCCAATGATTTATAATGTTATATTCCCTTACATGAACTTAGAGTTCATCGGTATGTGAAATCTTGGAGATTTCTAACATATAAGTTTTTAAATGTGAAAAACTGAGTCCATTGGATGGATATGATCATGGTGGTTAACTTAAATGTGTTATAATGCCTTAGAGGTGATTAGACATGATTTATAGAGTTATTAGACACTTAGAAAGCTTAATTGGAAAAGTTGATATATATAAGGGCTTATTTGCAAATTGTTAAAAGTTAAAGGATTTAATTGTAATTTTTTAATTCTTGGAGGACCAATTTGTAATTTTATAAAGTTAATGAGCTTCATTATAATTCTCAAAAGTCCAAGGACCAAAACAAAAATAAAATTTTTAGTGATTCCCAAATTTTGGGCTTAATTGCAAATTTAGGAAAGTTTGGAGGGTATAATGGTAATTTCATACAACCTAAGGGCAAAATGGTAAATTCACCATATTTTGGTCAAAGAAGAGTCAAAATTCTAGATCTTCTTATGTATGGACGTGCACCCCCCATTTAAGACTTAAACCATCTAGTTTTAATTAAAAGAAAGGAGAAGAAAGGAGAAAAGAGAAGGAGAAAAGGGAAGGTTTGGCCATCATCAAAATTGACCATTCTTTTTGGTTTTTCAACCTAAACCAAGGTGTACCTTTAGTAGTTCCTATACCTGTCATATTCCTTGGCTTATTTACAAGCGGTATTCAAGCTCTTATTTTTGCAACCTCAGCTGCCGCTTATATAGGCAAATCTATGGAGGGGCATCATCTAAGCTAATTTAGGGTCAAGGAACTCAAATCTATCATTTGATTTGAGAAAATATCAAAGGATTTGAAGATATCATCAAAGGAAGGTTTAGGTAAATTTTGTCTCATTCCTCTCTACATTATGATTTTGAGTTTGGTGTTAAGATATGTTGTTCTCCATGCTTGAATATGCATGAAACATAGTTTAGATGAATGAAATGTGTCATGGAAAGAGTTCTTTAAGTCAAAATCAAAATAGTCCCCTTTAGGTGAAACTTTGTGAATTTTTTAATATCTTTTGATATTGATGGTTTAAATGAACTCTATGATGTTAATTATGTATGTATGAGGTGAACTGATGATGGAAAATGAGGAAGAAGTACATTAGAAGGAGGCTTTCAAGTTTATGCCTTTAGGTGTTTGATAAAATGCCTAAGTGAACTTGGTTTAGGATTTAACGAATTTGATGGTGTGCATTGGAAAACACTTTTAGGTCAACTTAGAGTGAACTTGAATTATTGCTTAGATTGATGAATAATGGCCCAATATGTTTGGATGCAAATGTGCTTAATTGTGTTATGAAATGAGTAAGCTTGGATTAAAGGCACTAAATGCCTTAGAAAATGCAAATGAGAAGCTAATGTGATGGTGTATAAATATGAAATTTATGTTTAAGTAATATTTTCATCATATGCCTTTTTATGTATAAAGGCTTGAAGCTGTGAATCAAGGAGCTCATATTGAGGATTGTTGAAGTTAAAGGAGTGAATATCTTCTTTGAGGTCAATTGGGGAAACCATATTTCTCAAATAGGATTAGAACATCCTAAGACAAGCATGATGACTTATATGTGATTTTGAACCTAGGCAATGTATAGTAGAATTGAATTTCAAATGGATGCTAATATGTTTAGGTATTTAATAAACGTCATTGTTTTGAACAACTATGCATTTGAAGTACAAAAGATAACTTTTATTGTATGAATCAATGTTTCAACATGGTTTTTGAAACTAATATTTTTATTACATATTTCGAGAAATGTTATTGTTTTAAACAAATATAAGTTCAAAGTGCAAAGAATAATGCTTTACTTTATTAAACTACATTTTTGAATAACTTTGCACTTGGATTGCAAAAGATAACTTTTATTGCATGAAATAATGTTTTGGAATTTACAAAAGCATAACCGAGTCATGTTTTCTACATGTATTTGTTCTTTTTGGCTTAGAGCCATAGTACAGTTTCATTTTATCGGTTGGACCGCTAAATAAAAATATGATGCTTTACTTGATTTTTTTGTACATAATTTTTGTATATGATTTTTGGTGATTGTTGAGGAGATGATTGGCCAATTGTGTGCTAGGCACAACTGATTAAGTGACCTTCATACCCTTGACATTGGTACATGAAAGTCGAGTCGTCATATCGACACATTTTTATAGGACTCACGGGTTATTCCACACCTAAGGTTTGGACACTGATGAGGTCATCACCTAAGGTCATGATGCTCTTATCGACTATAGTATGGACTCACTATGGATGAAAGTCGAGCCAACATCGAGTATCAGTGGGTGTGTATATTAATTTGGCAAAACTAGTGGTGTCATATATGATTGTTTTGGCTTATCCATATACATGTGATGTTTTTATGCTTTTGTGTACTGGAATTGGAACCTATGTTCACCAGATGAGTGAGTTAATAGGCTAGGCCTATATGGTTCCTAACCAGTATACGTTGAGTCATAGGCTATGCCTATGTGTTTTCTATGTGGTATATATTCACTTCGTAGGTTATCTACACCATCTTGGTATGAAACAAATTCTATTTATGATATATGTCTTTCCTACTCACTGAGTACCTAGTGTACTCACCCCCTCCTCTTTCCAATCATGCAAGTTAATTTAGTAAGTTTGAAGCTCTGAGTAGATCGTGCGGTCTTTTGACATTTTTAGGGTATTACCGCACGTGGGTAGTTTCTTATTTTGTACTTTTATGGTCTAATGGCTCATGAACTGTGTTTATGTAGATACACTTTATGATTTTGTAAGTTAACTTCTGATTGCCTTGTGTTTTATAAATGAATTTATGTATGAATCTTTTACGGAATGCCAAAAAATGAATAATCATATTTTTGTATCACCCATCTCCTTCACGGCATCACTCGCAGTAGCTCTTTTAACATTGTTAAGAAAGGGAACATGATTATCAACATGTCAATTTGCATCCATAGGCGCACTATACTCTTTACTAACTAGATTGAAATGTAGTTCAGTTGACATGCAACTATTTGTTGCGTCTTCAAGAGAATGAACATGGAATCCATAAAGCCCTGGTTTCAAGCTAGAGACAACTCCAGTTATAGTAGTTTTCCCATCTCCTTCCTGAATCAAGAAGATGGTACAATTAACACCCTCACTACTGCTGAGAACAACAACTGCCTTCACCAATGATCTTATAGCACCCCAACGAGAGAGAAAGAGTGAGTGACTTTAAGTAGTCCTTCTCCTGTATAGTTTGCTCATTTCTAGTGGTGGTTTCTGGAGTAACTAGAATAGTAGCTCTTGATTCTAATCCTTGCCGCTACATGAATTGTGCAAGCATAGTTTTAAGTTTCAGTAGATCCTTCTCCATCCTTCTACTCTATTTTATGCTTCTAGGAATAGTTTCTCGTTCTTGATTTGTTCCTTTATCAGCTTCTTCACATTTTCTTTGATTCTAAGAAACTCAGCCATTTCTGCTAAGGAACATAAGCTCTAATACCAAATATTACAAATAAAAATGAAGAACAGAAAAAAGAAGAAGAGAAGAGAGAAGGAGAAAGATAAAAGTCCAGATAAAAGAGAGAAGAACATAAAACTTTAAAGAGATAGACACACACACAATAGCTAATTCTTATTCCTCCTCGTGAAGGAAACGGTTACAATATTATACTAGTTATAGCTGTGTAATAACTATAATATTTTTCTACATAACAAGGTGGCGACTAGGGTTTTGACATGTTTGTAAGGTGTTTAGAGTTTCTTAGTGAAGAAGAAGGGTGTTTGGCTATATGTATATCTTATCCTAAGTCTAAAATAAGCTTATTCTAACCCTAAGTAAAACGTGTTTGACCGTCGGATTAAAATAATCCAATAATTGGTTTGGAATAAAGTATTCCAAGACCTATTATAAACTCAAATTTAAAATTATTTTTAAATGTAAAAACCAATTTCAAAATTAAATTAATTGTTTATCTTAATATGATTAAAATTGATAATTATATTGATTCTTAGTAATTATAAAAAAGTAGTTTTTAAAATTAAAATTAATTAGTTTCACTTATATTGAAATTAATTGATTAGACTCCTTAAAATTATAAAATGTTTTCTTAATTAATTAAGAAAGATGTTTCTTAATTAAATTTATTTATTTCAATTGATTGAGATAAATTAAATTTATTATCTTATTTTTCTAGAGAATTATTATTCAATTTATTTAGAAATTGTTTCTTTATTTATGAATAATAAGTTTCTTGATTTTAGAAAAAGATTTTTCTTGATTAAAAATTGAAAAGTGTTTTCATTTATTAATTAAGAAAAATATTCCTTCTTAATATTTTGAAAATAGTTTTCTAATTTATTAAGGAAAGATTTGCTAACTAATTAAGAAATCAATCTCTAAATTAATAATATAAAGGAAAATCTCAATTAAATTTAAAAGTGTTTTATTTGAAAATAGTTTTCTAATTAAGGAAAAATAATTCCTAATGAGATTAGAAACAATTTTCTAATTAGATTAGAATATAAGTAAGAATTTTTAAAATTATAATAAGTAAGAAGAATAATTTATTGAAAATTGTTTTCAATTAAGTTTTTTAAAGAATTCAAGATAATTGGAAATAGTTTCCAATTGGATTTGAAAATTGTTTCAAATCAAATTAAATTTTTATTTGGAATATGAATTTAATTTAGTTAGGAATCAATGAGATTATTCTAATTTAAATTTTCAAGGAGTTGGAAATATTATTTTGGATTATAAAAATCAATAACTAGAATCAATGAAGCTTGATGATTTAGGCATATAATTTGATCATGAGTGCATAAGTTACATGCTTTATTTATATGGTTGATATATATATATATATATATATGATATTTACATGCAATTTTGTGTTTGATGAAACGTATGAAGTTAAAATTCCTCGTTAAAAATATTAAGTATATGTTGAGAACATGCTTGTTGCCTTCCATTGTTATAAGAATAAACTAGAGTTCTATTTATTGTAGGCTTGTTGACAAACTTAAGGCCGCTTTAACCTGAACATGTTTAGTCTTATGATAGTAGGTTCTACTTAACTAAATTTGTGTGATTTGGATGAGCAAACTCATGCTGATATGAATTTAAAGGTGGGGTTAAGAATAACATATTTGATATGCTTTGGAAAGAGTTGTCACCTAACAAATATATGAGTCACATGAGATATGATTGACAAAGTTGTTATCTACCTAATTTAAGTTTAGTTGGTTTGTTAAGCAAACTCAAGATCAACTATACTTGAATGGGATCGTAGCCCACTAGAAAGATTAGAGTAATCTTTCTGAATAGTAGTGAGAGCTATTATTTCGAATAAAATAGTAGGAGTAACCAAATATATGATTGAAGTCCTAATCTCATTTGGTTATTAGGCCATATAATTGATTGCTTGCTTTCTTACATTTATTTTTTTGAGTGAAACTCACCTTGTTTAGTATAGTTGATACTAAGTTAGTGAACTAAATTTCTTGGACATGGGTTATATTTATAAAGAGTTATTAAAAGTTAGATAAAAAAAATTGTATATCCATTATTTTATTTTTCTGTTAATCTTTGTTGAGGATTTGAAATTAAAGTTTTAAGATATATGTCAAAATCATATAGATGAAAAAAATGTATTAACATATTGACTTGACTAATGCCTCATAAATTTTGATGACATGTAAGATATGCGTCAACATCATGATAGCAAGATGTAAAAGGTTGCATAGAGTATAGCTGAAAGGTATAGTACCTTACTGGAATTGCTATACTTAATTTAGCCTATTATAAGTATAAAAATGGACATCAATTAAAGGCTTTGCTATAGTATGATAATAGTTGTCATAAGAAGAAAATTGATTATATAAATTATCTTGCCTATACTTGATATGATATAGATCATATGTATTTCTAATTCATGATTATGAGTAATTGATATTGAATTTTGATTCAACATTATTTTAATATTCAAAGCATAATAAGAAATATATTGTTAAGTAAAAATATTTTATCCAATTTTATACAAATAGTTTCTATGTGTTGGATCAAAGGAGATGTATACTTAATATAAATGGTAGGATCACAAAATTGGGTAACCAAGTTTATCCTTTTTATGTCGTGTTAGTTAAAACAACATAATGAGAATCATAAAGTTACATACCAGGATCTGTGTATCCTTATGATTATGAATCATATGAAACTTGTGAAACTTGTCTGGTTGAAAAATAACCAAATAAACCTTTGGTGAAAGGATGATGGTGGTATTGAATTGTTAAATTTATACATGTGATGTATTGGATGGAATAACAATTCATATAGGATAATACTTGTATTTCATTATATTACTAATGACTTTATGAGATATAATCATAAGTATTAAATGAAATGATGATTTAACATTTTGAAAATTTCAAATTGTTTAAATCTAAGCAAAAATTAAGCATTGAGAATGCTGAAACACTTTGATGAAATTATTGTTGGTGAGTTTTAGATTTTCGGTTATCTATAAGGAATAAGATTCTCTAGTGAATAACTTCATAACTAAATTCATAAAAGTATGAATTTATGTAAGGAAGAAAATACAATATAAGATATTGTATGATGTAATAACATTTCTTCTATAACAATGCCTAGTACAATGACGTACCTTCAATAACTCAAATTAAATCAATTAGCAAGATTTCATATTAAATATGAAATGCTAAGTCTTTGGAAGAGTGAAATTTAATGATTCTTGGATGTAAGGCTTAGTTTAAGCATATATTATCCATTAAGTTTAGAACTAAATTGGACAATAAAAGGTTATGAAATATTTAAAAGGTTGGATATAATCTTACAAGCCTATTAAACAAATTGTTTGTTTCAATATACTTATAGGAGAATGGTTCTCGGGATAAGTAGTAGGAGAAAGATGAAATTTGAAAAGTTTAAATCTCATGACAGTACATCCAATTAGAACTATTGCCTTTATTGATACATTTTATGTATAATTGAAAGGTTATGAGACATTGGAACATTCATTTTCATGATGAATTTAAAGAGTTTGTTTAGGAGATGATTGTGAATTTATCATATCTGTAAGAAGGTTAGTGGGAGTACAGTTATCCTCTTCAGTGGGAGTATGTAAAGACATATTGCTCATAGATAATGATAAGTATAAATTACATTGTGTTTTAGGGCTTAGTTTGATATATATTTTACTGTAAAATCAATCATTTAGTATGTGTTTGGGTTAGAATTGTGTTAGTTTGTTAATTATGTATGTTTTAAGTGTTTTATAAGTTAGTACAAGTCTTTGAGCTTAATTATTATACTTTTGAGATACCTTGAGGTGTTTGCTCGTATTTCAAGGTCAACATCAAAGAACAGAGAAGTTTCAGAGACATTCAGGCTAAAACAACGATCATGGCACAAAAGGCCATGATCTTGAGAGAAGCACCAGAGTTGGTGCACAATCATGGCCTACCTAGGACACGATCCACAATCATAGCATGCAGGGCCACAGTCATGGCCTACATCGAGTAGATACCCAGACATTCAAAAACGTCCAGTGTGAAGAGAGATCTTGCATAGGTTTCTGATAGTTTATTAGAGAACTTTATAGCTAATTAGGGTTTTGGATAGGTTGTAAATTGAGAGTTTGCAATCCCCATAATCTAATTAAGGTTTAAGATTTAGGGTTATTGGTTATAATTCGAGAGACTAATCAACCTTAGGATAGTCTAGAACCAGTGATTTGGTAATTCATAATCAATCAGGTTAGCATTAAGAAGAGGTAAATTTCCCTTTCTCTTAATTGGTAAATTCTTTCGTTTGATTCCTTAGGTGTGTTGCAATTGCTTTGTAATTAGTATATTAATTTTTTATTCTTAACTTGATTGATTGAATTGAATTCTCATTTTTATTTTTATTGCATGTTGCATCTTGGATTTTTGTTATTATTTTTGGCCTTTGATTTTAGGATTAGATTAACTCTCTCCTTGTGCGATCGACACCTTAGGTATTACGCTAACGAACCGTGCGCTTATGGATTATCGAGGGTTAATATTAAAACTTACACATAATAAACACCTTATCAAGTTTTTGGCATCATTGTCAAGGAGGCAATTAGTTTAATTCTTTAGTTTAAAGCATTTTAGTTAGTTTTTAGTTTAGTTCTTTCTTTCTATTTCTGAATCTGTGCTCTTACTTGAACACAAGAGTCATGAGAAGTTCGAGTAGTGCAGCTAAATCCTTAGAGTTAGATATCACTCGATTAGAACTATCAATTAGGAAAGCTTGACATGAAGAAGAAGAAGAAATCGTGAAAGCAATAATGGTAGAGGAATTTCAGCAAGATTTGGACCATAGAGTGAACCAAGGACGTCAACAAATAACCCTTATGGATTTCATAAGACCAGGGTTCAATGCGGCTAACTACGGAGTAGCTAGGCCACCCGTATAAGTAACCTCTTTTAAAATTAAACTAGCCCTCCTAAACATACTTCAACAGAATGTGCAATTCTATGGACTAACGAATGAAGATTCCAATACACATATAGTAAATTTCCTTGAAATCTGTTATACCTTTCGGTACCATCAAATGTCGGAGGATGTAGTAAGAATTAGGCTTTTCCCTTTTACCCTAAGAGATAGAGCAAAGGCCTGGTACCATTCTCTCAACCCAGTTAATATCATAACATGGGATCAATTATTCGTGCCTTTTTAGACAAGTATTTTCCCACACTGAGACTACAAAGATTATCAAGGAGATTACCAACTTCCAACAAAGTTATAGAGAATTGATCTATGAAACACGGGAAAAATACAAGGATTTGCAACGAAAATGCCCACTCTATAACTTACCCAAAGAATCATTTTGTAAACATTCTATAATGGAGTAATCCATTATATAAGAGGCACGATTTATGCAATTTCAGAAGGGTAACTAATAAGAAAGATGGTTGATGAAGTAGAAGAGTTGATAGAGGAGATGGCAAGTAATAGCTGCCTATAGATGAATGAGCAGAGTAGACAACCCATTACCTTTCGAGAGCAAAAAAAGAATTGTAGTTGATGATCAAATAATGAAGATTCAAGAGAAAATTGACAACTTAACTCGTAGCTCAACAATATGAAGGCTTTATCCTCAGCTTTGATAAAAGTCATGCAACTAAAGTGTGAACTCTATAGATAGATAGACCATACATAATACAGTGGACTGCTTCTTGATGAAGGATAGCAATCCTGGGCAAGTTAATTATATGGGAGCTCAATATGGACGAGGAGGGGGAAACAATCATTACTCCAACACATACAACCCCAAGTGGAAGAATCACCCTAACTTCTCGTGGACGAACAATGTTGGAGCACAGTTCAAACCTCAAGGACAACTAAGCTTCTAATAAGATAAACAAAGCTCAATGGAATCCAAGTTGGATAGGATTTTAGATAAAATTGGAGACATGGGGGATGCACATAGTAGGCTTGAAAGCAAGTTTGAGTAAGTCACTAAGAACCACACCTCTTTAATACACAATATGGAGGTCCAAGCAAGTCAACTAGTGGAGGCAATTTCTACTCAAAATGTAAGAACTCTTCTAAGAAATACCAAACCTAACCCAAAGGAATGGATCATGGCCATTACTCAAACCCAGTAAAAGAAACTCGGACATATAAAAGAAGATGGAGACAACAGAGAACGATAAGTAAATATGAAATTCCTTCCAAGTGAGCTCGTAATTAAGTCAATTGAGGAACCACAACTTGAATTTTTGTACCCTATTCTAGCTCAACAGAAGTCAATTTCAAGTAAGGTGACAAGGAATTCCAAGGAGGTTGAACTAAACAAGGTTGAGGAAATAATAGAACATATACAAATGAGGCTTACATTAAGGGAGTCAATCAAGAAGAAGGTTAAGGAGCACATAGCAGAAGAAAACCCTATTATAGCACAGAAGAAAAAGGATCCAGAGGATTTTTACATCCCTTGTAATATCAATGGAGTGAAAATAGACAGGGCATTCGTAGATTTAGGAGTGAGTATCAATATGATGCTCTATATCTTTAGTCAAAATTAGGGTTAGAAGAATTAGAATCCATAAAGATGCTAGTGAAGACAGTAGACAGAACAGTTCATTGGCCGAAGGGGATTATTAAGGATGTCTAAGTACATATCAATATTTTTACCTTCCTCGTAGACTTCTTTATATTGGATATTAGAGAAGATATGGAAACCCTTATGGTCCTTAGACAACCATTTTTTACTACTACTTGCTTAATAATTAGCATTGATAGGGGTGACCTAACTCTGATGGTCGGAAAGCATCACATAACCTTCACTGTGTTCAAAAAATGACAACAATTCTCCCTTGCTTCTAGCTAACATAAAAGAAACTGAACCTCAAGGATAATGGGAAGATATTGAGGACCCTGGGAATGTGTTTAGAAAGAAACGATCGCGGAGGAGAAAGCAAAGGAAGATGAAGCAGAAGAAAGGTGGAACCTAGGGCATGGTAGCTAATGTGTAAATGGTAAGATCGATGGCTACACTACCATTGCACTATTCATTATAACTACCTTAAGCACAAGAAGAGTATCAAGCTACCGATGTTAAAAGAAGCGTTGCATGGGAGGCAAACCTATGGATTGTTAATTCCATATTATTTCCTTTGAGTTTTAGATAGTTTGAATTGTGTAGTTAGGTTATTTCATTTTCAAATAAGGTCGAGAAGGCATAGGACTTCGACATAAATCAGATGATCAAGGAAGTAGGAAAAAGAGAGTTGAAAGAGCTATAAAGAGTTAAGAAGTGATCTTAGGAAAGTGTATAAGGATAAAAGAAAAAAAATCAGAAATTGGTGAAAATCATGGCCTGCAGCAGGGTAAAGCTGACACGCAAATTTTAGCTAAATTTTTTTACCATTTTGCCCTTCCTTCATCTATATATTCATTTCTTACTTCATTTTTCACTCACTTTCATTTTACTTTTATCTCTCTAAGTTAGAATCTCCAAACACTCTCACTTCTCTCTAACCAAATTCCAAACTTCCACTTTATTCCAACTTCACCTACTTACAAGCCAATATGTTGCATATTAAGAAGTCAGTAAAATGCAATCAATCATTGGGATGAAACCAAGTCTTGGGCCGAGGGGAAAGGAATAGAGCAACGAACTTCAAAGCACTCTTCCCAATTTATACAGAGGAGGAAGGTATTCATTTCCAATCCTTTAATGTTAAACAAATAGTAGTCTTGAAATATTTTAATTTTGATATGCTTGATAGGCTAGAACTACAAGATAAGGTAGAGAACCTAGCACAAAGAATTCAGTGGGTGAAGTTCATACGCTTCCAATATCATGTCTACTAAGAGCTCACTCTCGAGTTCTTCACTTCCCTTATTACAAACCTAGTAACCGTAAAGAAATGTGGTTTAGGTTACAGGGACAAAATTATGAGCTGAGCATTGAAATCATGTATGACATTTGCGAGTTCCCTAAGTCTTTCATTATCGATCAACATGATGATTTTTGTGCTTCTCACTATTGGAATGAGCTCACTAGGTTAAACCAATTCGATGCTAAAAATGCCCACAACAACATCATAAGAACCCTTGAGCATTTGTTATTGCATAAATTCATGTGTTAAATAGTTTTTAACAAATCAGAAACCAACAAGTGCTCAACAAAGGAACTTTTCCTGTTGTGGTGTATGGATCACAACATCCCAGTGTGCACCTCCACACATGTGTTGAATGCTATTATTACAACTCTACGTAAGAGGAGCAACAATTTAGGTATGAGGCACTTGGTTTCTACCATTAATGATTATTATGGCATGGACTGTAGTGGTTTAACCGTCCACCTCCCAAATTTTCTAAATCACCATCATTTGTGGGGGTGTTGAAATCCTTAAGTCCCATAATATGGAACTCTAGGACATCAGCCAAAAGATCCATGTGAAGATTAAGGCTAGTCAAATGAGTTCTAGCATATCACTGCCTCAGCAAGCAGAAGAGGACTTGACTAGCAAGGAATCTGAAAAGGTAGAAGACACAAAAGATCCTGATTGGAAGAAAGTGCTCGATATAATCTCCATAAACACCAAGGTAATTACAGATCCACTTGCAGAGAACTCTAGAAGGATGAACGAGATGGTCTGAACACAACAATGTTAGAGTCGGGATATACGTCATATTCATCAATAGTTCGAGGCTCAAGGCGTCCAACTACCACCTTTGACACCATCCCTACCTCCATTACCATGAGGCTTTGTTTTTAACCCTTTTCTTTTAAATTTATTTTTTGTTTTATTTTTGTTTTATTTTAATTTATGTTTCTTCTTTCCATGCGTGTTTGTTTGCCTCCTTCTCACATTAAGAACAATGTGTTGTTCAAGTGTATGTGAATTTTACATATTGTATGATAGTTGTTTAGGTTGCATATTGTGAATTGTGCGAATGTGTCGATGGCTTAGATAGATTGAAATTGATTTAATTTTAAACATAATCTATTTAGGTTGTGAAGATTCATTAGCTCATGAAATTAGTGAATTGGGTTCTTTGGCTAAATATGTA
Source organism: Erythroxylum areolatum (assembly GCA_024520975.1). NCBI lineage: Eukaryota > Viridiplantae > Streptophyta > Magnoliopsida > Malpighiales > Erythroxylaceae > Erythroxylum > Erythroxylum areolatum. Next base: position 41,074,481 of record JANIJH010000005.1, on the reverse strand, counting down.
AGTTAATTAGGATTTAGTGTTAGTTTGTCGCCCTTTAAATTATCACATTCATTCATAATTTTAGGTCTTTTAACTAAATTAGCTTTGCTAATATTTTTCCATGAAAAAGAGTAGCTAAAACAATAAGGTTGGAATTTAAATAAATATGTTTGTTAATTTTAATTAAATAACTATTCTACTGGCCTTCAAGTTATGAATAGAGCTGGTAGCTAGTTGAGAATGTGATGTAGCCAAGAAACCAAATTGACACACATTACAAATATATGCCTCCACGTCAAAAGACTATAATGATGTTCCAACCAAATAGCTTAATAAAAGCATGACTTAGTTGAGTAACCGAATCGACATTCATAACCAATGTTTGCCTCCGAGTAAAAGACTAGGTTCATTTCTACAAAAATTAAATAAAAAAATATACGTGTTCTAATAAAACCTACTAAACTTGTAAATAGCTTGACTTGTCATGAAAATGTACTTAGAAGTAGTTAAAGAGTTTGAATGACTAATGAATTGTTAATGTGTGTTTATAATTGAAAAGGGTGAATAACTTGATATTTGGGTCTTGATTAATATGTATGTTTAGCCCAGAGCTCCTAAATGTGGATTTTGCATGTTAATGATTTGAAGCAGCTTGAATGATTGTGTTTAAAGTTAAATTTATTTCATGAAGTTGAAGCCATCATCTCATTATTGCATTGTGTGCTTGTTGTTTTGTTTTCTTGAGGACAAACAAACGTTTAAGTGTGGAGATGTTGATAAATGTAAATTGTTTTATGTTTTAGGGCTTGATTTTATATGTATTTAACTATTAATTCAATCATTTAGTATGTGTTTAGGTTAAAATTGTGTTAGTTTGTTAATTATGTATGTTTGAAGTGTTTTATGGGTTATTACAAGTCATTGAGCTTAATTACTATATTTTTTAGGTACCTTAATGTGTTTACTAGTATTTAAGGGTCAACATCGAAGAACGGAGAAGTTTTAGAAACATCCAACCTAAAACAATGGCCCATAATCGTGGCACAACAGGCTACGATAATGACAAAAACACCAGAGTTGGCCCACAATGGTAGCCTGCCCAGGACATGGCCCACGATCATGGCATATAGGGCCACAGTCATGGCCTATGTCGGGCAGACAAGCAGATACTAAAAAATGTCAAGTTTTGAGGAAATTTTCGGACCTTTTGGACCCTAAAAACCCTAGGTTTGCTCATAACACAAAAGGATATTTAAAGAACAAGAAAAAGAGGCAAAGGGAGCTTTTACTTCATCCACCTTGAGAAACCCTAGAGAGAATTCATCGAGAGATTAAGGAAGAGAAGAAGGAAGAGAGAATAGGAGAAGAAGTTGACTCGATGACTTCTCGAATTAGGAGGTTTTCCAACCTTGTTGCCTCCCTTCTTCCATTTCGATTGTATTTCCTATTTATTTTTAGTTTTATCATTGCATAGAATTGGATTGAATAGTTGACGATAGAATCTTAAATATCGAAGATGTTCTAAACTCACCTTCGAAGTTTTTTTCTTAAATTAATGAAAATATGATTGTTTATGTGTTTACTGGTTTTGTTGCGCTTTGATTTTGCAATTTCGTAATTTGGTAATAAACTAAAAGGGTGAACCAAATGGAAATGACTCAATTGGACTAATGAGTTAGGTGATTTAATAGAACAAGAATTGAATCAGATCGAGAAATTGTGCGAAGAGAGATCTTACATAGGTTTCCGATAGTTTATTAGAGAACTTTAAAACTAATTAGGATTTTGGATAAGCTGTAAATTAAGATATTGCAACCCCTATAATCTGATTAGGATTTATGATTTAGGGTTATTGGTTATAACTCGAGAGAGACTAATAAACCCTAAGATAGTCTAGAACCAACAATTCGATAATTCATAATCAATTAGGTTAGCATTAAGGATAGGTAAAATTCCCTTTCTCTTAATTGGTAAATTCTTTCGGTTGATTCTTGGGTGTGTTACAATTGCTTAATAATTAGTATATTCATTTTTTATTCTTAATTTGATTGATTGAATTGAATTCGCATTTTTATTTTGTTGCATCTTAGATTTTTATTATTATTTATGGCCTTAGATTTTAGGCTTAGATTACCTCCCTCCTCATGGGATTGACACCTTGTGTACTATGCTAATGACCCATGCACTTGTGGATTATCGAGGGTTAATATTAAAACTTACACATAACAAACACTTGATTAGAGAATGACAATTCTAACTTTCAATTTTTTTAAAATATAATTGTCTAAGAACAACTCTTATTGGATAGGAAAAGGTAATAGCTTAATTTTGGGAATTAGATCTATAGGGATAGATTGGATGTTGTTCACCTATTCTAACTCCAAGTACACAGATAAAGTTATAAAGATGTTTAGTGCTTGAGATATCAAATGCTTGAGAAGTATTAAGATATCCATTATTTTATGTATTAGTTGATATTTTAGTTTAAAATAATACGGATATAATTTTGGAAGTAAATAATTATTAAGGTTTATTTATTTATAACAATATTATTCAAGATTAGAAAGGTTCCAATATAGCAATGGTTGTTAATTGAGCCTTAATGGAAATAATTAATTGGATCAACAAGTTCTTTAGTGAACTTGATATAGTTTCTTTGCACTGTTTGAGCAAATAATGTACTGTGGAACATTAGAACCATTAGGTAAGCAAAATGAGCTAAGGTCTCATCAAAGATCCAAGTATCTATTAGGCAATTTTCTTAATTATGATGATAACTAAGATGGAAGTTATAAGATTTAAGAAAGTTCTCACTAAAGAGAATCTTATAGAATTATCTCACTAAGCCACTGTCCCAGCAGTAGAATAATCATCATATGCTGATATGTATGAGATACTTAAGCGATTGGCTTAGTGCAAGTGAAAGATTGTTGGTTTATGCCTTACAGTCAATTGTTTTCGTTGTAGTTTAGTGACAAAATAATTTAAAGGCATTCTTATCATATACATGTTGAGATGTATATGATAAAGTCTATGTGATAATTATACATTGCAAATGAAATATAATGAGATTATAATTATAAGATTCATATTGTATTTATGTGTTATCCCTAAATTGTTCCTAGTTATTGTTTTATTAATACTAGCATTAATAGAACAAAAAAAGACAAGCACATGCTTTTTCCCTTATTAAGAAAGTAGTCGATCTTATAGGCTAAAGTATAGAGATACTTAAACAAACGTGTGGGTGCTTGTTAGAGAACAAGTTCACTGAACATACCCGATATGAGAAATTCATTTGGAATATTACTTGTATATCTATGGAATTCTCATTGTGATATTTATATAAGTGATTCTTTGACTTTAGGTCACCAAAGTTATCTTGTATAGGGATTGCTATGTTTTGATACTACTTATGACCTATTTAGTCATGGGTTGGTCAATCGACAGTCATTGGATGTAGCATGAACTATATGGAGGTAGTTGTGTGCTCAAGATATGATTCATCACTCTAAAGTAATTAGGAAGAATGTTTAGTTGTTCTCAATTAGTATTGATTTAGGGAATCCTTGGGTAAAGTGGAATGACGTTTTGTAAATAGTTTACAAATTTCATTAATTGAATTGATAGATAATAGTGGAGAACTAATATGATTGGACTCAAAATAAAGTAAACATTAATTTCATGCTCTATATCTCATCGGAACATTGTATGATGAAATGATTGAATTATACGAAAAAATAATGCACGGAAAGGTTAATCAAATATAATTTGACATTCCTAAATATTTGGATGGTCATGAATGTTGCTAGATGCCAATATTAATATATGATTATAAATTGTTTAATTAGAGAGCTAAAGATAAATTAAAAAGAGTTTTAATTTATCTAATTCTAATTCTAATTATGAATTATAATTATAATTATAATTTATAATCATTGCCAACATATTTGGGAACCCAATAGGTCTCACATATAAAATGGGTTGAAAAGAACAAATTAATTTAATCAAGTTGGACTTGATTGTAAAGTTTGAGAAACTTTGTTGAATCTTGTTTAGGAATAACTGGTATTTGATTAAAATTATATGTAATTCTAATTAAAGTTTAATTGAAATTAGAATTTAATTTCAATTAAATTACTAAAACATCCAAAGCTTATTACAAATAGGTTTAAGCACTATTGAGCTAGCACTTCTTGCTTAACCCTCTCTGTAAGAGTTACAGAGTTCTCCCATCTCATTTTATGGATACCGTTAGAGGTCAGACGCTTATGCGGCTATAGTGGCTAAGACGGATCGATTTCGAAAATGATTCAAGGGATACAAAAACAACATGAACAAGATTCGAAATAAGGTAAGAATGATGATTCATACTTTGTTAGTGTTAATCATTTTATAAAATTAAAGAGATCTTAGTTTTTAAGAAATCAAAGGTTACGAAAAATTTTCCTAAGTATTTAGCTACGATTGGGATCAAATCCCAACCCGGTTTCCCAACATAAATGACTTAGGTGTATCATGAATATGAATTATAGCAATTAGTTCTTTCAACTCATCATTTTAGAAATTTAATAAATAAGACATAATTTATACATAATTTAAAGCATGGCTAATTAGATTTGGATCATCAACTAAAAATTTCACCTTACTTTAATATGTAGTTATAGTTTTAACTTTCTTTTTGTTTGAAATTAGAGAAGTAAAAGTGAGAGAATATGTGTAGTAGAGTGATTAGCAAAGCTTGCTTCTAGTTGTTTCTAAGCATTAGCTGAAGTGGTACAATTATTTATTGTTGGACTAATTGTGTTGTTAATAGTAGTTTAAATAGTGAGAAGTATGAGACAGTCTTAATGTGTCTAGAGGGGATATTTAGTTCCATCAACATAACTAAACTGTTAGTAGCTAGAAAGAAGATTGTCTCTAAGATGCATAATTTTCATCATTCCTTGCACGTTTGAATAGGATTTGAGAAGAGGCATTAAGAGATATAAAATTCTCATTGGTTAAAAGAGAATTACCTTTACCTATATAATTCATAGGTATTGTATTTATTAGTGATGTAATCAAAATTTAATATTTTTCCATTGGTTGTCTACTGTTTCTTGTAAATCTTTTGCTAAGATTTGACCAAGCCCATAAATCCCTAAGTTTCATAATATGGAAGAATTGAAGAAAAAATCAAGTTTAATGGAAACCCTAGTCTGTATTGGTCTTAGATAATAATTTCCTTCCAAAAACGAAAATAATAATTTTTCTTTACCAAGCCAGCCTTAATTTAATAATTTGAATGAAGTAACCTAAAGATCCTTAACTATTCTTAAGATCCCAAAGTTAAAAATACTTCGAGGTAATTTGATAAATTTCAAAAACTACATAACCACTATCATTGACAATCTTGGTATTAGTTTTATCGGTTCGATGACTTCCCACAATGGAATCGTTAGGATCACACACTTGATTTTTTTCTCTTGTATTAAATTTTGGTTAATTTAGCAACCAAGAAGTAGAGAATTGCCACCCACACCTATAAAAAAAGGCCTTAACTTAAGCCTAATGGAGTTGCAATATACTTGGCTTTTGGATTTATAGGCAACTTGAGTTTAAAGAAGTATCTTAACTATTAATCACTTTTAAGCTTAACACTTTTAATGCTTTGATACTATAAAGAATTTTTGGGAATTTTTATTACGTTTCATTTATAGAAAGAACACATATATATACAAGTGATTTGAGTGAATTGTCATCCAAATTTAGTAGTAACAGTAGCACTAACTTAGTTTTAAAATAATGAATGAAATTTATCAAAGGGATTGTACAATATACTTTTTTTTAAAAATTTAAATGAAAATTTGTATTGAAACTTCCTTAAGAAAGTTTGTATAAGGAATAAGTAACCCAATCACTTACATAGGGCATATCATAATTAACTAAGCAGAAAAACACCACTAATTCATTCCTATATTGCTTTGGAAAGGATCCTTAGTTAAAGGAAGCACTAAGATAATTACATAGATTTAAAGCCTGTATGCTACAAACATAAATTCACTATAACTTTTAGCTTTAATGTTTAATATGATTTGCTCTCTGATCTAACTAATAAGAAGATATCCAACCACTATCTTAGATCTTTCCTCACCCATAAAGTTTTTATGTTTCTCTCCTTCCATAACTTGTACAAGCTCGATCCAAAGTCTATTAAAAATATCACATTATCACCTATACGGGGACTTCTAAAGGACATAGTCTAGTTGATGAAACACCACCAACTCTGAGTACTGATCTCAACATGACATATTCTTAATACAGATTCCCTTATTTCATTGTTGAAATCATAATTGAAACATAAGTGCTCTAAATTTTTAGGAATTTCCTTATAGAAGCAACATTTGTTTTCTAAGTATAGGATCAATCTGCCTAAGGATAGCACTATCCCTTTCAAGTTTAACCACATATGAATGAACACTTTACGAAGTAAGCTCTTGTTTTAAACAATTTTCCTTCAGTTTAATTTCCCCTATACTTAGGTATGATTTGAGTGATTTATTAGTAGATACTCCTAAATTATGCTCTATCCACTTATATATTAGCTCTATGACTACTGGAGCTATAGTTTGTCAGAATATGGATCAACTCCTAAGGGACATTATTCTACTAATTCTCAATGATCCATTTTTTAACCTTAGCCTCCTTAGAAATATTATTTAATACAAATTGGGGTAAGTGAACTTTATTTATGATTACTATCTTACTCCAATTTTCAAAGAGTAAGGATTCATCTTCCCTATTACTTGTGTATATAAAATGTCTAAACATTATTCTTCTTATTTTCAATAGCTATGAAAAGACCCATAAATGAGTTTATTCATACCCTATGTCCCAAAAAATTTTCCCTCATGTAAAAGGTGTGAATCCATCTCACCCACAACGATTCTTTGTGCATTAGGATCCTCTATATTCTTTTCCTTATAAAGCCTAATTGCTTAAACCTCTTTTTCTTTGCAAATTTCCTTCTAACTCACTTTAATCGAATATTTTCTATTGGAGACTCTAGCTAGAAAAAAATCTTTTTATCAATATTTCCAATGTCTTTACTAGCCCCTTAGTAGGAAAAAAATGTGAAGAGTGGTATACATATAGTGAGTTAAGCACTAATTTAATCAGTTAAAGTCTCCTTAATGTGATAGATATAAGTTAGCTTAGCCTTATTTTGGACCTTTAAACAAAAAGTAAGCATTCTTTAAATAGAAATCTTATAAATATAATAATTAATCCTAAAAAAAAAGGGGATGTTTTAATTACAATCCTGAAATGGTTGAGAACAAAGGTACTATTTATTTGACACTTACTTAATGAATGAGGTGGCTATTTTGTTTAATAATAATCAATTATGAGAGCTCCTTAAAAGATTAAAGAGAAGTCATAAGGTTGAAAATAAACTTATTATATTTGCATGAGAGGAGTAACAAATCATTAACAAATAGAAAATGAGAAATTTTGAGATCCCTGTATTTCCTATAAAACTGGAAAGATGGAAAATGTATAATGTTAGTAACAAATATAAGTATTCATTTTTAAAACTTCTTTAAGAAATCAAAGACCTCTAAAACGTATTTAATGAAGACCTAGTTGAGTGAATCATATTAGTGACATATATAAGTGTTCATTTTCTAAACTTCTCTAGGAAATCAAAGACCTTTAAAACCTATTTAATAAAGAGCTAGTTGAGTGAATCATGTGATGTTGGGACCTGTGTCCGAAGAGACCGGATCCCAACTGGAAAACGGAAAACAAATCGAATAGCGAAACAAAACGAATACGGAAACAAAACGAAAACGGATCGAATCGAAAGCGA
>JANIJH010000005.1:41037548-41062140 GCA_024520975.1 Erythroxylum areolatum | reverse complement strand
TCTTCTTGAAGATTGTAGCATATGTTTAGAGCTTTCTAATGGTGTATAATGTGCCTTATTTGGAGTTAGGAGTAAAATGTTATGGGAGTTAGACCTAGTTCAGTTACTGTTCATTTGGCAAATTTGGGCAGAACCTTTGGAAGGATTTTTTACCCCTTTAAAGCCTGTTTTGGTTTCTGCATCCTTCATAGAAAATGTAGATCATCTTTCTATCTTTCCAATGATGTATAATATGCAATTTTTGGAGTTAGGAGTAAAAAGTTATAAGGTTAGAAAGATTTCAGGTACTGTTCATTTGGTCAATTACACTGTTCCATTTGTTTTTATACAGGCAGTAACTTTGAGAGTGTTTTTACCTCTTTAAATGATTGAATTGATTTTTTCTCCCTTCATGAAAGTTGTAAATCATCTCTTTATTTTTCCAATGAGGTAAAATGTGACATTTTTAGGCTTTGTGTTAAAAGTTATGAATTTTCAAACTTCTAGTATAGTGTAGGACTTTTTCAATTTTAGCAGAATCTTTGAAACAACTTTTGACCCCCTTAAAGGCCAAACTAGTTTTTCAATCCTTCATGGAAGTTGTAGAGCTTCCTTTTATCTTTTTATTGATACCAAATTTACGAGTTTTGGAATTCGGTATGAAGAGTTATGAATTTTCAAAAATTTCAGGTGTAAGTTTTGGTTTACAAAAAAAATAATCATATGTATACATATATATATATATATATATATAATTTCGGACTCGTCGGCGCCCTCGCAAGGGCGAGCACTCACAAGGGCAAGCGCCTCGCCTCGCAAGCGCCTCGCCCCCATGAGCAGCTTGCGATCGTGGGCGCAAGCGGCCCGCGCGTGCGAGGCAACGCCATTTGGGCGTTTTTGATTTTCTTTCATTTTCTTTTTTTAATTTCTAAAAACTTATCAAAACTCTAATTTAACTAAAAGGACAATAGCAAACTAACCCTCAAAATAAAATAAACATGCTTATTTCCTATGAGAAAGAATTGGGGTCCAACATTTAGCATTAATAAACTAGTTTCCAAAGAGCTTATTATTCCTTTCCCTACAGGTTGAATGCACTAGTTCCTAAAAACTTAATCTAAACAGCCTTTGATCACCTTTACTATATGGATGGATTATGGAATTCCAAGTTTGAATAGTCTAAAGCAGTGTGATTTATATTAAAAAGAACTAGAATTTGGCTCCATAAGTAAGAAGAGTATCCAAAATTGAATCATAGACGATCAAGCTGCTCATTAGCAGTTGAATATAGAGCACATGAGGTGTCGCTCTTTTAGTTTGTATAAGGGGCAAGACAATGTCAATTGTTAAACCAAAAATGTATGCTCTTACCATTTCCTTTCTTATACTTCACAAAAGGTTGAACCATATCCCTTATATTTATTATCTATCTTAATGATCAAGAGGTATTAGAATTGACTTCAATGGTCTATATGTTTTTCTTTTTTAAAAAAATTTGGATTCATGTCACAGAAAGATTCTCCTTATCTTTAGTTTCTACAATATCTTTGATATAATTTTTTTTTGATCTTTTATATAGATTTGATCCCTAATCCTCCATTCTACTTTTGTAGATAATAAATAAACCATTTGACACTACAAACCTTTATTTTTCTACTTGTACCACTATACAAGAAGTCTCATATTAACTTGTCAATAACTTTCATTACTTCTTTAGGCAATACTATATGTGAGCACCAATTAATTAAAGTAATGATAGCTAGTTATAGCCTCCCTCAATAGGACATAATCTTATTACACTAGGAATGTAATCTCTATGAATGGAATCTAAGAAAGGGGAGCAATCTAGAGTAGTAACCATCTTAGTCATGATAGGGACACCCTGTAGGTAGTTAGTATAACTGCCCTCGAGTAAGTGGTTACAAGCAAATAAACTTTTGAAGGGATTGAACGCCATACCTATGATGTTTTCAAATAAATCTAGAGAGTTGACCACATTAATTGACATTGAAATGGCTTCATAAAATAGAAGCAAATCATTGGCAAAGGAAAGTTGAGAAATTATCAATTTGCTATAATTTTGGTGAAACCTAAAGTCAAGTTATCTTCAGATATTTAGTAGAGTGATTTTTTACAGGATCTCTATGCTTTTGAAAAATAAGTGCAATGAAAGTGAATCATTTTGCCTAATTCCTTATGCTACATTGAAATTTTTAAAATTTTCTCCATTCACAATCATAAAAAAGGAAGTTTAGGTGATTTAACTCTAGATCCAACTAGTGAATTTGCTAGGAAACCTTAAGGTTTGCAGAGAGTTGAGAATGAAATTCTAGCTAAGAGAATTAAAAGACTTTCACATATCTTCAACGCATAACTCTTGATAGATTTGTTGGTATTGTAACTCTTAAATAACTCTTATAATAGCAATATGATACCACTGCATCCCTTAATGATATATGTTAGATCTTCTTTAATTTGTTAGTTAGGATATTAAAGATGATATTATAGACCATATTTTAATAAATAATAGGTTTATAATCATTCAAGGTAGAGGGGTTAGGTGTTACCTCTCTAGTAAGATCAATGGAGAAATACATAGGGATAGAGCCCAAAGGGAAATTCTAAGCTCTTTGGGGAGCGTCCTAGTATCATTGGATGTCCCTAGTAGCTTTTTAAAGTTTTCAAAAGCTAGTTCTTTAAGTCCCTTTTAGTTATATATCTACTTTCCTTTAGTATCTAGAAAGACACTATCATATTTTTATTTCTCTTAGCTTGAATGACACTATGAAATTGAGTTTTTATCTTTATCTTTCAACTTTAGGATTTAAAATCCTTGAATTAATTGGGTGTCGTAAGTTTCTAGAGAATTTATATACCTTCTTAGCAATAATTTCTCTAGGTTCTTGATTACTGTATTAGTGGGACTTAGTGTAAGGACATCCTAGCATTTGTTGAGTGAATCAAAAGCCTTTTCCTTCTCTCAAAGCATCATATCAAGGCTAATCTTTTGGATATGAGTGAGCTTAGCCATGATACCTTTCAACTTTTAGAGGCATTGGAAAGTTTGAGAGCCATATACCTTAACTTTTAAACTATTGGTGACTACCTATCTAAAGTTAGGATGCTTTAGTAAAGATTTAGATAATGTTAAAGAGACTTTCCTTTTAACTAATGAAGAATTTGTCTAAATTATAATCAAAGTATGGTCTGACGTGAGGGAATTAAAGAAGTTATCCAAACTAACAGGATATGAACTAAGCCATGAAATTCGTTATCCTTATATAAAGTTTCTTTTAGAGAAACCAACTTCTAGGTAAAAAAGTGCTTGTGTATTTAAGGTCAATTAATTCCAAGTTATTGGTTACCTAAGATAGCTCATGACGCCTAATTTACTTTTACTTCTTATATACTTAATCTTCTAGACATAAGATAATGTAATTAATATATTCTACCAAAATATAAGGGAAGATGGAGTTAGAGCCTAAACTTTCCAAATCATTCCATAACTACCTCCTTTGAAACTCCTAATTTGATGTATAAACCAAAATGATGGACAAAAGGGATTAGGAATGCATAATGAGAACTTTAAAGTGAATATGTTGATATAAGAAAATCCAGCTCAGCAATTGAAAGAAAGTGGCATCCAGAAGATTATCCTCCTATTGAAATAAACAACATAGTTGCCAACAGTGAATTGGTCTTAATAAGATCAATAAAATGAGGCTTTTTTAGGACTAAAAATATTTAAGAGCTATTTGCTGATTAACATTTGTTCAAATCCTAACATTCTATATCAATAAATTCATATGGATTGGGTAATACTAGCTTTTTTTTTTTACTTTCTACTAGTCCTACTCTTGCTAGTGTTGGGGTTTGGAATGTAGTTATTTGGTATTAAGTTTTTTAAAGAGGAAGGAAGGTTGTCTTAAGAACCCAACAATAAGCTTTGCTCACTATAATTTGTTTTGTTTCCACCTGCATTCTATTTCACATGTTATTGCAACTTGCACATTAATATCTCCTTTATGAGTCTTTTTCAATATCTTTGTAATTTACACATCTTTTATAGGGATTAAAGAAATATTTATTGATTCTCTTATGTCTAGTTGAATTTAAGGATTTGTAGTAGTTAGTAGTTTTTTCTACTTATTTAGAGGCATCAATTGTCTGAGTAGCCTAAGGGTCTTGATTATTTACCTTCCATATTTTCACTATACCTTTTCTCATAGGTTTTCACAAGTAGGTGACTTTGATAAAGTCCTCCACTAGTTTGCTTTCTATCTTAACCTTAATAAAAACTCAAGCAAAGCCTATTTTTTTTAGCTTACTTATATTTTCATCCAGATTAAGTGGTCTCTCTAATAAGGTAGCTAGGTAGCTTATATTCTCTAAAGACCAATACTCTAATAAGGCTTTATAGAAATTAGCCAGATTGGTATGGTTCTCAAGCCGGTTCTATCTATAAAGATTCAAGGTCTCCATTTCTTAACTTGCATTAGTATATATGCTATAGCCCCGTGGAAACAATATTTTGAGCAATTTTCTCTATGGAGAATTTGAATATGAATATGTCATATTCACTTATTAGCATATTTTCCAAACGAAGTCCTTTCTAGTTGCTATTTGCCCATTGTTAGACTAAAGGAAAGGCTAGCCGTTTTTTAAGGAAGTATTTAAACAAGATAGCTGACAATTTTCCCCATTTATAATAGTTCTAGTAGTAGAGAAATTAATGTCCCTATGGCCCAAAACTTTACTCCAAGGCATCTTCTGAGCTTGACACTCTATTGGATTAGTTTCCTTATCCATAACCCTAACTTTAAGACTTGACTTAGTTAAAGGAGGGAAGGAGATGGTAAAATGGAGATCTAGGGGTCAAAAGAGGAGTTGAGATGTGAGTTAATGGTAGAGTCAAAAGAGGCCATTCTAATAATAGTAGACAAATTAACTATTATGGAGGAGCAAGAAACCAAAATGTGTGGTAGATGAGCAAAAAGGAAATAAAAGTTAAGCAGAAGTTGATCCAAGAATTGAGCCTGATGGTTGGACCTTGAAGATAGGTGGTAAAGGCAAGGAAAGCTAGGTAAAGGCTAGCGAGAGGTCAGAGCTTCTCTCCCTACATAGCTACTCCAACTATCTATGATATCATGTTATATTTTCCTCATAATTTATAAGATGTAAACTTATATTTTTGAAATTTCATAATTGATCCTTTTAAGTTTTTCTGTCCATATAATTAATTAACTATAATATTATTAATAAACTTTATCTTTATTTTTTAAATAGGTATTAAAGTTAAGAATCAACTTATAAACATTAAAATTATAAAAAAATTATTTCAATTTTTTAAAAACCTTAAAAAGAATTTGTTCACTTAGCCTTACCTAAAGTTTTGTTTACATTTTAACAATCTCCTATTTTTATATTTTAAGTTGATGACTATTGAATCTTAATAAATTATTTCCTCTCTTACTCCTTTAAACCTTTAGTAAGACAATGAAGCCAATCTTTTTAATACATCTAAAAAATAAAGAAATTATATATGTTAATTAAGCTATACTACCTAATGATCATGCAACTAAAACGAAGTTTACAATAAATCAAGTTTAGAAACTTAAGAAATAATTTTCATTATGTAGTCTAATTTAATAGATAAAAGAATGCTAAAAGTCTCAATTTCTATTAGTCTCATTTAAATGTTATCATATAAATTCTTTATATAGTTTAACTTTTATCAAGTAAGTTAGTAAATAATTTCCAAACTACAAAATTTCCGAACCCAGGTGACACTTGTATGATAAGTAAATACTTTCTCCATTTTTAGAAGACCTCACTAAAATAAAAGTTTTCTTGATATTTTTAGAATCATGTTTTTTAAAGACCATATAAATTTCTTTTTTAATTTTTATATTTTCCTAAAAGATAAAACTATATTAGATATTTTAATCTTCAATATAGAAACTTCAAGATTTGATATCTCATTAAGTTCTTATACTATAGATTTCATAAATAGAATATATTACAAAGTATTGACTACTATAAGTCTAAATGTTATATTCCAAGATAAAGAGATGTCAAGATCAAAAGGGACAAACTATTTTATTTCATGGTAACATTTTTATGGAAAGACAAAGAATTGTATTAAATAGGGGAAAAAAAGGCTAAGCTTGTAATAGATTAATGCTAGCAATATAAGTTTAAGTTATGGTGATCAACTTTTTAAGAGGACAGCTAACTAGGGATTATAAAAAGACTAGACTAAACAATAAAGATAAACATTTTGGACTAAGGTTGCCATTGATTTTAGCACGACCAAGAGCTAGCTTCATGTGGCCTTAATTTTTTTTTTAATAGAAACTTGCTTAATCCATTAACTTTGTTAAGGTTGAATATTTTTATAATAATTAGTCTAAGATAAAGTAGACATAATAAATTTGTAAATTCTTTATTTGGTATTTTTAAAATCAAACATATTTAAGTGGCATGTAAATTGCTTTTTAAATTTTATACTTTTCTAAAAAATAAAAATATATTAAATATTTTAATCATAAATATAGAAACTTCAAGTTTTGGTATGAAATTAAGTTCTTTTAATATATATTTGATATATTCATAAATTCAAATGTCATATTCTAAGATAAAGAGATGCCAATATATAAAAAGGGGCAAACTATTTTATTTCATGCTAACACTTTTTTATGGAAAGACAAATAATTGTATTGAAAGGGGAAAAGCCTAAGCTTATGGTAGATTAATGCTCCATATTATAAGCTTAAGTTTAGGTGATCAACTTTATAAGAAGAGAGCTTACTAGTGATTATAAAAAGGCTAGACTAAATAATAAGAAGAAAAGTTTTGGACTTGAGGATGGCATTGATATTACCGTCACCAAGAGCTAGCTTTATGAGGCCTTAATGTTTTTAATAGAAATTTGTTTTGTCTTATTAATTATCCCACATTTCCTCTAGATGTTAACTACTACTAAACACTGGTTCAAAAGAGCATGTTTGAGTTATTAACCTCCTTAGTAGTTAACTCACTAGGCAAACTTGTAAGCTAGTATGATTCTTTGGGGGAAACTAGAAAGACTTCTTGAGGTTGTATCTAGGCTCCAAACTATAATGATGTGTCCTTCATATTTGATGAAGTGAATAATGAGGGACTATAGTTCTTGTCAACTTAGTGAGCAAGAATTTATTCCCTAATCTAATTAATCAACTCAGAGATGAACAATTCATTGGATTTTTTATGATCTCCTAAAGCAATTTTGAGGATAGATTTGTTCCTTGTATGGTGTGTTGTCCTTGAGTTACAAAGCTATTGAAATAATTGTTCATAGTTACTCTTAGTTATACTTATTTGTCTAAAAAGCTTAGATTGAATTCCATACATCTAATGAGTATTCACATTTAAAGAAAACTTGAGCTTGAGATTCAGATGGTGATTTGCAAAGCTTAAAGTGGTTAGGAATATTGAGAAGTTTAAGCCCATCTAATGTAGGAAGCTATTGTTTAGTAACTAACTATATAAAACTCGCTACTTTTGGTAATGCTTTTTTTCCCAAGTAATAATCCTAAAGCTTTAGGGTAGCTTTATAGGAACTCAAGTTAAATATTCTGGAGGAATGATTTAACTAGATATAATCTTGTTAATGGCTTACTCTTAGGAAATAGTTTAGCAAAATATACCTAAACTGGTAAGATAATTCTCTTTACCAATCATTGTTGCTAATAATATAGTTGATTTTAATTTCTTTAAGAAAAAGGTGAATTATATTGCTTCTAATATTAGAACTAACTAGAGGACCCTTTTTGCTCCAGTTATCATACTATAAAAAAGCACATAAATCATTCTCAACTATTCATTTGATGTTAGAATAGATTACTTCCCTCATCTTTAGTAGCTAAGACATAAAATAGAAAATATATTATTTAATTTTCATTTCCTAAAATCTTTACCTTTTGGAAATTAAGTATGGATCCATTTGGCTTGAAGAGCTTCAAAATTTGATAGAATCTCTACGCTCTTTTGTGCATCAATGCTTTATTTGTGAGCTTCAAAGCGTTTATTTTTAGACCACTAAAATTCTTTGGCATACAAAATTTTTCCTTTTGAACTTTCAATAGATAGTTTATTGGTTGCACTTGACTATAAAAATGTTTTCAACATCATCCTTTTAATATTTTTGGTTAACCTTTTGAAGAGAAAGATGTGAAATGACCAATATATAGAGAGAGTATAACATTAAAATAAACATCAATCTATTAACAAATGCTAAAAAAATTTTGCACCAAGTATATATTCACTTTTACATCTTTCAAAAAAAGGGAATGTAGTTCTTAAAGGGGAGTATTTTTATCGAGTTGATTTGCGAAGCTTAAAGTGGTTAGGAATATTGAGAAGTTTAAGCCTATCTAGTGTAGGAAGCTATTGTTTAGTAACTAACTATATAAAACTTGCTACTTTTGGTAATGCTTTTTTCTCCCAAGTAATATTAATCCAATAATCCTGAAGCCTTAGTGTAGCTTTGTAGGACCTCAAGTTAAATATTTTAGAGGAATGATTTAACAAGATATAAGCTTGTATTGGTTTATTCTTAGGAAATAGTTTAGCAAAATATACCCAAACTAATAAGATAATTCTCTTTGCCAATCATTGTTACTGATAATATAGTTGATTTTAGTTACTTTAAGGAAAAGGTGAATTATATTGGTCATAATATTAGAACTAACTAAGGGACCCTTTTAGCTCTAGTTATCATACTATAGAGAAGCATATTAATCATTCTTAATTATTCATTTGATCTTAGAATAGATTACTTCCCTCATCTTTAGTAGCTAAGACATAAACTAGAAAATAGATTATTTAATTTTCATTTCCTAAAATCTTTACCTTTTGGAAAGTAAGTGTGGATCCATTTGTCCTGAAGAGCTTCAAAATTTAATAGAATCCCTATGCTCTTTTTTCCTTCAATGCTTTATTTGTGAGCTTCAAAGCATTTATTTTGAGACCACTAACATTCTTTGGCATACAAAATTCTTCCCTTTTAACTTTGTCAATAGATAGTTTATTGGTTGCACTTGAGTATAAAAATGTTTTCAACATAATCCTTTCAATAGTTTCAGTTAACCTTTCGAAGAGAAAGATGTGACATGACCAATATATAGAGAGAGTATAACACTAAAATAATCAACATCAATCTATTAACAAATGCTAAAGTTTTGTTGCACCAATTATATATTCACTTTTACATCTTTTAAAAAAGGGAATGTCGTTCTTAAAGTGGAGTATTTTTATCAAAATGATTTGCAAAGCTTAAAGAAGTTAGGAATATTGAGATTAAGCCTATCTAGCATAGGGAGCTATCGCTTAGTAACTAACTATATAAAATTTTCTACTTTTGGTAATTCTTTTTTCTCTTAGGTAATATTTAATCCAATAATCCTAAAGCTTTAGTGTAGCTTTGTAGGACCTTAAGTTAAATATTCTGGAGGATTGATTTAACTAGTTATAAGCTTATTATTGGTTTATTCTTAGGAAATGGTTTAGCAGAATATAGCCAAACTAGTAAGATAATTCTCTTTGCCAATCATTGTTGCTGATAATATAGTTGATTTTAGTTTCTTTAAGAAAAAGGTGAATTATATTGCTCATAATATTAGAACTAACGTAAAGATCCTTTTTGCCCTAGTTTTCATACTATAAAGAAGCACATTAATCATTCCTAACTATTCATTTTATGTTAGAATGGATTACTTCCCTCATATTTAGTAGCTAAGACATAAACTAGAAAATAGATTATTTAATTTGCATTTCCTAAAATCTTTACCTTTTGGAAAAATAAGTTTGGATCCATTTGACCTGAAGAGCTTCAAATTTTGAACGAATCTCCAAGCTCTTTTTTCCATCAATGCTTTATTTGTGAGATTCAAATTGTTTATTTTGAGACCACCAACATTCTTTGGCATACAAAATTCTTCCCCTTTAACCTTGTCAATAGATAGTTTATTGGTTGCACTTGACTATAAAAAAGTTTTCAACATCATCCTTTCAATTGTTTTGGTTAACCTTTTGAAGAGAAAGATGTGAAATGACTAATATATAGAGAGAGTATAACACTAAAATAATCAACATCAATCTGTTAACAAATGCTAAAATTTTGTTGCACTAATTATATATTCACTTTTACATCTTTTTAAAAGGGAATGTAGTTCTTAAGGTGGAGTATTTTAATCAAGATAGGCAATCCTAAGTAAGTGAATGGGAGGTCCTTGCAATAGAACTTTGAGATAGTTGACAACCAACTAAACAAATGTTTAGCACTATTATAAATAGTTAAATGTTTTTATTTTTATTGATAGCCATGACAAAAAGATCCTTGAATGTATTGAGAGATGACATTAGCAATAACATTTATTTGTCATCATATCTTGACAAAATCAAGAGACCATTTACAAATGAGAGGTTAAAAGTTCCTAGATTTATTATGAAAATTAAAACCTAGTTCAAACCTGATATTATAACTAATTAAACTAGAGAGGAATTCCATGTATAAGATGAGAAGTTTGGGGGACAGAAACTCCCCTTGCCTCAGCCCTTTCCCTCTTATGAGAAGCTTTATTAGTTCTCCGTTAACTAATACACAGTAAGAAATGAATTGGTGGATTCATTCATTAAAGAACATAAGTAAACCAAATGTTTTTGATATATTTATTACAAGCACCTAGCTAATAGGATTGAAAGCTTTATGAAAATCCACTTTAATGGAATAATTTTTAAAGAAATTATTCTTGTTATAGAGTTTAAAATGTTCTTAAGATTAAAGAATGTCATCCCTAGTAAGCTTTCCTTGTATACAAGCTCCTTAAGATTCATTGATAAAAGGCGCAATGGTCTATTTTAATAAAGAACTAAGTGTTTGACCATGATTTTGCAAAAGGTATTACAATAAGAAATGGGTATAAAATCTATTAAGGAAGCTAGCTTTGGGGTCATGGGGATAAGAGATAAAATTTTTGTTGGTTCTCTAAGCATTCTCATCTCTTCAAAGGACTTTAACATAAAATTAATAACATTTCTTTTAATCCAACGTCAAAACTTTGGAAAGAATAGAGCATTTAATCAATCAAATTCAGGGGGCTTACTAGGTTTTAGATTAAAGATAACCTTTTGCAACTCCTCCTTAGGGTATGGTTTCCTTAAATATTCAACATTTATTATTAAGAATTGGTTAGACATAAAAGGTTAAAGAATCTAAGTTAAGGAGAGGCAATAAACAGGAGTACAATTCTAAAAGTATGAATGCACCTCATAACCTATCTCATCCTTAGTAAGCCTCTAGTTTGCTCAAATAGAGATGTGATTTTGTTATATGGAAGAATTTAGTTTTTTTATCCCCTTCCTTTAGCCATTGAACTTGATTGACCTATTTCATGATAGTCAATATTATAATAAACTGCAAGTATATGGTGTAGTTGTAGTTAGTACTGACAAGTACGGGTCAATCTCATGAAGACTATGAATACTAATAATTATCCTTCCCCTATTAACTAGCCTACGGATTTAAATTTTAATGAAAAGAAAATAAAAAATAAAGAATTAAGGAAATAGGAAACAATAATGAATGCAAAGATCGTGGAATTCACTTAGAAAAATATCATTATCAAAAATTAGTATCTATGTTCGAATCCCCTTAAACCTTTAATGGATTGATATGCAGTAGATTGAATTGCAGAGACTCCTATGGTATGCTAGTAGCTGACCTTGAGTTTACTAACAACTAATCATAAACTCTCTAATCGAATTACTTAGGTTATATCCTATAGGATTGCATTACTGATTTATAAGTTCCTCTATTAGGTTCAACCCTAATCTGGAAGATTTATATCATCTTATTTTTAGGGTTGCAATAAAAGCCTTCTAATTATGCTAGATCTGGTCACACTAGGATTTCTCAATATCTACGTATGAAATCAAATTATGATATAATATTCTCGAGTTATTAGAACATAAATAAAACACATAATCGGATCACAATAAATCAAACAACCAATTGCATTAATGAAATAATCAAATCATATCAAAGTGTTAACATAAGGTTCATCTAACCTAAATACTAACTGGACATTTAGTTACACATTATCGAACGCGAAATCAAACATACAATGAAAGAAAAATGAATCAAAAATAATGGAATCATAATTGTAAATCTCCCTAATGTTCTATCAAATTTGCTTGCAATGTAGAGGCTTGACCATGTATTCTAATGGATCTTTCGATGAAATCTTTGTGTTTTCCACTTCTTTGCACCAAAATCACACCTAAAGAATGAGTCCCACTTCTAGAAATCACCTCCCAACATCTCCTCCTTTATTCTCCTCTCAAAAATGTCTTTGTATCATGAAATTTATGATTTTGGGGAGATGTACGGTCTCTTGCACAGTCATGCATTAGATCGTGCATAACCAAAATTGTCTGAAAATCATCAAAATGCTTGGGTAAATGCATATCCGTGCATTCCTTTAGTTTTAACTTTAATATCTTCATATTTAGGTCTCTAATTCTCATATATATTGTATCTCCACTTCTCAAATTTCCAATGGATTCTCTTTTGCTTAAACAAATCCCTGTAGCTAAAGTTATAGGCCAAAAACTAAAGGGAGATAAGATTGGGCGAGCTAGACTTTGTATCTCATTCTTAGCCTTTTTAGCCCCTCAAAATGGCACTTTTAGGCCTCAAGTTGCACATAGGAATTATATCTTAGAATTTTGTTTTGAATTTGAACCTTTGAATCACCTTATTTAGCTCTTATAAGCCTCAAATATATCTATGTAAAGCTCCTGTGGTTAGGCTGCCAATTATGCAAAAATAGTTTTTAATTTGAACAACCAGTTTCTAGTCCAAATGAATTCAAACAGCTACAAATCTGGGCTTCCTGAAAATCTTTAGATATCCTCTAATTATTCTATGTAGACAACATTTAGATTCGGACTCTCCACTTATGTTAAAAATCGTGCATAACTTTTGTGTGTCAAATTTTTGCTTTATGTCATGTTCTCATCCAAATTCTTCTTTTTTTAAGTACGTGAAGGCAATTATTATCTATGAAATCACTTGAAGCACGTTAAGTACAAAATATACAATAAAAGGGTAAAATATCAAGCAAAATACATAAATATGGGTGTAAAAGTATTGTCATTTATGCATATGTCAGAACTCTTAATCTTTGCCTGAGTAAAGAGTTATGAATCTCTACTACTTTTATATAGTTTTTCAGAGATTCCCTCCCCTCCTTTAATGAATAATAATCAGCTGGATGTGATGTACTATCCTGCCTCATAAAATTGTTAAGAGATTAAACTATAAAATTAAGTCACATGAGTTATTTCATTTAAGAATTTACGAGATGCATTTCATTCACATGCATAATATTCATATACACATATGAATCATGATTTAGAAAACATTGCAAGATAGTATATGCACATAATTGACATGTTCGAAGGTATGAAAGGTTTTTTACTGATATGATGTAATTGTGTGTTGATTTTGTCTTGAATTTTGTTTTGATGGACTATAATTAGTGAATTAGGAATTTATCATTGCAATTGAGTAATTGATGAGGTAATATGTGCATCTAGTCTAAAAAATGTTAAAGAGCAAGAAAAATTGATACATAGGAATTTAGGTTGATTAGGCCTATGAAATGATGACATGTGGCATTAGAAATAAGTGACAAATGGCTCAATTAATTGGATGACAACTGGCTTGAGTATATAAGGGACAAGTGGTCGTTTAAATTTGTGATAAATTTCACTTTATACTTGTTACATGTGGAGCTTTAGAATGATGACATATGTAGCCTTAAAATTGGTGACATGTGTAGCCTTATAAGTAGTGACATATGTAGGCCAATTGAGTGACATGTGGAGCCTAAAGTAAGTGACAAATAGACGAATAGAATAGTGATATATGGAACAATAAAAGGATAACATATGTACCTATAGAAGGGTGACACATGGACCAGTAGAAGGATAACATATATACCAATAGAAGGGTGATACATGGGCCAATAGAATGGTAACACATGGATTAGTTTCCCCTTCTTTAATTGTCTAAAGAAAATGGATTAAAAAGGCAATATAAGTGAGAGGGGAGGTCAGCCATAAGGTTAGAAGAGAGTGAAAAATGAAAATAAGAAGAGAAGGAAAGAAAAAGGGAAAAGAAGAGGAGAAGGAAAGAAGTTATCAAGGTAAGTTGAAATTTTGGTTTCAATTTCATCTTTCTCATTTGATTTATCTTTCATATCCTTAGAGCACGAATTTGAAGAAACTCAAAGAATGAAAGTTTTAGATATAGGTTTAACTTGACCTCTGTGAAAGTGGTTTGACAAAATAGCGACTAGAGCTTGAGTTATGCTTGTTTCCCTCATATTGTCTGTGATAAATCATTGCATAGAAACTAATGGAAGTCTAGTTTCAGGGGGCCCAAGAATCATGGCATTTGGATCTTTGTAGAGAGAGTTATAATTAAAAGAAGACAACTTGTTCATAAAGGAACATTAGGAAGAAAAGAATGTAAACATTGCACATAAGGTTAGGTTAGCTAGATGGTTGAGGAGATATTGAGCTAAATTAGTACATGAATTATTGACCCATTGACATATATTAGAATAACATGTATGATGATTGATTAGGGATTAATTTGGTTGTGGTGTTGATATTTAATGTGTGTTGGGAATTTAATGAATGGATTGGTTATGTTCTGTTTTCATTTTGATGCTTAAAAGACCAGAATTTGTGAACTACCAAATGAATGATTTGAATTGGAATTAGAGATGAATTGATGTGGTATTAAAACATCTTTAAGGTATAACTGAGGTATAATTGATGAACTATCTTGAAGATGTCAAAATTTGAAAGAAAAAGTGGAAGGAAAGTGAAGGTGAACTTTCAATTCACCCATCCCATGATCATAGGAATTATATTGGTTCCTTCCCACAATCGTGGAAATGCTTGGCAAAGAGGAAATTTGTTTTTTGTGCTCTTGTTAAATCATATAAGGATAAGACACCGTACATTGGTGTAATTATACTTAATTAGGGGCTTAAAATGAACTTAGTTTGATGATGAATCAATTGGTTAAGTGATTGATGAGTTTAGATTATTAATTGATTTTATAATTTAAGGAATGGATTGTTTGATATCAACGCATATAAATTTGGGAAGTATGAGTTATTATGATATAAGGATGTTCCCATGAATGCAAATGTGATTCATAGGATATGAACAATATGAATGATCTATAAATGAATGAGAATTAGGATATTGTGTTAATATAAAGCATTAGAAAAGGAATGGTGATCGTATGATTGATGAATTGAGAGTGATCAAACTTACTTAAGGTATAAACCTAATTTCAAACAAGTTATGTACAAGTTATATGAATGAATGATCAAGACTTGTGAATAAGGATACATACCTGGAATAGTCAATTGAGCATGAATTAAACATGACACATATGCATGTGCATGGATGAATAATTATGTGATTGATTAACTTAGTAATATGTGAATTATGTGTGTTCTGCATGAAAATAGAAGCACAAATACACCAACAGCATTTAGAGATGCTGGATCGTTAAGGCAGTAGTTATTCTGAAGCATACTGTAAGTCAACCTAGATGTGTAAACTCAATTATATGTTTGCTTTTGTATGAGTTACATGTGTAGTGAGTTAACCTAGATGTTTCTCACTATGCTTGAATTGTTCTTGATTAATTTTTATATATTGCACTGTCACTAGTATGATTGTGATAATTCTAGACCCATCAATTATCTGAGGAGATCATTATTCGGGACTATATAGGAATTGCTTAATGATTGTATGTGAATGTGGGAAAAATGTGTACTCAACTGAATGTTGAATGCTGGACTTCGATTCGATGATTGTGATAAATGACTGTGCACATCAAATGAAAGTGATTGATAGCACATTATGTGAAATGATACATTTCATGACATTGATGTGCATGATCAAATAAAGGAGTTATGACTGAAGTGACCAACTTGAAAAGAGTTTAAAGCTCATAAATGTGCACACAAAGCTACAAGCTCAACAATTAATGAGCCCAGTATCCACAAAGTGTATGTGACAGTATATGAAATGAGTCCAATATCCACAATGGGTACGGGACAGTATCTGAAATGAACCTAGTATCCACAATGGATACGAGACAGTTAAATAGGTGCTCAGTCACAATAAAATAAAAATGAAAGTGGAGTCTCATATGCATTTGCATCCATATCTTTACATGTCCCATGTGAATATTTGCAAAGAATGACTAAATTGAGTAGATATAATGATATGTTATGTTTGTGTACATATGGATGATATGAATGAGATGAAATGAATGATTAGATTATCATGAAATGATTATATGAAATGTTTGCATTCATAATGAGCTTGTTGAAATATGATGAATACTGCAATCAGGTACTAAATTCTGAATGGTATGATATATGGGATCTGAATCAAAATGATGTGAGATATTGATTAAACTATATTACATACTTGTGATGTTTATGTCTGATTGATTGAGCATATCGATGATGGTTCACTCACTGAGTTCACAAACTCATCAAAATTGCAAAGTTGATTTTCAGGTTTAGAGGAGACCTAGCTAGTTTAGTTGAAGTAACTTCTGCATTCGAATATAGGTCAGTGTCGGGATCAGTTGTACCTACAAATGTTTTAGTTATATTTTATCAAGGATTGTATCTTTCAACTGTTGTACATTGTACACATGAATTTTGAAAATGTAATGACATTTAAAACTGTATATGTTTCTGAATAAAAATGGAACAACATGATTATTGGAATGTTTTATATTAGGTGCGATGGATTAAAAAAGCAAAAAAAATGAATTGATTTAATTATCTTAACGTGCCATTTTCGTGGATTATATTCCCAAATATCCTTCAGTATGTTGGGTATATGCTCTATGGGAGTGGTATGTTACATGTGAGTTAAGATCTTATTGGATTTGAATCAAACTCCACTTAGTGCCAATGATGCTCATTTGAGTGTTATGGAATTTATGTTGGTTAAGGAGCTTGAGTTCTTACTTCACTATCTTTAGCTTCCTCATATAGATGAATGATTTGCAACCATTGAAATGATAAGAAAAGCCTTTATCCACTATTGATTCAAAGCCCTCAACCTTAGCTCAGAAGTAGTTAAATTGAAATGGGCTTTTTTGTGCTATAAGGAGAGCGAATTCCTAATGATTATTAGGTTATAATCAAAGAAAAAAGAATTACCAAATATTGCCTTAATATAAGGGAATTTTTGAAGCCATTCCTTATTAACTAAAGCTCTATCGATCTTCTTTCTTATATGTTATCTTCCTTAATGTTATTACTTCAAATATAGAAAATCCCCTTAGATTTCAAGTCAATCACCTCTATATCATTAACATCGTCTCTACTTAAGTTAGAATTATCATCAATTTTTGAGATGTAGTGGATACTAATGAAGTCCCTTAAAGTTAGCCCCTGAATTTTTTTCTTTAGTTAAGCATGATTTAAATAATTATGAGGTTTGGATAGGTAAATTTTTGGGAGTTAATTTTTTTATGTTTATGTTAGTAGAATTTATTTCATAGGCTAGTTGAATTAAAAGTGGTAACAATGAATAAAGGGTATTTTTGGTAGTTCACTTAAGTTTAAAAATCATAAGGCATTAAAGGGAGGGCAATATGGACTTTTCTCAATCCTTAAGGATAAAATGGGAAGAAATAAGTGTTATCTTCTTCCTAAAGAAGAGAAAAAAGAAAATAGGAGAGAAAGGAGAAACAACGAAAACAAAGAGAGAAAGAAGAGAGGTTTCGGTTCTTGAGAGGAAAGAAGGAAGTGTAAGTAGGGTTTCATCTTTTCTTAGCTTTAAGAATGAATTTGAGGTTGTTCAAGAAGAGAAAAAGAAAGAGGGAGATAAGAGATTTCATTTAAGCCAAGAATCTTGTTATTTGGTAAAGACTCAAGGTAAGCTCATTTTAAATCATTTGAATTTTTGGAAGGGTTTTGATTAATGAAACTTAGGAAATACATGGGTTTGAGATTTGTATCTATGTAAAGAGAATCAAGAAAAGCAAGAGGAGCAAGAGGAGGGACATCCTTGAGCAAGTTATAAGCAAGGAATTCAAGGTAGGTTACATTTTTATAACTGAGTAATAAACCATTAATGTTTCTTCCAAATCAAGAAAGTTAAATGTTTACAATTGTGTTATAAATGTGCATTTATTGCTCTTTGAATGCTTTGACAAAGTGCTATGTGTTTGGTAGGTGAATATTGTGTTGATGATTTATGAAAAGAATATGAAAATAATTTTTGAAAAGATACTATGTTTATGAAATCATTTTTCGAAAAAAGTGTCATTTTGGGCGACAAGTTTACAAGTTATAAAATACATGTTATGTGGGTTTGGTTTGATCCATTCTGTATTTCAAGTGCACTTTGACTCCCACTTACCCGCAAGTGGCATGGAGCTCCTTCATGAACTCCTTCATGTTTATGACTATGTAAAACTACTATACGGGATTGTGTTAGTTCACTCTATTAACAACTACACAAGACCATCACATGGGAATGTGTTAGTTCATTCTATTTATAGACCTCCCAAACCATTTTGATGTGCTTATGTGTTGATAAATTTGTTGAATGCATGTTATAGGTTTCTTATAAATTGTTTGATAAATTGAGAATTGGGAAATATGTGTTTCATGATTCAATGTAAGTTTTCAATGGAAATGAATATTTCAATAGTTTTTGTTGTTACCAATTATAAACTTGTTACCCACCAGGTTTTAAGCTCACCCCCATTCTCCTTCCCATATTCAAGTGATGAGAAAGAGACTGAGTAGTCAAGAGTCATGGCATCACTTCAAATTTGCATACTTTTTTATTTTAAGCTAGATTTTGTAAACACATGGCTTTAGTCGCATTTTAAGTATCTTTTGTATTTTGGATTTTGCGAAACGATGTATTGTGACTCGAAATGCCCATTAAAGCTTTGTAAAGTCTTATCTTTTGATAATAATGAAATGTTATTGTGTTTTTGCTTATGACTCTCAAAGTTTGTACATTGCATTTTTTAAGCTTTCATAAGGGTAAAATTTGTATTCTGACTTCTGGGAAAAAATTGCATTGATCTAGGCTGAATTAGACAAAGTTATCTTTGTGAAAGTTGTATATTATCTTTCTAGATTTCCAATGATATAAAGTATGAAATTTTTGGATATTGGAATTGAGAGATATGATCATTATAAGTTAGTAATGCTACATGAGATGTGCATACAGGACAATTGCATTAAATTGAGAATTTTGACCCTTTTAGAGGCAAAAACTTTCTTCGGGTATTCATGGAAGTTTTAGGTCTAGAAGTCTTCTTTGAAATTGTCCAAAATTGACCTTAATCTGACACCTCTAGTGAATGTTATGCCATTTTTATCAAAATAAATCAGAGGAAGGAATTAAAAAGAGGGAAGTCGCGATTGTGACTTTCCGGAATTTTCGCACAAGTCGACCCGTAGGTGTTCCCAAACCTAAACACCTTTGACTCTTTTGGCTATAACTTTGTCATTTGACCTCCAAATGACCTAATTTTTAAACCAATAGATTTTTAACACATTTCTCTATCTCTCCATAAAACTTTATAGCTTTTGGTATTAAGTTGAAAAATATTGATTGAATCAAAGTAAGGTTATCAATTGGAAGAGTATAAATTGGATATTTTATTGAATATACTTCGGTATTTTGATGATATCTTGATATGTAGAGCTACAAATGGGATGATTCTTATTTCTAAATAAACTATAGATATAGAGATACAAATTATCTGAAGAAATCAAATTTTAATTCAATTTCTAAGACTTTCAATTTCGGTAAGGAAGTTGAGTATAGTGTACAATTTCAGCATAATAAGAGTCCGAAAATGTTTGGGTTATAACCTTCAGATTTCTAAACCAAATTGAATGATTTTTATGACATTATAAATATAAGACAATGGGGAACATTTTTCTAGAAGAAGTCAAATTGTAATTCCAATTTGAAGTTTCCCAAAATCTATTCTAAAATAGGAGAAATGAGTTTGACTATGGTGACTAACTGGTGGGGGCTTTCTCCACCTTGTAGGAGGCCGGTCCAGATGTCACCTAGAACATCGAGTATGCATCTCATGAGGGAAGCGTGTCCAACACTTATGGTATCATAGCGGCTAGGTTTAGGAGTATCCTTGGCATGAAATAGGTCACTTTGAATTACAAAATGAGCATGCATTGTTTTGAATGAACCACATTCATTGTTTTAAATGAACAACATGCGTTGTTTTTGTATTGTTTCACTTGGTTTGAAGTTGTTTTTCATGAAACATGAACTAAAGGTTTTCCATGGTTTTAATTTGAAGAAGTGATTATGTCGCCTCGAAACAGAACTCGAGGAGCTATGACTCGATCTCGCTCTCGCCAAGGGAGCATGGATGAATCCTATGTCCTACAAAACGTGGGGATACACTCTGCTTCTAATTCTGAGGCACCTAGTGTGCAACATGAAGTGCCACCACCTCCTCCTCCTATGCCTCAAGTAAACTCTTTGGATCCACAGTTCTTCCAAGCCTTTGCTCAGGCTTTCTCATATGCCATAGGTTAAGGGTCACAAGTTCCGATGCAAGCTCTAGTAGAGAGGAGTGGATAGTATGATAAGCTTCGCAAGTATAGGGCTATAGATTTCAATGGGACTACAAATCCAGAAGAGGTTGAAGCTTAGTTGAAGAGGACTGAGAGGATCCTGATTAAGATGAAGTGCTCAGATGAGGAGAAGTTAGATTATGCAGTCAATTTACTACAGGGGGATGCACTGCCTTGTTGGGAGTTAGTGCCCCACAGTCAAGTCATACCACCTGTGTTGGGGTTTATGTCTAAGAGAAGGCCAAGGAGTTTCAAAATCTCACACAGAGGGACATGAGTGTGAGTAAG
Source organism: Erythroxylum areolatum (assembly GCA_024520975.1). Taxonomy (NCBI): domain Eukaryota; kingdom Viridiplantae; phylum Streptophyta; class Magnoliopsida; order Malpighiales; family Erythroxylaceae; genus Erythroxylum; species Erythroxylum areolatum. Next base: position 41,041,132 of record JANIJH010000005.1, on the reverse strand, counting down.
TATGAGCTGAAGTTCACCCAACTTTCACGATATGTGGCCAACATTATTGTGAATGAGGAGGACAAGTGTCACAAGTTTGAGAGAAGACTTCATTTGGAGATCAAGGAGAAAGTCCTGATCCATAATTTCTGTGACTACCAGCTGTTGGTACATGCTATACTCCAGGCTAAAAAACTAGAGAACACCAAGTATGAAGTGAATAATAAGAGGAAGAGTCGAGAACAGTCTTCCAAGAAAAGGATGAGTGCTCCAATGCCTGAGAGGGGTGTGAAGAGCTTCCATGCATAGAGTAAGGTAGGGAGTAGTGCCTCTACTAAGAACAAGCAAACAAGGGCAGTTTCAGTGCAAGCCTCAATTGTGGGAGGCAATAGTAGGGTGGAGAGGAGCAGGTACACAAACCATTACACAAACCCTCATTATGGGAAGTTTCACAAAGGAGAGTGCTTCAAGTTACTTGGAGCATGTTTTCGATGTGAGAAGAAGGGACACATAATCAGAGAATGTCCCCAAATAACAAGGCAAGAGGGGTCGCAGCTACAAGCCCCAAGGAGAGCAAAAATAGGGGGAACCAGGCCAGTCACTAAGGTGGGTAGTTCTGGAGCTACAAAGAAGGCTATTCCTCTAGGAAGGCCAAGGGATCAGGCACAGGCAAGGGTGTTTGCCATAACCAGAGAAAAAGCTGCAGCCACAACTGAATGTGTCACGGGTACGGCTCAATTATTTAATTCCGAAGTATATGTCTTGATTGATTTTAGCTCTACACATTCATTTGTTTTTGCAAGCATGACATTATGTGGTGTGAATTTGGTGCCATTGGAAAATCTATTGATTGTTAGCACTCCTTTAGGAAGGAATGTGATAATAATTTAATTGTATAGAGAAAGTAAGCTCTTCATTGATGGTGCTAGGTTGGTAGTGGACTTACTACCTTTAGACCTAAAAGGCTTAGATGTTATACTTGGGATGGATGCCATAGAGAAGTATCATACAAAGTTATATTGTAGCCTCAAGGAGCTAAAATTGAATTCAGGAAATGGTGAGAAGGTGATTTTTAGAGGAGATCTAAGAACACCACCACCTAGGATTGTTTTAGCTTTACTAGCTAATAGGATGATGAAAAAGGAGGTGTGAAGCCTTCTTGACACACATCATGGACACTGGTGTGAATGAAGGAAAGTTAGAGGATTTTTTGATTGTGAGGGAATTTCTAAACATGTTTCCAGAAAACTTACCTGGTTTTCCATCGGTGAAGAAAATCGAGTTTGCTATCGACTTGATTCCTGGTACTGTACCTATCTCTATACCACCTTATAGAATGGCTTCAGTTGAGCTGATGGAGGTTAAAGAATAGTTGGAAGAACTGTTAGAGAAGGGGTACATAAGACCGAGTTCATCACCACAAGGAGCGCTAGTTCTGTTTGTTAAAAAAAGATGGAAATGGCAGATGTTTATTGATTACTAGAGACTCAAAAAGGTGACTATTAAGAAAAAGTATCCTCTGCCTCGGATTGATGATCTATTTGACCAGCTGCAAGGAGCAAAGGTCTTTTTCAAAATTGATCTCAGGTTAGGCTATCATCAGCTCAGGATCAAGGAGTCTAATTTAAGCAAGATAGCCTTTAAGACTTGTTATGGGCATTATGAGTTCCTAGTCATGCCATTCGGATTGATCAATTCTCCAACTGCATTTATGGATCTTATAAATGGTGTCTTTAAGGAGTATTTTGATCAGTTTGTCATAGTGTTTATAGATGATATTCTGGTTTATTCCAAGAGTGAAGAGGAGCATCTCAAGATAGTGTTGCAGATACTAAGGGATAAGGAACTTTATGCTAAGTTCAGTAAGTGTGAGTTTTGGCTTCATAGGGTGGTATTTCTTAGACATGTAATTTCTGAGGATGGGGTGCATGTTGATCCGAGAAAAATTGAAGTAGTGGTAAAGTGACATGCACCTAAGACAATGACAAAAGTAAGGAGTTTTTTGGGCCTGTTAGGTTATTATAGAAGGTTTGTAGAAAGATTCTCCATGATAGCTGCTCCACTGACCAGGCTACTGAGGAAGAATCAAAATTTTATCTGGAGTGATGAATGCCAGAAGAGCTTTGAGGAGCTTAAGCACATATTGACAAGTGCTCCAATTCTGACTTTGCCTATGAGAGGTTATACAGTTTACAGTGATGCTTCAAGAAAGGGTGTGGATTATTTGTTGATGCAAGGAGATAGGGTAATAGCTTATGCTTCACGACAACTAAAGCCTTATGAGTTGAATTACCTCTACAATTAGCAGAAGTAATCTTTGCCTTGAAAATTTAGAGACATTATCTATATGGAGTTCAGACAAGAATTTTTACAGATCATAAAAATCTCAATTACTTACTGAGCTAGAAAGAGTTGAATTTAAGACAGAGAAGGTAGTTAGAGTTGCTCAAAGATCATGATTTATTAATTGAATACCATCCAGGCAAGGCCAATATACTAGCAGATGATTTAAGCAAAAAATCCTCAATAGCTCACTTTCAGAGTAAGACGGATAATCAGAGAGAAGGTTAGGGAGTTATAAGCACAGGACGCAGAATTAAGCAAGCTCCAAGAAGAAATTCATAATGGCAAGAAATCTTAAGTGATAGTGAGGGATGATGGATTCGTGGTTGTAGGAAAAAGACTCTGTATTCCAAATGTTAAGGAGGTGAAGGATGAGGTACTTGATGAGGAACACAATGCATCTTATGCCATACACCCAGGTAGCACTAGGATGTACAGAGATTTGAGAGAGCATTTCTAGTGGAAAGGCATGAAGAGGGATGTAGCAGAGTATGCAAGTAAGTGTCTAGTGTGTTAGCAAGTCAAGGTTGAACACCAAGCGCCTTCAAGCAAGTTAAGGCCATTGTCCATTCCTGAGTGGAAATGGCAAAGGGTAACCATAGATTTTCTAATGGGTTTGCCCAAGTGTTGGGACCCGATCTCGGAATCGGACCCCAACCGGAAAAACAGAAAGAAAGTGAAGGAATGCGAATTCTTAACGCTAAAGAATGGACGAATGCGCGTCGGATACAAATCGAATCGGAAGGCAAAGCAATCGGAAACGAAAGTATCAATTCAAAATGAATCGATAACAAAACGGATACGAATCAAATGGCGAATACCTATCGAATAGCGAAAACAAAGTACTAAAACGTGAGCAAACTTATACTTAAACAAAGGGGTGGAAACAAATCAAAACGGAAATCCATGAAATCAAATCGGATCAATGGCGAAAGAATCGAAAGCGAATCGAATACGAATAGAATGGTTCGGAATCGAAAGAGAAAAAATCAAAAGCGGATTGCAAACGAATCGAATTACACTGAAACAGAGCAAACAAACGGTTCAATCAAACGAAACAAATTTTCGACATCCGTGAACTCATACTTTAGAAAAACGCACGTTAGAAACCTTAAGACATTTTATCTAAGCCAATCAAATCCGGTATAAATTTTTTTTTCTTTTTCATCATTTTCATTTTACTCAATCTCATACAAGCAATCTTAATTTCCCCTTAGGAAATTCATCCTCATGCAAACCTCAATTCATAAAATCTTCTTAAC